>CM053410.1:5459495-5560298 GCA_028644305.1 Xerus rutilus | reverse complement strand
TCCCACTCCTTGGCCTATACCCTAAAGACTTAAAAACCGCACACTACAGTAAAGCAGCCACTTCAATGTTTATAGCAGCACAATTCACAATTGCAAAACTGTGGAAGCAACCCAGATGTCCTTCAATAGATGAATGGATAAAGAAACTGTGGTACATATACACAATGGAATATTATTCAGCAATAAAAGAGAATAAAATCATGGCATTTGCAGGCAAATGGATAGACCTGGAAAGCATTATGCTAAGTGAAGTAAGCCAATCCCAAAAAACCAAATGCCGAATGGTCTCTCTGATTAGTGGATGCTGATGAATAAGGGAGGTGGGAATGGGAAACATAAGAGAAATAGGGAAACACTGGATGCGACATGGGGGAGGCGGGGGGTAGGAAAGGGGAATGGGTATAGTAAAGATGGTGGAGATATATATATATATATATATATATATATATATATACTGTCATTGAAAGTGCATACAAAGGTGTTTAATATGAAGAATGTAATCTGCTTATAATTTTGTGCAAAGTTAGAAAAATTATGATTGTAACAATTTTTTTTTTCTATTTGCCTCAACAAATGTTTTCAGTGAACAGTGTGTACAGCTTCTGAAAATTTGCTTTTTTTCTGTTATGTTTGATAACATGTATTAAAATGCAACTTTTGGGAAAAAAAATAAAATAAAATAAAAAAAAAAGAAATAAAATATCCAAAAAAAAAAAAAAAAAAAAAAAAAGCCACACACACAAAAATACTTCCTTAAATATGCATTTCATTTGATGTACAATAGGGGAGTAAATATGAATCCTAATTTAAAGAAGTAACATCTGTTGTCAGCCTGGTGGGACACATTTACCTGCATTATCTCACTAATAGTCACAACAGCTTAAGGGTAGTCAAAAGTTACTTAGTGACCAAATCTAACTCCCAGGATTTCTCTTTGATCAGTTTTGCCAGAAATTTTTTTCCTATTTGCATTATTTCCCATGTATGTCAAAGAGGAAAATAAGCTTACATTTAAGGGAAATGCATAAGGAAATGTGATTTGATAAGAACAGTGGAACCCTGAAATGTGCTTGGATTGCGGCAAGTTTAATGATCTGGCATGAAGAGTACCTCGTGACATGTGTCTTTGTAGAGCATCCTCGCGATGTCTGCTTGCTCGCTGTCTGCTGTAATTAAAGATACGTATGACCTATCATCATCATCTAGAAACAAAACTGGCCAGATTAGGACAGTCACCAAGTTCTTTTGACTTCTCAGAAGTAAGCACATTCCATTTCAAACCAAAATATATGTATTTTAAGTAAGATTGAGGCAGCCAAATAAAATTCAATAGGCAGCTTTTATTTTATATTCAAGATAACCACAAATTTTCTAAGAATAGGGTGACCTCTTACCTTTTAAAAATGGGATATTAATGGAGAAACAACAGATTTACTCAAAGC
The DNA here is from genome assembly GCA_028644305.1 of Xerus rutilus. NCBI lineage: Eukaryota > Metazoa > Chordata > Mammalia > Rodentia > Sciuridae > Xerus > Xerus rutilus. Next base: position 5,558,856 of record CM053410.1, on the reverse strand, counting down.
GCTTGCAAAGAACCTCTCAGCTAAGACAAATACATAAGAAATTATAAAGAATAACAATTTTTTTTACCATTTAGTGTGCTATAATTTTGCCTCTGGCCAGTCAACTCTGTAAGTTACATCACCAAATATTTATAAATTTAAATTCTAACATTTCCTATGTATACATCATTTAAGGTACTTTTAAAATGTAATGTTTTATAAAAGACATTTCTCTTCATGGACTTTTTTTTTTTTAAATATTTTTTAGTTGTAGGTGGACACAATATCTTCATTGATTTATTTTTTTATGTGGTGCTGAGGATCAAACCCAGTGCCTCACGCATGTGAGGCAAGCGCTCTACCACTGAGCCACAATCCCAGCCCCTAAATGACATTTTTTTTAAAATTTATTTTTATTTTTTATTTTTTGGTACTGGGGATTGAAGTCAGGGGAACTCAACCACTGAGCCACATCCCAGCCCTATTTTGTGTTCTTATTTTAGAGACAGGGTGTCATTGAGTTGCTTAGTGCCTCGCCATTGCTGAGGCTGGCTTTGAACTCGCGATTCTCCTGTCTCAGTCTCCCAAAGTGCTGGGATTACAGGCGTGCACCACTGCGCCCGGCAATGACATTTCTTAAATGTACACAAAAGAAAAAAAATATTCAACCTCCATAGAAAATCACTGTGTTGTGGAGAAGCAGCTGAGCATCAGCTTTGAATTCCTCATAACTTCGGTATTTCCCTTCATTCACCTTCTGCAGAGAGCAAAGACAAGACGTTACTAGAGGAAACATCTGTCTGGACTACAGTCACAAGAGTAGAGAATGGGACACAGCAGAACTCTTCGAGATCACATCAGGACCACTGCTGTATTGACAGGGAACATGTTTAAAAGAAACAGAAACCATGTGCATTCTTACTGCCACAGAATGAGGGGTGTGGCTGATCAGAGACCCCTGCAGTCACCATGTCTTGTGCATTAATTTGCCGAAGTGAATTTACAGCTTGAACATTTCATTTTGCAAAAATAAAAGCTGCTGCTAAGCTTCATAAATACCAAATGCTCTTTCAGAGAAATTTCAGAGGAAATCTGAGAGTTTGAGGGTCATACATTTGAAGAGGGATATGGCCAAGTCACTTAGAACTAGGTGGCACTTTCTCATCCTGGTGACAAGTTAAGGAAATCGGCATGAAGATGGCTTGGAATGCCACAGCCTCTGAAAGTCATAAGACTCAGGCACCATTTTCCACCCTGGCTTTGCAATGTAGCTTCCTCCCTGTTCAAAACCTCCAAGACCATATTTCCTGTGGGCTCCTGCATGAGGGTTCCCCAGAGTCTTCTAGTTGGAGTATCCACTACCTATCCACATCTATGGCCTCCTGGGTCATTCGCAAATATTGATGTCTGAGTTCCACTCTGAATTTCTCATTACAGTGGACTAGGGTAAACTTGGGGATTGGTATTGTCTAGGAGCTCACCCAAATGATCCAATCAATATACACCATGGCTGGGAACAACTTTCCTACAGCCCTCCCAAAGCACCTTGTTTTGTTTTGTTTTTTTTGGTACTGGGGATTGACCTCAGGGGCACTCGACCACTGAGCCACATCCCCAGCCCTATTTTGTGTTTTATGTAGAGACAGGGTCTCACTGAGTTGCTTAGCATCTCGCCATTGCTGAGGCTGGCTTTGAACTCATGATTCTCCTGTCTCAACCTCCCAAAGAGCTGGGATTACAGGCGTGCGCCACCGTGCCCAGCTAGCACCTTGTTTTGAGTTTTGTTCTTAATCATGGCCATACTTTGGTCTGGATTGTAAACTGATTAAATCATAAAAACCTCATCTTAATAATTTCCCCGATGATACTACCACTCACAGTCAGCATTAGGCCAAGACACCACTGGCCCAGCTGGCCTTAGCCCAGTCTATCTGAGCTGACCAGAAGGTGGGAAGCCCTTCCAGAAGAGATGGCAACTGAACAGGGTCTTAGGGTGTCAGCTGGAGGAAAGCTGCAGGAGCAACAGCAGGGGCAAGAAGAGGTGCTGGGCCCTCGGGTTCGGGAGAGCTGGGCTATGCCTGTGGTTACGGAGCTGCAATCAGGAGGTAAAATTTAAATTACCTGCTTTTGTAATATGAGGGGACAACTTTAATTTATCTTATGTTGACATAACACAGCCACAGTCGTTCTCAGCTAAGGGGAACAGGAAACGTGAGATGACTTTAAGTAATTCCTACGATCTCTCTAGTGGCTCTTATGGACAATGACAAGATGTGAGATCTTTCACATGACACGGAAAGTGAGAAGTTAGCAATTCACAGTCCTTACTAGAAACTGCCCACAGCTCTACTGGACTACATTATAATTTAAAATTGAATATTAACAAACTCATTAAAAGTCCTTAGCTACAGTAGGTAAAATTAAGAATTTTAAGAATAATTCAGTTTTCTAGGCATAATTTTTGTTTTGTTCATTTCATTATTTCCCAAGGACTCTAGATCAGTGCTATTCTAAGTCCTGCCTAAAAGAACCCTCCAGGACACGCTAACCCTAGAAAACAACATGTACTTCACATAGGAAATCTCCAATTGCCCAGACGAGAATACCTTTACTTCAGTCAACAAGTACGAAGAAGCCATAGGTCATTTAGGATCTGTCCTTTTAAAAGACGACAGTGTACATTAGGGTAAGTTACAAGAAATTGACGAGAAATAATGCTTTATTTGGTAGTTAAACGTTTTCCTGCTCTGGTGAGAAGTGGAAAGGAAGCAACCAGAATCCTGTTATCACTGCGAAGTTGTTCTTTAGTGTGACAGTTAAGAAGATCTACTGAAGCACAAGTGAAAGGAACCAGTTACCTCCTGTATGGTGGGGACGTCGACAGCCGAGTGCACCAGCCTTCTGTACATCGGGTGTTTATTGTCTTTCCCCTTCTTATTAAGATCTATAGCCTAAAGGGTTGTTAGATATGTTAATTTTAAATGTGATTAAAGAGAGACAGGCAAAACATCAATTCCTAAAACTCAACATGTCTTCTCACTTTAAAGAGAAATCATGAAAGGTGTGTGGCTCAGTAGAGCACTGTCTAGATGCACAGGTCCTGGCTTCCATCCCCAGTACCACGAAAACAACCAAAAGTAAGAAATCTTATAAGAAGTACTTTAAAACTTAGTGGAAAATGTTTATACACTATGCAGTTCAGTGTGGAATTCCTTTAAGTTTTGATTGAAAGAAGTTATTTTGGAAAATTCTATTTTAAACAGTAATCATCAAGGAAAATGTTTATTCTGGAAAACAAAAATTTAAAATGTGTTTCTGATCTCAAGCAGCTAATAAGAAGCTTGTGTTAAAAACAAAGGGAAAAGAAAAAAAGCCTAACCAGCCTAATGCAGAACCATTTACTGCAGAGAAGAAATCCGATAGCATTGGTTTTCACACTTCATATTGCTATATTCACATTTGTTATTTCCCAGCCATTAACTTTGAAAGAATGAACCAGAGCAAAGTATGTCTGGGGGGAATCATGAAAGACTCCCTCAAAGGACTCACCCTCTCCTTCATGCGGGACACGATGAACCTCAGGTACGTGCCCATCTCCTGCTTGTTTGAATTCTTCTTCTTAATGCTCTGTTAAAGAAAGAAGATGACAAATATAAGGTTTGATCATTCATATGTCCAAATCTATATAAAAATATATACAGGATTACAGTATGCAAAGATTTTATTAAAAGACGAATTACTTCCAGCATTTGATAAAGAGCAATCTCCAACATTTGCATAGCAAAAATAGTATGTGATGTTACAAGGTAGGATTGAAAAATACTATGTTGGGCTTGGCATAATATCTGAGAAATGATAAATTATTTTCTTTTCTTGGTATTTTAAAACTCTAATTTTCAGATAAAAAGAAATAACAGATACAATGGAGGATCACTTATTTTACCAAGGAACAATGACTAAAGTCCTTAAGGGAACATCTCAAATTAGCAATATTGAATAGAAAATTTCAATGCAACATTATTCTTCATTAAAAGGGTTATTTTAAAAATCTGCGTCACATGAATCATAGTGCAGCTGTGCACTAACTTATCTACTTTAAGATGTCATAGGTCTGTCCAGGAATACTTCTTGTTCCTATCAATCTAGCCTACAAGCTGACTAGGTTCTTCAACTTATCTCTCAGAAAACGCTAACTTGAAAAAAAAGAATAGGAATCTGCCTTTCACGTCATACTTAGTTGGGAGACAAGACACATGTTCCTATGTCCTGAGTCAAGGTCCAGACATGAAAAATTGAAGGCAAAGGAGAAACGTTGGACCCCTGAAGGTAACTAGATCACACTGCCAAGGAACATGGGAGGTGTGGCCATGTTTTCGTGGATGCTATAACTTTCTCAGGCTACTAAATTATGATTCTCTGTCCAATAATACAAGTCCTGCTGAAAGAACTTCAGACACAGGAGTCATTAGCAGAGGAAAGAACAAATATTTCTCATGTAACAGAGCTTTTAGCTAAAGCTTAAGTGAACTGATTATATGTACATATAACATTAAAATATCTGAGTAAAAGGCAGAAAACAACTTTACTGTCAAGAAACCTGGTCTCAGGCATTTTGTGGTACAGGCGCTAGCTTCGCTCTACTTGCGCTTCTCACCTAGGTTCTTCAGGATGGTAGGCACAGTGCTTTTTCCTAGTGGGCTTTATAGCCGCGCACAGAGCTTCTGAATCTATGCCGATGATGAGCATCCCTGGCCATGCTCCTCAGACACGATGACATTTTTTTTTTTTTTAAATGCAGCTGGGCATCATTCCTGGGCACCTAGGTTGGAATTCCTGGAAGTGGGACCTGTGACCTGTTTCTGTTTGCCATTTCCTCAGGTGGCTTTGATGTGGCCTAGACTGAGCACCAAAGGCACAGCTATGGAGATCAAAACGCAATGAAATTTCCTCGACCCCAGGTTTACAGTCTTTGGGGGAAAACGGTTGATGCAGCTTGGAAATTCTCTCAGTCTTTTTTTTCTTTCTCAAAAAGGAACAAATGAACTTAACTGAATTTCAAGTGAGTAATATAGCCATACTAAGGTGGAGAGGAAAGATTAACTCAATTTATGAACACAGTATTTGGTATTTGGCCATATGCACGGAGTAGAGACACACAGAACTTGAAAACAAACATTAAACTCTACTTAGTTTTGTTCTTGCAGCGGCTTGCATTAGGCTGTTGTTTTTTTGTTTGTTTTTGTTTTTGGTGCTAGGGATTGAAACCCAGGGCCTCATACATGCTGGGCAAAAGCTCTACCACTGAGCTACATCCCCAACCCACATTCTTTTTTGTCCTTAATTAAAAAATTAATTGTATAGACTTAATGTGTACAATATGATTTGAAATATGTATGCATTTTGGAATGGCTAAATAGAGCCAATAGCCACACATATTACCCTCACATACTTATGTACTTTTTTGGGGTGGGGGTAGTCAGGATGCTGAAGATCGCTCTGGCTTTCAATGAGATTCCCTGCATTTCTCATTCACACTAGCATCTGCAGACTACCAGGGGCTCCTCCCACATGCAAGCTCAGTAGAGCTCGATGCTGCTTCTCCATTCCGCACCTCAGAGGAGTGCAGGAGGCGCTTGCTGTGGCACTTCAGCTTTTTCATTAGTGCTTTTGGACAAATGCCTTACTAGCACGGACATCCTGTGACACATTGCTCTCTAGAATAAACAAGCAGTTTGATGTGCTACCAGATATGGGGAAGAGAAAAGGTAAGAGGATCAGACATGGCTGCTTTTTGTTAGCACTTAGAAAGAATCTATGTTCCTTAAAAACAAATCCTTCTCACTGTGTGCCCTACTATCTTGTCAACTCTAGAACATTTTGGGTACACTAGTAGCACTACTGAAGTTCAGGTATCTATCTTGCTACTAAGTTATGATTTTATGAGTCTTGTAATAGTATCACTGGGGTTACAGTTCTATTAACTGGTAAGATATTGTTCACAAGAAATATATAGAACTAATATTGCTGAAATAGTTTTAATGTTGACTAAATACCATACCCACTCTCCTGTCAACTAAGCAGGGCAGAAATACCCTCCTCTCTGGACCTTCCTACAGCTCCAGCTAAACTGGGGCAATTCAAGGGCTGGCTCCAGGCTGGCTCATGGGAGAAGTGGCTGTGCACTGCTGAATGGCCTCAAGCTGGCCAGCTCAAAACCCCTGCTTCTGTCTCAAGGCTGCTATATGCTATGTGTATGCACAGAAGTATGTTTTTCTTTCTGTGCTCTAAGCAGAAACCTATGACAATTCACTCTGTAGCTGGCATGTGAGCACTTTTGGCTTTAGAGTCTCATAAGATAAAGCAATGCAGGGTTTCTCTATGGGCCAAAAATCGTGCACTGCTAGAATTGGAATTAGTACCACTATAACAGCAATGACCTAGCCAGCCAGACTGTTCTTTCTTTGAAACACTCATATCATTGAAACATGCTGCAAGGGAGCAGGAAATCATGCTTTGGTTAGGTTTGGGTCACTTATACACCAACTTGCTCCTGTGGTTACATGCAGGTCTACAGTTCGTGCTGTCTTTTGGTGGAGAAAGATTTTGTACAATTGTGGATTTGCATGTTCTCACAAGCCTTACTTTGTCTGCTTAAACATTTTTAAATGAATTATTAATTTAGTGTAACCATGTACAGCAATATTTCTTTGTTTTAAGTTAGACTATGAATGCAGAGTTCATGTTGATGGCCTTAATTTCACAAAACTACATAGTATAATGGAGGATAAAGATCTGATTTTGAACTATGTTTACTTAGAGCCAAGCTGCTAGAATATCTTCCCCCCCACTCGGTAGAATTAAAAGTGTGGATCTGAGCCTGAAAAAATGAGTATTGCAGCAAAGTGTGAAAGGAAACATGGCCAAATGGACAGAAGCCACCTCCTCTTTCTAAGCATTATCTGATGAAAACTGTCCATGATACTTTCAAAATATTACCTTTATATACCACTCTAAGAATCTCGTATCCCTCATTTATCCAAGTGTTCCTCAGATTGAGATGTCCTATTTCAGTTATAATTGCCTGGGAAGCCTTTGAAAAACACCAATGTCCTTTTATATAAAATCCTAAACAGGCAAAACATACCTATGATGGAAAATAACCACACAATGGCGGCTGGGGAGTGGGGTAAGGCGAGCACTTCCTGGGATCTGGGTGGCGCTGGCATGTGCCCTGGTCTGTGCCTTGAGAAGGGCCCGAGGACAAGTGCGTGTCAGTACAGTGTGAACTTCTTCACAGGAAAGATCCCAACACCACCCAGGTGTCACTCCCAGAAATTCTGGTACAATGGTCAAGAAGTGGGGCCCAGGTATTCAGTTCCAAGAGCCCCTCAGGTGTTTCTGACATGCAGTCCTCACCGAGAACCAGCACCCAGCTCTTAGAGAGAGACTGCTTGAGTACAGACACATGCAGTGCAGGAGCTGAGATTGTAATGTGGATGCTCCTCTGAGAAGTACAGGGTGGTGCCTTCAAAGCTCTCTTTTAAAGTGACCTTAGGGTTATCTGAAGTTTGTTTCTTAAGACCTCACTTGCCAGGTCAGTATGTTCTCAGTCTACTTCTACATTGTCATGCGAGGTCAGAATGCTAGGGTAGCTATGTTTAAAGTATTTATTGGTTCTTCTCAGTTACTATGGTTAGAAATTTCAATGATTTTGGCTGCACAGAAAAGGACTGACCAAAAGATTATTTTGTTAAAAGCTTCCATATTCTTTGCTTTTTAAATTTTTTTACTTGTGGCCCAAGACATCTTTTCTGGGGACTAACAGGGATTCTATTCCAGACACTCTCAAGAACCTAAACGCGCATACACACTTCAGATGGCAGGTGCGCAGTGGCCCTGACCACAGCGCTTGGTGACTAGACTCCAGAGGCTGACAGGAACCCTTCCCAGAATCAGGCTGAAGAGTTCCCTTGATGAACTGAAGCAAACAAAAGCAAAGACCTTAACAGACACAAAATCACTACCAATAATTTGTAGGAATAAAAGGCTTGTTGTAAGATACTTTGACATTGGATAACTGTGGGATTTTTTTTTTTTCCTGGTGCTTTTGAGTCATATAAGTGAGAGATTCTGTACTGCACAAAAGAAATCAAAGAACATTTCAGTTTCTGTCCCAAGGCTGTAGGGTAAGATTCTGGGGATTTCTTAGGTAGCCATGGTAGCACTGTCCTACAATTGGTGCCTAACAGCCAACCCAGGCACCCAGCGTGGCTTGAGAGAAAGTGACTCTCAAGCAATGGAGATGATAGGAGGGGCTTCGGAGGTAGGCGCTACTTTTGTAATCTAACTAAACTGATACCAGCACCAGAAAGATATGAAACCGTGGCTCCGTGAGAGGTACAGACTGTCTTGGGCCCAGTTCCTCCTCAGGCTGTGAAGCACGGTGCTCCTGTGCGGGCCTTGGGGTTCCTCATGGAAGTTCTCCTGCAGTGCAGTCAGCTCAGACTTCACCATAACAGCACGCTAGGCACTGGTACCTGCTCTCATCACCTGGCAGCCCTTGGGAGTGATTCTGGACAACATTCACAGGTAAGAAATAAGCCGCCTACAAGGCGGCAAAGTTGTTCAACTATTTTAAAATAAACAATGATCAATAGCTGAAGCTGGCTTGTGTGCTTACGACTCCACTAGAACAAGAAAATAAGTTAGACAGCTTAGGGAGGGTGGGGCAAACCTCCTTTACTTTTAGGGAAAAAAATAATAGGGAATCTTGGACATCTTCTTGAGCAAGGGCTTCTTAAACCAGTGACAAAGGAGTGCTAGGCTACGTCCAATCAGATGGCCCTGGGTAGAAAGGATAGGCAAGTATGCCCCGAGTCACTTGCCACCCTCGATGCCCAGGGAGTTCTGCACTGGAAGACACGGTGAGCAACCACTGATCTTGTCAAGATGGATCCATAGCTGATTACTGATCAAGATGCTCAAAGATCATTATTTGAAGGAACATTCAGGACTAAATGCCTTTATTGGGCTGAAATTCTCAACTCTTCCTAGTGACCCAGCTTTTCAGTCATAGAAACATATTTTGGCAGAGAATGGACTTGTAGAAATATTTGTAATTTAAGTACAGTGAGAATCCAAAAGTGAAAAATCAGAACTCCAGGTATCTTTTTTAGGCAATATGTTAACATTACTGGAGTTCACCATGCCCAAGTCCCCATGTCTGTCATTAAATAAGACAAGGGTTTCGAACTTTCTTGGGGATACGTAATATGCAGAATGTTGCTTCTACATAAACTGACCAAAGACTGACAAACTTTAGGCTTTGCAACCTACAGTTAGTCTCTGTCTCTACCACTTCACTCTGCCATTATAGTGAAAAAGTAATTATAAACGATGCATATGTTACCTAATAAAGCTTCTGAATACTGAAATTTGAATTTTTTTTTATCATTTTCACATTACAAGATTATTTTCTTCAACAATTAAAAAATGTAAAACCCATTCTTGGCTCATGGACTATACAAGAACACAGGCTGGCCCTGGACTAGATTGCTGTGTGAAACGGGGTCCATAATGGTCAACTTCAGTGTTCTGTGGTGGCCTGGTATAGCATCTGGCTTAGAGCACACATTTAGTGAACAGCTGAACTGTCAGAAGTCATTACTAACCAGATTCACTGCTGCCTAGAAAAGCTACTCCATGTAGTTGAACTCAAGAACAGGAGGGCTGGGGTTGTAGCTGGGGTTGAGCACTTGCCTAGCATGTGTGAGGCACTGAGTTTGATCCTCAGCACCACATAAAAAAATAAATAAATAAAGGTATTGTGTCCATCTACAACTAATTAAAAAAAAAAGAGAGAGAATAGGAGGATTTGGGCAGAGAGTGTGGCTCAGTGACAGAGCACATGCCTGGCATGCACATTAGGTTCCATCCCCAACACCGCATACAGAGAAGATGCTCCCAAAATGTGAAGGCCATCCACATCTGTGCCTATTAGTATGTTAGTATATTCTGACCAACATAAGTAATTCTGTTTACTTCTGATGTGTGAGTCACTTCATTGCTACATAACATCTAAATAATTCATGGTTGACTTTTTTTTTTCTTTTGGGTCTTTTGGTGGTATTGTGGATCAAGCTCAGGGCCTCTAACACTGAGTTCTATCCCCAGCCTTCCCTTAAGAAATTCTTTTTTTTTCTTTTTTTTTTTTTGGTACTGGGGATGGAACTCAGGGGTACTCAACCACTGAGTGACATCTCCAGCCCTGTTTTGTGTTTTATTTAGAGATGGGGTCTCACTGAGTTGCTTAGCGCCTTGCTGTTGCTGAGGCTGGCTTTGAACTTGTGGTTCTCCTGTCTCAGCCTCCCAAAATGCTGGGATTACAGGTGTGTGCCACCGTGCCCAGCCCTCCCTTGTTAAATTCTTACTCAACAGTACACTTTAGTGTAAGTGGGCATATGCCCATCAATGGTTCTTATTGGGAAAGCAGATTCCTTAGTCTCATCCCCAGAGATTGGGGTAGGCCTTTAGAGGCCATGTTTTATACACACACATCAGGTGATTTGGTACAGGTGGCCTCTGGATCTTACTTGGATAAACACTAATCTGCATATAAATTACCTATACTGTTTTAGAAATTAAAAAGCTCCAAGATATCCTCTATATTTGTAACCATAGAACACAAAAGAATCAAAATGAATTTGATCTGCACATAAATTGTCTATGTTGCTATGGATATCAAGAAGCTCTCAAGTATTCTCTACACCCACTAGCAATAAAGAAATCACAAAGAATTTATAAAACCCAATAATCCAGATTTTGAAAGTAGAGCTGGTCTAGTGGTAAGGAGCAGCCCAAGTCTGGCTTCTCCCCACTCCATGGGGACACAAGTAGCCCATCAATGAAAATCATTTTCCACAACTATTTTCTAAAAATATATCTACATTCAATCTTTTTCTGCCTCAGTACTGACACACTGAAATCAACTCTTATCTGCAAGACCAGAAGAGCAGGGCTTCAGGCCTACTGCAGAATTAACAGAAGGCCTGAGCTACCATCTCCGCACATGCAGTGACTCTGGTTGAAATGCAGCAGGTTCCAGTGCTCTAGCCTAAATCTCCTGCAGCTCATCCAACAGTAGTTATTTACACTTGAATTTCTGGCAAAAACTTGTGGCATTTTAAAATTTGATTTAAAAGAATTTAAGTTTAAAAATCTCCTTGAAATTATTACAAATATGCCTTCTTAGGGGTAAAAGCTGGAACTTGGAGGATAATTCAAACTACTAAGATCTGCAGATGGGTTCTTGGAGTATATTGGCAAGTAAGACTCTACCCACAAGCCACTCCCAGGTCAAGCTGGTCCTGCAGAACTACTAATGCAGAGTGTCCCAAATCTTGTTCATACAAATGGACAGAAACAGCACCCAATGCTCCAAGACAGCTTTCCCCTCTAATGGAAGTCAGTAAGTTTCAACCGAGATCAAGAGGTCAGAAGCTTTGAAGCACCCCATCTGGAATGATTTAACAACTATGAAAACATCTCTCAAGCTAATTCATTCTATAGGTCACAAAATCCATGGTATTTCTAAATTCATTACACCCACAGAGTCCCAGAAGTTGCTAAAATGCAATTGACTGCTACAGAAAGGGGTGTTCACACATGGAGAGAATTTCATCGTTCAGTGGCGACACCCCTTTTAGGGTAACTGCAAGCCCCATGGTGGTTTGTGGTAGGGTCAGGTATAGGAAAAGGATGTCAAAATTTTATGGAAGAGGATTTGTAACTACTTATTCTCTTCCACTTTACATGACACTAGTCTTCAAAGAAAGAACAAGAGTGAAAAGGCAAAGACAGAATATATTCCTCAGTGAAATTTCCACTCTTTTCTGAAAATATTTCAAATGTCTTGTCTTTGTCAAGGTTCTTGTCAAAGAACCTTTGCGGGTTCTTTGCTGGGGAGGCTGGCGAGCCTCCAAGGAACCCACTGTACTTGAGTCCCCCCCTCCAACCCTGTGCATTCCTCGAGCCACGGCAAGCCACAGGGACCGTCTTTTCATGCCTTGAACGCATCAGCACTGGGAACCCTGAAGGGGCTTCCTGTCCATCTGCCCTCCTGCAGGAACAGGAGGCGTTGGAAATGCCCTCCTGCAGGAATCCGCCCAAAGCTCTCTCTTCCAGTCTGTCAAGGTAAAAGTTGAGTACAATTCCAACGGGCCACAAGAAGACACCCAGGACGACCAAGCACACCACTCTGCAGCACTCCACACCTGTCCCCAAGTCTGACCAGAACACCGTTTGCTTCATCACGGAGGCACAATGCGCATGCGTGAACTCTGCTTCCTGTTTGGGTGGGTCTAGGTGGATTCACAGTAGATAACAATCCAAAGGTTTTACAGTTTATGACCTGGGTCTAATTTTTAAAATCATCTGCCTTTATTAGAGTCCCCACTGCTCTTTCCTTCGGCTATCCCTGTGACGAACAGCGAAACTGCTGTGAAAGTACCTGGTTCATACATGATCTTGTTAAAATTAATTTTCTTCTTTTGTTTGTATAAAGACAATAATGTGGGGGCTGGGGCTGTGGCTCAGCGGTTGAGCGCTTGCCTCGCATACGTGAGGCACTGGGTTCGATCCTCAGCACCACATAAAATAAATAAAGATATTGTGTTCATCTACAACTAAACAAAATATTTAAAAAAAAAAAGACAATAATGTGACCCAGTTGTGTTTAAAAACCATGAAAACAATTAATATTATTTTCATTGATTATCGACATTTTTAAAAAATAACATCTATTTTATTTAAAAATCAAATCATTTTTCTACATTTTAAGATGCTTTATGTATCTTAAAGGTAAAGGTGCGGGGCAGGGGCTGGGGTTGTGGCTCAGCGGTTCGGCGCTTGCCTTGCATGTGTGAAGCACTGGGTTCAATCCTCAGCACCACATAAATAATAAATAAATAAATAAAGGTATTATGTTAATCTACAACTTTAAAAAAAAAATATATATATATATATATAAAGTAAAGGTGCTGGGCGTGGTGGCACATGCCTATAATCCCAGTGCTTTGGGAGGCTGAGACAGGAGAATCGCGAGTTGAAAGCCAGCCTCAACAACATGAGGTGCTAAACAACTCAGTGAGATCCTGTCTCTACATAAAACACAGAGTAGGGCTGGAGATGTGGCTCAGTGGTCGAGTGCCCCTGAGTTCAATCCCTGGTACCAAAAAAAAAAAAAAGTAAAGGTACTTTCTTCTGGGCAGAGATTAGTAATTTTCCACCTTAAGAAAGGAAGGCTCACAAGAAAGCAAGAATAGTTGCAGTTTCAGAGTGGATACATAAGAAATCTATGTTTGAAATATTTTCATTTAGCATTTGGTTCCAATTCATTCTATTAAATGAACATTACATTTGGAATTAGAAACTGCTTACAGACTTGAGTGCAGAGGTAAATTTCTATCTCTAGTTTTCAGAGATAACTTCCCTCATGATTTTTCTTCAGCTGCCTCAGTAGCAAAGGGTCACAATGCAAGGCCTCTCTCCTCAGCTTGCTCTGCACCAGGCCAGCACTCATGAGTCAGCTCCTGTTGCCTGCAGGATGCAAGTCCCCAACCAGGAAGGAGAAGGCCTTTATCTGCCCTATGGGTATACTATGCCCCAGGTACAAAACAAAAGGCACAGGAGACTTAGCAAGCAATTTGAAAGTTCATGTCAGGGCTGGGGATGGAGCTCCATGGCAGAACACTTGCCTAGTATGCGCAAAGCCCTGGGTTCAATTCCTCAGTCCTGCAACAACAAAAAAGTTACTTTTAAACGTTTTCTATAGATTTCTTTCTTCATGTCAATTTTTAAAGTATAAAGTTCCCTAAAAAATCTGTATCTTCATTGTAAATGTGTCAAAAAGCTGCTGCAGTGGCAGGGAGTTTCAGGCACTCTTCCTGATGGGGAAGCACCAGCAGGCAGCTCCCCTCAGGTCTCAGTAGACAGGAGCAGGAGTCAGAATCAGTGCCGCAAATTGAGGAAAGTTTTTAGGATCTATTTGATGTAAAAAGACAAAGTAAATTCAATTTGTGAATAAATTCTCCCAATTTCATTCTTCTTTGCTTCCTCATCTATATTTTCTTATGCTTCTGTATTAGTGGGCTAAGTTAGTTCACCAAACAATCTGTACATTAACATATATTTTAAATTTATGGTCCTTAAACAGAGAAAAATGCCATCTGAAACATTTGTGAAGGGATGAGTGTTTTCGAGTTTTCAGAAACATACTAGAATGCCCCTATCCATTACCTTAAATCAGTTACTTTATCTTTTGTGACTTGAATGAATTCTTTCATTTAAAAGCCATATTAAAATACATCATAGAGGATGTACAGTGGTCTGGAATTTGTTAGATGATAAAAAAGAATATGAATATAAAAATATGTTATAAAACAATTATAAAAATCTGAGGTAAGACTCTAGGAGGAATTTTAGTGGAGCAATATTCCTCTTCAGAGGCCCAAACATCGTGGGTCTTCCCATCATTTGCTTCCTGTGGGATTCAGGGACACAAAGCACATCACCCCAACTTAGTGCCCTAAATTCTACTTCCTAAAAACACATTTCAGTACACATACAAAAATTACCTGACTTTAAATGGAGCTAGTAACGTAAATCTTTAACTCCCTAAGTTATGAAAACAAAACTTAGGTATATAAGGAACATTAACATATTAAGAAAAGTGGGGGAAAAGGAGGTTCACTTTCAAACTATCTCCATTGCTCATGGGGACAGCATCAATGGTTGTCTAAAAAATCTATACTTGTTTGGTTTAGGGTTTCTTCCCCCTTAAGTTAACCTTCTGACTTTTTCTGAGGTATTACATCTGGGGCAAGTGCCACGCTCCTCAGCTATCACAGCCCCTGATCTGTGCAGATAGAGCTAGCTACAGAATTGGCCGTGCACACTGGGAGGGGAGGGCAGCAAGGAACAATTCTTGTAGAGTTCTTCCAAGTAACGAATATAGCCTGAGGCATGGCAAACACCAGCCACTATCATGAGGCAACAGTTGATAACAAAAGACACTTCTGAGAAGCTAAGACCACACTGTCTATATGGAAGTCACAAGCTACTTGAGGTGAATTCAGCTCTCAGTCTATGTGATGCATTCAGGGGCTCAACAGACCCGTGTGGTCAGTGGCACCTGGTGGACAACACAGAGACAGTTTCCACCACCATGGAAGACCTGGACAGCACTTCCCAACAAGGCAGGCACTGTGGGCTGCGTCTGACTGACAACTTGCCTGTGCATTCAAATGTTCAGCAGTCACTGAACAAGTCATACTTCCCACCTGCATGCTTTGGGGCCCAGCCAGAGCACGGAGCAGGCATGTGCTCGCGCACACACACACACACACACACACACACACACACGCTGCCTCGAATAAGGACTTCAAGAAACAAAATGACTTTGTGATCTGAAAATCATATGTGAAAATGAAGCAAAATTAAAACAAGGCATCCTCTTCACCCCTCAAATTGGCAACAAAAGGTAAAAAAATATTTTCATGAGCTGTGGTGTAAATGAGTAAAATTTTCAGAAGGACAAAATGCTGATTTTTTTGTCAGAAATTTAAATGTGGATATCCTTTAGAAATCCTACTTTGATAAGCTTATCTTCCCCCAAATTATCAAACATAATTGTATAGATGTATATAAATTTTCTTTTTATAAAACTCAATGGAATATATTGTGTGTCAGAGGTATTTTCTTTCTGTAAATAAAATCTTCAAAGCAGTTTTTACTGAAGGATGTAGCTTTCTCAGTTTTTTCTGGAAAATTCATGGCCATGTCAAGAAAATAAAATTCAAAATGAAACAAAATGTAAACTTTGGTTACATACAGAAATAATATATAAAACTTTAGTCTTCAGAAGCTGAAAATGGGGCATGATTTTTGACATAGCAACATAAACATCACCTATGACAGAAGACTTCTGCTTCAGAATGGTGGAAATGACCTAAGTGTGCATAGTAAAGAACCGGTGAAATAAAGTGATATACGCCTTTGACATTATGAGGTGTGTGGGAGGCAGCCAGGAACAAGCCACAGCCTGCGCTCACGTGGAGTTGCGGAGCAGGAGCACACGCCGGGCAGGGCCTGCCGAGGACACGCAACTCCCGCTAGTGGGCCTCTGGGAGTTCTCCTTTCCATATCACCCTCCTATGCATTACTTCAATGTTTTAACAGCAAGTATTCTGAAAAATGACTAATTTTTTTGTTATTAAAGAGTTCTCAGTGACAAGAATATAAGACTGGACATTTCACAAACTTTTCTCAGAGCCAAGCCCAAGAAGATCATCGTGGGCTTTTCAACAACAATTAGCTGTGCCTGCAGAATTTAATTTTTATAAAGGCAGACATTTCAAAGAAATACCCTCAGAGCTGTGAAATTCTTGAGATTTATTATGAAATCTGATAAAATATTTCTGAATTATTTTGAGAGGAATAATAGTTATTTTCTCAATTAAAGTAACTAGATGTATAAGATAAAGCTGCCTGGGCTAAGTTTGGCAATGCAGCTGATAGCTAGGGGATGGAACCTCTTCTCAGTGATGTTTTCAACACTGCAAGGGACCAGAGGTTACATGAGAACAGTGGTCTTCTAATCACCACAAAAATATTAGCAAAGTGTTTATTTTAATTTAACTTTTTGGTAGTAATGATTGGCTTCATTTATTATTTTTACCTGTATGGAAATTTGGTTCTAGCATCTTAGGTTCAAAATTTTTTATTAGACTGTCTAATTAATCTATAATCTTCCCAAACACTACTTAAGAAAAAATGAAGTAGAAAGTCATTCTGATTTGGAATTACAGACCTTGAGTTTTAGTGTATATCCTCCAAGTTCTCTTGGACCAAGAGTATTTAAATCTGGTTAGTCACTCTTGTGTTAGATTATTAAAGATGGCTTAATTGAAGTCTTGGTATTTTGTTTTAAAAATCAAATCAAGCCAAAACTTCACATTAAAGACATTTTAAATTGCATTAAAATTTCATTATTTCTCCCAGGAAATGAATTCTTAGCACTTATCATTTTCCTAAACAAAACAAAACAACAGAGTGAATCTGACACAGAAACAACATACAAATAACCATTTCTTTGGAAGTTTTAAAGTCCAATGTCAAATTCCATATATTCCATAAAGGAGACTTTGAATTTTACAGGGAGTAGCTCACAGACTAAAATTAATGCACAATTCAGATTCTGCATTGACTTACAGCATCATTTCAGTAAGCATAATTATATCATGAAGGCAGGTTGACTGACAAAGGCAGAGGAAATCCAAAGAGGATACAGTGACCACATTCCTGTGTGAACCACTAACACTGGGGAAAAAAGTCACCTAATCAGAAAAGAGCAAAACAAATATGTACAGAAAATGGAACTGGCCAGGTGTGGTAGTGCACACTTGTGATCCTAGCAACTTGGGAGGCTAAGGCAAGAGAATCCAAGTGGAAGGCCAGCCTCAGCAACTTAGTGAGACTCTGTCTCAAAAATTAAAAAGGGCTGGGGACGTGGCTCAATGGTAAAGCAACCAGAAGGAAGGAAGGAAGGAAGGAAGGAATTCACTATCAGACAACTTGATAGTGAATTCTGATGGAAGTGTTATAAATTTTCTTTAAAGGCATAATTGTTCAATTTCCATTCTTATGTAAGAAATGTAAAGCAACTACAATAAAAGATAACCCCTTCTCAAATTTTCCAGTGTTTTTATTTAAATTCTTTACTATGACAACAGTAACTATTAAATAAGAAAAGGCTCTGGCCATAAAGATGCAAGTTTATCTGCAACACTATTTCCTAATTCCCGTGTCCACAGTATGATTTCCAAATTGACCAAGGACCCTGCCCCTTTTTACTTTCTTGTATTCTTAGTCCCTTGGTGCTCTTATTCTTAAGGTCCCATTAATTTTTTTACTTCCCTAGTGTAAATGTTTACCAGGAAACAAGAGACATATTTGCTTTTAAAACACACAATCCAAATTCATGAGAATATGGTGAGTTTTAGTGCGGCTCCTTTGCTCGGAATTCTAAGTACTTAGACCACTGCTCACACTAATTCCTTGAAGACATCATGCGTTTTGTAGACCTCAAGGAAATGTTCTCAAACTTGCAACTTGATACTGATCTGTTCAGACTTCGCGACTTGTCATCACTTTACCATCATCACTTAGAGAATTGGCATTATTGTTTATCTGGTATTTAGGCATCAGACCAATAAATCACCTTTAAACATGTTTGTTTTGGGGGTGGGTGGGTGGGTGGGGGAGGGTACCAGGGACTGAACTCAGGGGCACTCAATCACTGAGCCACATCCCAGCCCTCTTTTGTGTTTTATTGAGAGACAAGGTCTCACTGAGTTGCTTAGTGCTTCGCCGTTACTGAGGCTGGCTTTGAACTCACAATCCTCCTGTCTCAGCTTCCTGAGCCACTGGGACTACAGGCATGTGCCACCATGCCTGGCTTAAACATGTTTTTAATGCTATCCCAGCTGTCTGCCAACTGAATACATGCAGTGTTGGTTAGAGAAAAGAGACTCCGGCAATACAAAACCACACTGAGAAGACAGAGCTAGACTGCACCCTGTATTTTGCTTACTACGTTGGCAGGAAGCTTTTAATTGATGTCAAGGTGGGGGAATAGTGCAAACAAGTCTTTGGAAGATTAAATGAACATTTAAGTTACTCAGGTATTCTAAGACACATTTGGAAACTGAGCTCACGGGTAATCTGGGAAATCTGCATGGTTCCAAATAGGTAGTTTCATAAAAACAAATACAAAACAACAGAGGTTGCAATCAAATAACTGTATTCATCACTCTCAATGCCATATGTACTGTTATGCTTCATCCTCATGCATCACGCAAATACAGACATACTACGTTCTGCAACCAACAGTCACGGCATGTACATTCTTCAGTGGGGAAAATAAAGGAATATAATTGCGCAAAGTATCCATTTCACCTACCAGGCAATTCACTTCGCTTTAAGTAAAGTAGTCAGAATTCTTCATACACAACTGTTTCATCCCTCCACCCTCCAAATAAAATATAAGCAAAAAATAAGCTAACTCATGATGACAAAAATAAAGGCAGCATTATTACATGAACATCAAATGGAAAGGAGATGAAGAGTACTCCCAGCAGTGTGCCTTTGCTCATGTGTAAACCGTGCAGTATATTATAAAGGAGGCATTGAACAGACCTCAGTATGCTACTTCTTACTTTGAAAGGCAATCTATTAAAGTGGTCACATAACTAGAGGAAGGTGTAAAGAAAAGGGAGAGAGTATATTTTTTGTGATTACAACTTTCTACAGCCCACACCCTGAAACAGTATGTGTCTGTGATGTCATTATGAATGCTCTGTGTTCATTTACCATCATTTCAGTAGATAACCCCCACCCCCCAGAACTTCACCATTCACCTGGCAAGACCATCTAGGGCATCTTTGTGAAGCTATTATTAATGAATTTCAACCCTCTGACCAGCACATGAAAGCTCATAGGTACTCACCCTGCAAACTGGGCACTGCCAGTGACTACTGCTGTCTCTAAGCCTGAACTCATCAGACAAACACTTGGAATGATACACACGAAAACACAGGTCACATATCAACACCTCTCCAGGCAAATGGCATTCAAAACAATACCAGTCATGATTTTCTGTTTCCCAGTCCTACAAAAAATACAAAATAATTTCGTATGACATTTTGTCAATATCTGCAATGACTAAGAACAAAATTGAAACTGAAGTCCATCAGAAGTTAGGCATTTTAAACAGTTTTAGACATTTACTATGTTAAAACAAGAGGGAAAATACCTAGAAATTTATTTCTTAAAAATTTAAATTCTTTCCTAAACAGTATTAATATTCAGAAATATCTTAAGGTGATCTGATAATAAACCGATCCAAAATGAAGTAAGTCCCAAGCCAATCCCAGATCTAATAGTATCTTTCAGTTTTAAATATAACCTAAGGAATAATTTCTTTAGTAACCTGAATACCCCCATACAACTTGTAGCTTAGTATTTCAAATAAACAAACCTTTGTTCAGTTCTGCTATTTAAAAATTACATAGTAAGTTCTTGGTACACTGTGTGAACAGAGAGAAGAGTAACAAATGGTGATGCTCACTATTCTTATCTTCTCATCCATGGTTTTGGATGTTTTACTGAAAATAACCATTAATCAGAATATCCACGTTCTGATAGGTTGTCAAATTTTCAGGGTCTGTTGAATTTGGAAAAATGAAATGAAAATGTAGAACTAAAGATTTAATCACATTGTCCATAAGAAGATTACCAAAGTAAACAAAAAAGGAAGCAGGCTGCTTTCCTGCTGTGGCTCTGCTGGCTGTACCAGACAGGACTGGAGCACACAGGCGCTCCTCACCTGTGGCTCCCGACACAGCCAGGACATCGTCAGGGAAACAAGACTGTCAGAAGCTCTCCTGGTTTAGGGTCCATGCTTTATGAACACCACTCTTAGTTTCTACTAAAACATAAATAAGAGTGACGGACTAATCCTCAACCTTCTTTTGTAGACATAATGATCAAAGGAGTTAGAGAGAAGCCCAGGGCATACCCAGGGCCACTTCCACAGGGGACCCTCATGCCACACATGGTCTCCACCATCATTTTTCTTTTCATAAATCATTATCTACAATGTTTCCAAGGTGGTGCAGCTTTTTCATTTCCTCAGATGTCAATATTCTCCCAATAAATGGGCCTATAGGTTGCACTCAGTGAACAGTGATGTCTTAAGCTACAAGGTCCAAATGTACTGCTTGACCGTTATCTGAATGCCACTCGCTATTCCTTCAAAAGGATGGAGAATCACTAATGTTCCAAAATTTATGTCTTCTAGTCCACATCCAGAGCCACAGTAGTAAATTCTGCAGAAAAATAAGCTTTCTGGTTTCCTTTCCATTAAGAAATTGGTGGTCTTCACTCACCAAATAATAAAGAAAAAGAAATGACCAGTTACTTGCTGCAGATGTTTATACTTCACAAACTCACTCTGGTGGTGTGATTCAATTGGACTGTAATCATAAAATGTTGATTTTTACATAAAACTGTGTATGGTAGAAAAAAATGTACCCCACAGAGTTTGATCCAGTGGCACCATGCAGACATAATATGTATTTGGTGCTTGGCAATGAACACTCATTGGTGTATCTATTTCAGACAGCTCATACGTACATTCCATTTTAACTACTTCAATTTTTGTTTCAAAATCTTCTAACATAAATTAGATTTTAGTGGAGATAAAAATAGCATTATATTTTTAATTAACAGAACTCTTCCTAAGTTTAGAACAAAGTATTTCAGAATATTTTCATCATAACTGTTTAGAAACATCTTAAAGGATTTTGGAAACTGCCCTTCCGTCATTTGAATTGTTTATACCAATTCATCGTCATGTGATGCTCAAGATGATAGTTATTAGGTTAACTGAAGGAAGGAAGGGCTCAGCTCTAGCCTCTCCAAATCACCTCCTGCTTCTTCCCACCCTACCGTTCCCCCAGCCACCTAGGAAAGAAAATAAAAATGGCTCTGTTTTCATGCGGTACCTACTACTAGGCTTAGTGTTTCATAACAGTTATAGAAATGAAAGTATAATTTGCATGAAGAGCAGAACCATTTGGATATATATTTATATAATGGAACATAACTTTACTTCTGTTATCTGATACAAAACAAAGTATGGGTGGGGGAAGGCAGTGCTGTTCATTCTTTAAATCATGGCAATAGCTGTTCAGAATAAACATGCGAAGGTCAGCTTCAAAATTTACTGGATTCTGAATCCAGGTCCAAGGTATGAATGCTACAGGCATGTTTATTGCAGGCCATGTTGGTAAACGTAAACCATTTATATAGTGCTTTTGACTAACGCTGGGCCACGTGTGCCAACAGGCTAAGTCTACACTTCCAATGGATTCCACCAGATGTCACCAGCTACTTTAGACAGCCTGCTTTAATGGCATATGTGAAATGCTATTTCAGAACAAGAAAGCTTTCACAAAGCAAACCTACTAGCACAAAATCGAAAGCTAGAAGCAGTGTAAAGATAGTAAGGTTTTAACAAGTCTAGCAAGAGGTAACTAAGCAAGCCTAAAGTAAGACAGAAATGAATCACAAAAAAAAAAAAAAGAGCAGAATCAAAATAAAATAACATAGTGCAAAATTAGTTCACCTTGAGTGAGGTTGCTGTCCTGGAGAAAGGCTGCATACTGTAGGCCTTTCAAAATAAAAACAAAATAATCTTGGTCTCTCTACTACAACTTTGCTCAGTATCAGGTAATACACAGGAATAAAGGGATTTCACACAATAGTCAAACTGTTTATTATTTGCTTATGGTTTATACTGTTTTGCAGAACATTGACTGATGATCTACCGACGTGCTAATTACTAGAGAAAAGACAGCAGCATGCACACTGAAGAGTCAATAGAAGAAACTTCCCACACTAACATGAGAGCCACAAGTTGACAGAGAAAATCGCTTTCTAGGAATTCATGTGCCATGAAACCTATGAGGATGTTAAAAAAATCTTATTAACAATAAATTCAGTGTCGTCACACATTTGCAAAATACCACGAATAAATGTCTTATCTGAAACTAGTTCACACTGGATGTTTTGAAGACTGGGGTGAAGAGTGTGATCATGGTGAACTTGGTGCCTCACCACAGCATGGAATCTACACAGGCTGTCCTCAGACCTAGCAGGAAAGGGTCCACCATCTAGCTGCACCTCCACATCTGAGTCTCTGTCATCCACAGAGCATTTGGTTAAGACTCTGGAGCCAGACTGGTTCAAACCCTGGCCCCAGCGCTTACAGCTGTGTAGTCTTGGGCAGAATGCTTTTGTGTCATTTTCTATCTGTAAAAATGAACAGAATGATGGTACCTAGTTTGTAGGGTTTTTGTAGGAATCAAATGAGTTCATTTCTGTATATACGTAGAAGAGTGCGTGGCACAACAGGAGGCTCAGGAAATGTGAGCCAGTGCTATGACCTATTTAGTGCACAAAATAGGGACTGATCAGCCACAGAATGAACACAATGCTTACAATCGCATGTGTGTGCACTTCTGTCCCCAGCACTTTAAAATGCATCATCACACCTGACTTTCACAACATTTCTGTAAGTTAGGTAGAACAAGAAGTATCCTTGACTCCAATGTAGAGGTGAAGTTCCCTCACATAGCAAGAGAGAGATGCGAGGACCAGCTTGGAGAGCACTCCAAGCTCCCGTCCAGCACTCCAGCCTCCCGGGGCCTCTTAGCTCTCCAGGTGGCTTCCTATGTCTACCCGATGAGTAAACATTTCACTACCAAGAAGTATGTATGATCTTGTATTTAAATGTAGATATAACATAAAATTTATTCCCTGCAAGTCTACATTTAAATTCTGTTAACTAATTCAGTGCTCATTTGGAAGGCAGAATTTAATTGTTAAATATTTCTAGTAATTTAAATATTATTTATTTTAAAAATAAAAATATTTCAACACTGCTTAGTGAAACAGAATTCATACAAAAGAAGGAAAAAAAAAAAGAGAAAGAACTCACACACATGCACACAATCAATACAAGTAGAAAAGAGTACACAGGATAGCATGACCCCAAAATATTATTTTGAGTAAAACGGAAATTCTTGACCAAAGCAAGGATAATTTCTGAGTATATTATAGTTTAATTCCACATAGACTTTTAGTACAATTTGTTTCTAATTAATAATCACCAGTGCTTTAATTAATACTTAGTAAATAATTACGTTTTTATAACTGATACAGGGAATGGACATTTGGAAAGAATGTTTAGCACAGAATATAATTAATATAAAAAAATAATATATTTCACATTTTAAAAAGAGTATCCAAAGGCATCACATTTTGTACTTAAAGTATTTAAAACACATGACTGAGCCAGGTATGGTGACTCACACATATAATCCCAGCTACTCAGGAGGCTGAGGCAGGAAGATCAAAAGTTCGAGGACAGCCTTAGCAACTTAGCCAGATTTTGTCTCAGAAATAGAAAATAAAAGGACCAGAAATAAAAATAAAATGTAGTAACTGGTAAAAGTGCTTGCCTATCATGTGCGAGGCCCTGAGTTTAATCTCCATTACCTCAAAAAAAAAAAAAAAAAACCCAACAAAAAACCCATATGACTCATTAATTTATGACAAACATAATTGAAACAAGAAAAAAGCAAAAATATAAACAGCTTTTTAAAAATTCTTACTTGCCCACTTATGAAATTCTTACTTCACATTTATATTTAAGAAGGAGGGTGTGGAGAGTGAAGCTCAGTCTGAATTTGGTAAGTCTGCCTTAGTATTTTTCAAGAGCAAATCAAGGAGCTATTTCTTGTCACGGCTTCATAAATGCTATTTCTGAAGAATAAGGCCATAAATTCCAATCCTGCCTCTTATCTAAAAGATAAGAGCTTATCTAAATGTCAAGAGAAATACACACCAAGACTTCTTTTCAACTGGCCATTCTGAGTTGACAGCAGCAGACCGGAAGGGAGCATGTGTGGACCTGCTCTTCTGCCAGGGGTCAGGCCGTCTATCCCAAGGGAATATGTTCATTTCTTTTTAAACCAAATATGTGTTTTTCATTAATTACATTTTCTTATAAGTATCAAAAACCTTAAATAAATGAGAAAAGACAAAAAATATACAATGGCACCTCTTCATTTCAAAACACGCCCCTAAGGCCTACCCAACAGAGGGACGTGATGCTGCTCTGGGCAGCACTAACCTTTCACACTCACCAAGAAGAATGGACACAGGTCCTGGCCTGGAAGCATGCTGCTATCATAGCAGCAAGGTGGACAGGGAGAAGGATTCTACTAAAAACAAAAAGCTGTGGTTCCTAAATGGAGATGTTACTTTGTACTATGAAGGAAACGAGGTGCGGATGGCAGGTACGTAGAGGGAAAAGTAGTTTTATGTAACAGATTTTTAAAACAACACTTTTAATTCATCCTCAAAAGTGGCGACCAAATTATTTAATGTCAGATTAAAATCACTTGTCAAATAATTGTGTAGCTTTATGCCAGGGACCTTGAGCAAAGTTGGAAGTCACCAAATAAGGTTAACTGCCTCAGTTTCACAATGCATATTTGATATGCTTGACCTGCAAATGATCCACAGCTCAAGGTTAATTGCTTTCCTATGATATATTAAATACTTTGGTAAGACCTTCCCGTCTATCGTGAGTACCTTATGGGTTGAGATCAACTCAGAAAAGACTAACTTATATTTATTACAAAAAGCTACTAAACACCAAACTTAACTCAGCCCAGAAAATGGTGAAATTCAACCCAAGAAACATATTTCTAAAATTGTAAGAATAAAGAGGATGAAATACTATAAGAAATATAGATCAAATGCAGCCATCCAAGTGTATTTCTTTAGAGCAAACAGACAATGAAGCAATCTATGAACCTATGAAGACATGTAGCAATACTTTGAAGAAAAATAAAAGGAAAAAGGTCTCCATATAACAAAATGTTAAATGGTCAGACAACACAAAGTTCCTTCCATGCTCTGGACTAATGGCCTTTTACTAATATAATTTCAGAAGCTATGAAAGCCACCTTTAAATGAACTATCTGGACCCTCAGAGTGAATGTTAGTGACACATCAGAAGTTTGAGATGACCATAAAAAATTTACAGGAGTGTTTCCTAGGTTCAGTTAATTTGGCATTTAAAAAACTAGTTGGTGCATATACTTTTGCTTATTTATAGGCAAATGTTTAAGCAAACCCTTTCAAGTCGGAAGCAGCTTTGTTTTTAATATTTTTTCACCCTCTGATCTCACATGGAAATATGTAAAATATCACAAGGATGCTTATTTATTGCCTAATGTTACCATAATCTCTTCAAATGAATTCATCACTGACATAGGGAGCTACAAACAGTGGTTGAGATCAGCATCACAAAATGTTTAAGCAAGCGTTTCAGTCTGGTAGAAGGAATTTCAGTTCCATGGGGGCATTTGCCTTTGAGTTATAACAACAGGCTTCCTCACAGATTATTTATAACTATAGCCCCACATATTATAATTAAGCTTTTATTACATGCTTGCAGGACTGAATAAAAATAAAAATAACAATGTTCAAGATATGCATGTTTTTTGATTACTTCAAGTTTGTAAAAATAAGCATACAAAAAAAAGGTGGCAGTAGAATAAAAATGTAATACCAACAAACTCTTCCAAGCTCCATCGTCAGTGGTGGAGAGGAAACAATACTTTGGTCTATCTCCACCTTCTCAGCATGAAGGGAAGAGTAATGACAAGTAGAGCCATCTCTGCTGACGTGTCTCTCAGAAGACGTCACTTGGGGGACCCATTCAGAGAAACAACCTTCTGCCCCATCTCTAATTCTACAAATACTGGTTTTAGAGGTAGAAGAAGAAAAAGAAGAGGGACATTATAACCTATTTTTAGAATGACAGAATTGTCAAAGTAAAGACTATTGACTTTGAATTAAGTGTTCAAAAATAAGTAACACCATGCATCCACCCTTCTCAAGGCCACAGACACCTACTTGACTACTTAATTCTGAATGACAAGATGAACAATAACATGCATATTTCAACTTAGGAACTCACACTGTTAAAGGGATCAAAGTGATTCATATTTTACTTCAGGTGGGAAAATTACAAAGGAGGGAGGGCCCCCACCCTCAAATGCTGGCATGCAGAATAGTCCTGGGCCACAGAATATAGGATATATTTGTGCAAATGACAAAAGGTGACCTTTCCATAAGATGTTCTTGTTGTATACTCATTTTTATTAGAATAACACATTCTATTGCTATATGCTAGAGAACTGTCAAATATACAAATGTACTGTGTCCATGATGTGAAAGGTGAGTCCTGGGTAGTGCAGCTCACAGCTCAGGTCCAGCCTGGGGGCTACACAATAGATACAAATACACAAAGCTGGCCAGTGTGAGATGCTCATGCTGTGCCAAGGGTGATGTAGTTAGAAGCCTGTCCTTCTACAGTGTCATTAGGGCACGAAAGTTGCAGCCTATAGACAGCCCCTGGGTGGGCATGTGGCACACTTGCCAAGATAGTAGAACACACTTGTAATGAGTCTCATTATTTTACAGTTATAAGTGCTTAAATAAAGATTGAGAGCTTTGTGCAGGAAAGTCTCTAAGAAATCTGTGTGCTTTTCCTATACTATATATAGGCATTTTCTTGTTTCAAGCATTTTAAAATATTATTTTGTTTTTAATTGATAATAACTAGACATTTGCAGGGCATAATGTGATGTTTTGATACATATATACATTGTAAAGTGATCAAATCAGGCTAATTTACATATCCATTACTTCAAATATTCATTTCTTTGTGGTGAAAGCACTTATAATTTTATCTTGTATCTATTTCAAAATATACAGTCTTATTAACTATAGTCACCTAGCTAATGTACCACACCTAAGCATGTTTATTCACTCATCAAAAACCTGCTCTACATATATTAATCTATATATTCTTTAGGTAGATACTTTCATGTAATCCTTAATCAAATGAAACAGAGGTTTGGAAATTTGCTCAAGATCACATAACTAAACAAGCACTTGATATAGAATTGAAACCCCTGTTTATTTTAATATGTCTAACCTTATCTCTTCATATATATATGTGTGTACACAAACACACTACATTACCCCTGAACTGAAAATATTTACCTATTTTGTAGTCTAAGGACAATTTTGATATACTCAGTTGTACTGATATTATACATGCATATTTAATATACAATGTTTGTAAGAACCAGGTGGAATTAAACCTCTACACTACTAGTTTGATATACATGTAAAATTTCATCCAGAAAAAAGGAAAAGAAAGGATGAGGTAAATATATGCAAGAACATGTAAAAATGAACAGAATATAGGACTGAATATTGTGTTGAACATATAATAGGTTAACTATGTGCTTGTTGAATTAAACTGGACAAAAGAAAGTTCAGTTTGAAAACAAAGAACGTATATAGAAAAGCACAAATCTTAAGGAAACAGTGAAGAAAAATACACTCACATGTATGAAAAAAATCTACACAAGACCCACAAGCCAAAGTCCTGCGAATGAAGCTGGACTTATTGCTGTTTGACTCTCAGGAATCATCTGCACAGTCCTCTGCACAGACAGGTGAATCCCCTGGATGGTGAGTTTCTGACAAGACATTCAGGACAAGACATTCTCTGCTACCTGGATATCTAGAGCAGGTAACGAGCTGCCAGTTACCATTCTTGTTATGTCTTTGCACTCAAAGTCTCTTGATTAGTAGCACAGCCATATTTTTCTGCAGGGAAATGTAACAGAAAATTTGTTCTGATACGTATATTTTCACTCTACTTTTCAAGAAACTTCCAGGGCACAAACCAAATGGCACCAGTGCAAGCAAAGGCTTTTTTCTTTCATGTTTTCTGTTTGTGCAAAACACGAGCTTTCTTTCCTGAGGCTTTGAAGCACTAATTAAGTTGATGAAACCCGTGTTAAATCTACAGCCTTTCCTAAGTCCATGACTTATCACAGCGGCTTTTGGAAGCCACTTCCCAACTCTCAGACTCGACAGATTAGTGTGCCTGTTGGCTCACCTGCTCTGTAGAGCCAGGAAAGAAAAGAAATTCAAAGTTTGGGGAAAATTTTCCACAATGAACTGATGCTTAAGATTTTATGTCATTTTTGTAATTTTAGCCTTTAGAGAACTCAAAAAATGTTAAATCACTAAATCTATTCTCAAAAACTAACAAAATTCAGCCAGGCGCAGTGGCACATGCCTATAATCCCAGCACTTTGGGAGGCTGAGACAGGAGAATCGCGAGTTCAAAGCCAGCCTCAGCAACGGTGAAGTGCTAAGCAACTCAGTGAGACCCTGTCTCTACATAAAACACAAAATAGGGCTGGGGATGTGGATCAGTGGTGGAGTGCCCCTGAGTTCAATCCCCAGTACCAAAAAAAAAAAAAACCTAATAAAATTCACATGTGTTATATTTGAAACCTATCATTTAAATGATATTCCTTCATAAAAATTAATTGGTTAGAAATGTCTTACAGTTGAACAAAAAATACTGCACATGAAACCAATCTTTACATAAGGAAAAATATACCTCTGTGCCTCCAGTATAAAGTCACAGACTGAAAAGAAATAGTAAAATGTTGTTGTTTAAAAGAGGAGTCAAGGGGCTGGGGTTGTGGCTCAGTGGTAGTGTGCTTGTCTAGCATGTGTAAGGCACTGAGTTTGATTCTCAGCACCACATATAAATAAGTAAATAAAATAAAGGTCCATCAACAACTAATAAAAACATTTTTTTTTAAAAAAAGAGGAGTCAAAATTAAAACTAGCTAAAAGCATAAAGAGAATTAACTCAGTCTTTCCTGCTTGACTTCTGTTCTAATGCACAAATCCTGCAGCAGTCAGTTAATGAAGACAGTGACCAGGGGACTCTGACCTTCAGAACCTTTGTATTCTACAACAAAACTCCTCCTGAAGTGTGGTCACAGGGCCTGATGCCCTCCGACCTGAAGGGAACATGCTTCCCTAGGAAGACAACTGATCACGCTCTCTCTGTCTAGACAGCATCGACATTATCCTGTGTTAAAATATTTTTTACTAATATTTACCAAAGAAAACACTTAGGAGTGCCACTAGTTGGGTGTACATCAAAAAGGCTTTTCTTCTACTCTTCAGATTAGAGGTAATATAGACAGAAAAAGCAGGCTGTTTGTAAAAGTGCATTCTCCTAGACAATAAATAAGTATCCATTCTATTAACATAGAGCCTTAATGTTAATAAAAGTGTTAAAATGAAAACTGTTGAATTTCTGAAAATGAATTTCTATAGACCATATCTAAATAATGTTTAAAAACTGAAAGTCTGCAACTCTAAATTTATCAAATAAAACATACTTACAATCTCATCTCCTGGCAACCAATATCCTTCTTGCTCAATGCCAGCTTTTGAACCTTTGCAGCCCACTGTGAGAGTTTCCACAATAAGACCATCTTTCACAGCTAAGCTCAGCTGGCGGGTGGTCTCTTTTGGATGCATACCGTGAACTCGAGACATATACCTGAACACAGAGGAAAAGCAAATTGAGCAATCCCTTAGTATTCAAAACTAAAAATGAGTAAAAATAAGGAAATAAGGGTGATATGTTTCTCTTTTCTTATAACTTGTATTTATTAGAGTCCCGAAGAAAAAAAGAAAAAAGAAAGGAAGGAAAAAGAAGAAGGCCCAAATACACAGCATTATCAATTATCATGGTATTTTAAACCTAAATTCCTTTCTGTATGTTTACAGCGATATTTGGTCAACAGTTCTAAACTAGCAAATACAAATCACTGACAAAACTTCAGGGGAATGGCCCCATTGAGCTCTAGCCCCTACAGCAACTACTACTGACCATCTACTCTGCATGTTCTAAAGCTAGAATCACATAAAGCTAGAATTATAAAAGCATTCTGTAGTACTTTTGCTCAAAACTCAGGAAATGACAATAGAGAAAATGAGGAATTACACGAGTGGTTGTGGACATATAAGGACAACATGGATGTAATGTTGTGATCAAAGAGGCAAAAATATCCTTCTCAATAAAATAAATACATGTTGAACTGAGTCACGGAAGCACAAAGGTATTCCCTGATTTACAGATTTATGGTAATTTTTAAAATGAAATTTCAAAGATACCCTGGACCATATAAAATAACACTGTAGATTTCTCTACATTCACCACCATTTAACTTTTGCTACTATTTGACTTATTTGCTTTATATCAGATCAGTATTTATATCTAACTATGTATGTTTTTTTTGTTTTTGTTTTTGTTTTTTGATTTTTTGTGTGGGAATGACGATCAAATCCAGGGCCTTGTACATGCTAGGCAAACACTCCACCACTGAGTACATCCCCAACCCTGTTTATCTAGTTTTGTTTAAGCTTTTTATCTTGTTTCTTAAAGTAATAAAATATTATATATACACTTGAATTTTTGCCATTTTCCATTCCTCTCCAAACAAACCTCAGCATCTTTTTTACAAGAAATGACTGGACTTCAAAGAGCCCTTTGCATATGCAGATAAAAACACATTAGGAGACAAATCACACTGGCCTAGGACTTCTCCAGGCAAGCATTCCAGGCTGGAAGACAGGGCAGTAGCGTTCCCCAGGTCCTCAAGGAAATAAGACAGCCCATGAGAGTTTTACCTCTAATTAGCCTGTCATTCAAGTACTTAAGAACGATAATGCATTTTAAAAATGCAAAAACTCAAAATTGAAGTACCTTCTGAATTCAGAGGATGAATTTTAACAACAACAACAACAAAAAATTAATGAAGAGACTTTGATTTTTAGAACATGGAAGATAATTCTTTTCTGTTTAGGAGATAGTTCACTTTTTAAACTGCC
The DNA here is from genome assembly GCA_028644305.1 of Xerus rutilus. Taxonomy (NCBI): domain Eukaryota; kingdom Metazoa; phylum Chordata; class Mammalia; order Rodentia; family Sciuridae; genus Xerus; species Xerus rutilus. Next base: position 5,527,389 of record CM053410.1, on the reverse strand, counting down.
TATATTTTCTGTCAATCCAGTTAAATGAAGGACTAAGAGTAAAAGAAACGTGGGGATTATGGTTAGAGAGTACAACAGAACACTGAGCTCCACGGTGGAGACCTGTGGTCGTGATGGTGCAGGAGACCACCAGGAAGGGGTCCAGGCTTACTTGTATCTCCCTTTTCCTGACCAATAGACTTAAGATCTAAAAACTACTTTAGGGATGACATACACTATTTCAATTAGTAAAAGTAACCCTTCAATCACAGATACTTCTGCACTATCTGTACTCATACGAAGCACATCATGTTGAGAAACAGGAAAGCAACAAAGGAAACATAAAACAAGAGGCATATTAAACATGATCAGAGCCCCAAACCAAACACTTTGCTTTTTCAATAAAAACAAAGTGTCTAAATGCAACAAGTAAAAAGAATGAAGAGTAACTCAGACTGAAAACAAATGGGCAAAGGTGGGTAACAGTGATCCAGATGAAGCAGGGGTCCAGGACGTAACGTGTAGGATCTGAAATCTAGGGCAAAAATCATTTTTAAAAACAACAAACAGGGTATAGATAGCTGTAATGAAAAAACTGTAAGAAGTAAAGAAAATAACTGACATAAATAGAGAATTGTGAGACTTTAATTCACTTCTCTTGGTTCATGCTTACGTGTGAATGCACATGTACGCACACAGGCAGACACACACCCCTATGGGCAAAATACACACAGACACAGAACACTTAACAAAACCAGATCCAGTTAATTTATTCTAAAAGAAAAAAAAAAACCTTCAATAGGTACAAGGTACTTGATACAAACTGACCACAAAAATCACCACAAAGATGACCTTATAGACTCCAAAATGATACAGACCTATGTTACAGTGAAATGAAAACAGATATTAAAAACAAAACTAGGAAATTCTCATAAACAACCATTGAGCCAAAAAAGTTACAACAAACATAAACACAGGAGCTCCTTCTTAAGGAAATGTAGAAGAGTATCCTAAGCTAATTCAATCAGCAGTGAGTATCTGCAGTGCAAACACACACACCAGGAAATGGCTGCAGGGACACACCATGTGCTAGCAGTAATGGCGCAGTCCTAAGCGCTCTCTGTGCAGCTCTGCAAAAATGTAAGATGAAACTGTGGCTTTCTAAGAAGAGTTAAGTGACTAAGACTTAACCAACAGGCCTTGAAAAAGCCAGTTTCCAAAGAAATAAACAAGAGATGGGAAAAAACTTTCCTAGGAACATACCAGTTAGGGACACACTCATGAGGTAACTCTGTCAAACTTCTAGTGACCAGATAACTCCAATGTGGTTTAAACTCTTCCAGTGCACAACAACGAAGGAAAGCAAGGACTCCAGCACAGAATGTTATCAAAACCTTACAAAACAGTAAAGAAAAAAATCCTAGTGTCCTGCAGGACTACTGATATAAAAATTCCCAAATAAAATATCTGAATACACAGTCTAATGTCAAATACATTAATAAATATTAATACATTCAAATATCAAAAGAATACACCACAGCCAAGTGTGCAATTCCAGAAATCCAGAGATTTAATAGTAAGAAATCTAATGATAAAACTATAAAAAAACATAAAAATTTTGATACATGTTGAAAAGTTATTTAATAAAATTCAATACCCACTCCCTAAAAGCACAAGAGTAAATCCTTCATTATATTGTCAGGAATATTAAAAAATGTCTACTGCTACCACTTCAACACTCTATTTCAGTAATAACATAGCTGAAATAGATATAGAAGTTGATTAGGGATTAAAAAAACAATTTGCAAATCATACATTTAGAAAACCTAGAAATCAGTTCATATGCTATTTTTAAATAAATTCTTTTTGGGTACAAATTAAGATAGTAACATTAAAAGCATGTATATATCAAGACTAGTGAGGAGATTTGTTTGTTTTGGTGCTATGGATTGAACTCAGGCCCTCCTGTATGCTAAGCACTGAGCTCCACCCAGTCTCAAGGTAAAAGACTCAAACGACTACCGGGGGCAGTGGTGCACAACTGTAAGCCCCAGGGGCTGAAGAGGCTGAGGCAGGAGAATCGGGAGTTCAAAGCCAGACTCACCAAAAGCGAGGCACTAAGCAACTCAGTGAGACCCTGTCTCTGAATAAAATACAAAATAGGGCTGGGGGTGTGGCTCAGTGGTCAAGTGCCCCTGAGTTCAATCCCTAGTACCAAAACAAACAAAAAAACTACTGGACTTCAATTACTTACAACAGCAACAAAAAAAATAAAATTCTTAGTAGTAAATAGAAGAAAAGACAAAATCTGTGTAAATAAAATTCTGAAATATCACTGATACAAAAGAAGAGGAATAAGTAGGAATTTTTATTATAATAAAGGTGGCATTTCAAATTACTGATAGAAAGACTACCATACTTGGCATTGGGACAATAGGCTGTCTAACTCGGGGGATAGAAGATGGAGCCCTGCCTCAGTCCGTACCCATAAATGAATTCTGGATAGATCAGATTTAAGTATCAAAAACAAAACAAAGTACTAGAAGGAAAACAATAGAGACTGTTTCCTCACACTGGTATAAGAAAAACCTTGTAAGTATGAAATAGAAAAGAAAAATAATATAACGAGATTAAAAAGTTCACACAAAATCAGCAATTCCAACATAGGAATAAACACAATAAGCAAAGTTAAAATACAAATAACAAGCTAAGAAACATATTTATAATAATATCATAAAAGGCCTAACTTCAGTCCAACATATTCCTAATATATAAAGAACTCCTGTTTACACAGGTCCATTTTCCCTATCTGAAATGCTTACGGCCAAAGTGTGCTAGATTTTGTTTTTTTCTTCAGATTTGGAAATATCCGCATATACATGAGTCATCATGGTGATGGGACCCAAGTATAAGCAGGAAATTTCTTTATGTTTCATGTTTGCCTGAAGTTTGATACCATATTTTTAACACACCTGTGTTTGGACTGCAACCTATCACATGAGGTCAGGTAAGGAATTTTCCACTTGTACCGTCATGTTGGCACTGAAGAAAGACTCCAATTTACCTTTGAAAACAGAATTTTACTTTATATAAGATTTTTCAGTTGGTGGCTGTTGGTATATGTTGAACAACTCTGTTAAATCCTCCTTAGTTATGTTTCTAAATTGTACTGAACTTGTCTTACTGAACCATTTAGGAAAACACACATCATAGGTAGTAAGTAGCAGTGTCTGAAGATGGCTATTGGGATTTGGGTACACATCTTTTATTGAGGATATTCCTCTCTATTCTCAGTTAGCTAAGTTAGGAAGAATGCTGCTATCCTTCATTATTCCTCAGTATATTTCTATCCATGGACTTTTGCAGCAGACTGGTTTTCTTTTTACTTTTTCTTCTTAATGTTTTTTTTTTTAGTTGTCAATGGATCTGTATTTATTTATATGAGGTACTGAGAATTGAACCCAGTACCTCACACATGCTAGGCAAGTGCTCTTACCACTGAGCTATGACCCCAGCCCAGCAGAATGGTTTCCTATGTCGCAATGTGCTCAAACAGCTTTAGGGCCTGGATTCAAACACAACGAAGAAGAGTTTTACTTTATCTCAGTAATGGCACACTGGGCTCAACTTCCTTAGTTCAAAAAGAGCTGAAGTCAGTTAAAGCCATGTATTCTGGACACCTGGCTCTCTCTTTGGCCTTCCAAGGGCTACAAAAGATGTACTCAATGACAAGCAGGCTGGAGTCAGGGAGCCCTTCTCACAGGGATCGGGCTCAAGAGAACGGATGGCTGAAGATCAGTTCTCCCTGTGACATAGGAGCAGCAACAGTGTCAAAAAGAGCGCATCTTCCTCATAGTGACCGCAACAGCTGCTGACCGATGGTTTAGGTATATCAGGATAAAGAGTAAGAGATCTAGTATATGTTGAAGTATCATCTGAAAGCTAAGAGCATGTGTTCACTATTTATAATAGAGACAAATGTCAAGAAATACATTGACATTAGCTCTGGACTCATCTGGAAAGAGTAGGTCCACACAGGCATTGAAAGCCCAGCTTCAGACCATGCCAATGCAGGATTAGGTCAAGATGATCTGAAATTGGTGGTACATCAGACACCATCCTGGAGCCTATCCAAATCTAAAGTAGTGCCCACACTTGGTGAATTGCTTACTTTTTTCTTGATCACTCTTTTAAAAATTGGTTGTGTTCTTTTAAAGACAAATTCAATTCTCACCTATTTTTCTTTAAAAGTAGAGAAAAGGCTTAGAATTGAGCCAGAACACTGTAGCTACTAAGTAAACAGAGGAGTGATGTAATTGGACACAAATTTAGTGTATTTGACAAGGTTTAAGGTTGGCAAATTCATTATAAATAAACTGTGAAGGTGGAGTGACTTATATGGTACTTCAAATAGTACAGTGACCCAATCCATCATTCATTTTCTTAATTCACCAAGTACTTAATTCACCAGGTTTGCTTCATGTGAAGGTGCTGAGGCTAACAGTCCAGGTAAAAGGCACTCAGTTCTTAAAATCTCTCATTTTCTTCAGGACTGTTTAATCCATCATAGGGCCTTGCCTTCTTCTAATAAAAAAGCAAAAGTAGCAATTCGAGTTCAAGATATATTCACAGAGGCTTTCTAGGTTCCTATTTTAATTTTGCTTAATAGCACAGTCACAAAATGGTGTGTAAATGTCTAATATTTCAGTATTATATTCAATTTCTCTGAACTTTTTCAATAAACTTTCTTCTTTTTCTCCATGCTACCCATGTCCACTCCTGTGATGTTCCTCCTGCTCTCTGGAGCCCCAGAGCGCTTCTCTCTCTCTCTCTCTCTCTTTCTCTTGGGATATGACTTCCAATTGTTGCCAGGCACCAAAGTGCATCCCTACAACAGGTTATAAAATCCCAAGTTGCTTCATCTCCCTGAAGTAATTCTACATGTTTGAAGATAACACATATATAGAAATAATGGTAAGGGCCCTGCTTACTTAACATTTTTACAAAAGTAAGAGATCTCATGAGTCATAATTTCTTGAAAGTAATTATTTTCAACCTTCTAATAACAATTCAATCTCAGAAACTTCTGGCATCTCATTTGAAATAAAGGTATTGGAAAATGAGTACGCTAATAAAAGAACAAACATGGCTGCATCCTGTGGACTGACCTACCACAACAGTGATATGTTTTCTGTTAATTAAAACACATAAGAAATGCCCAGAATGTCAAGTCCCTTACAAATAGCTTCACGCTATTCATAGAGTCGACAGGTGTAAAAGGAATTGACAATTTTCATGGTAATGCAGCAAGTTCATTTCAAGTCTCTTCTGCACTTTGAGCACTGCTCCATGATTTCAGTGCTTCATGGTGCCCAACGAGCCCCTGTGGCTGGCTCAGGTGGGCTGAAAACAGATGATCAGAAATTCGTAAAATACAAGATGAAAATTTAAGCAAATTCTGATTGAAATCTTTTGATGTTAAAAGATCTTCTACATATAAACAAAGCTATGGAAATTACAAAATACAAAACATGACCAGTAAGAAACATGGAATTTCTTCATGAAATGCACATCCATCAGAAACCCACTTTGGTCTAGCCTCTGTAGCAATGATCACTAACTTCCATTCTGCAAATTAAAAGCAAGCAATAAAATGGACAAACATTTATGACAAATATAACAAGTTTATAGCCCTAAAATACAAAACTAAAACAATTAGAAAACCATGTCCCCCTGTTACAACAGCAAGATGTTTAAAAATTACTAATCTCAGTGCTAGTAAAGGCACACTGAAATAGCAACCGTCACTTCATTACTGCTGAAAGTATTTTCTGGAAAGCATTTTGGAATTAGGTATTAAGAACTTCACAAATGATCCTATCCTTTTTTTTTAAATCCTATCCTTTAACAGTAATTCTACTTCTAAGGAAATAATTTGAGATGAGGCAGAGGAACATACAGAAAAATGTTTCACATAATGGAATTTTATACAATCAAAAGGATCTAAATGTCCATAATCATAAATTACATTATGTCTAGGTAATAGAATACTACACACATTGCAAAATTAATGTTTCAAAACACATAATGGTGTGAGAAAATGCTCATGATATAATATTAAAAGGTATTTAAAATTCTATATATGCATATGCATATCATATATACACACATGCATGGGGTGGGGGGAGAGAAAGTGTGTTCTGTTAATGGACATAGTTATTTGGTTTATTGAGATCAATCCTTCCATTAAAACTAGAAAACAAACAAACAAAACACTATAAAATTATTCATTTAATTGGAAGCATCTGCCAATTCTGGAAGAGTTAACTGAAATGCTCCAAAGCCAAGCAAAGTTTTCACAACCTCATGAGGCCAAAGACAAAAGCTATAATTCAGGTGAATCGAGGAAGAGAGCTTGGGTAAAATCCCACAGCTTCTGGGTTGGTATCCCAAAGTATCGTACTCAGGTCCAATCTGGAAAGAGAGCTTTAAAGAGAGCACTGAAAGAGAGCTTTAAATAATGCCAATGCCTGATTAGATCAAGGGGATCTGAAATTGGTGGTACACCAGACATCACCCTGGAGCCTATCTGTCTCTGCCTAATTGCACTGCAGATGAGTAACCGTAGTGGACTGGCATGTAAGAGACCTAAGAGCATGCACTAGACAAGTCATCACATCTAAAGTGCACCCAGAGCTGGGCGCGGTGGCGCACGCCTGTAATCCTAGCACTTTGAGAGGCTGAGACAGGAGAATTGTGAGTTCAAAGCCAGCCTCAGCAACAGCGAGGAACTAAGCAACTCAGTGAGACCCTGTCTCTACATAAAATAAAATAGGGCTGGGAGTGCGGCTCAGTGGTCGAGTGCCCCTGAGTTCAATCCTGGTGCCAAAAAAATAAAATAAAATAAAAAATAGAGTGTGCCAGCCTTCTTCCCTGCCCCATCCCACTCTCTACTATGCCTGTACCTGCTAACTCATCACACACCTTCATAGTGAATCATTAGGGGAAAAAAACAAAAGACAGGTGAATTTTTAAGTAGATTTGCTCTATAATTTCTGATTCATCATAACAGCTGAATTAATTTCCCTCATTTTGGAAGTAACTAAAAATAATTTACTGTTCACTGAATACAGATACACTGTGACAATTTTATGGAGATTAATTATTTTAAAGAAGCTCTTCTTTTCCATATTTTTCACTAACAGTAAAGGTGTTACACTTTTTCTTAAGTTTGTGATTACTCCAAATGCCTCACTATAAATAATTAGATTTTGACCTCTATCATTTATGCAGTGACTTAATTAATACTGGTTAAGTAAAACATTTAGTTCTTTTAAGACTAGATGGAGATTAAGACAATATTTCCATGGGCTGGGGTTAAGGCTCAGTGGTAGAGCGATTGCCTAGCATGTGTGAGGCACTGGGTTCGAATCTCAGCACCACATATAAATAAATAAAATAAAGGTCCATTGACAACTAAAACTATAAAAAAGAAAAAGATAATACTTCCATAACAGGACGTTTTCATTTGAGGGGGCAAAAACCATTTTCCTTAATGTACATACACTCCTTAGTTTATTAACATTGGTTCCATGTTATAAAAGGGAATGTTTTCAATTCAAAGTCTCAATTTTATAAGAATGAACCATACATTTTATAGCTTGCTCAAATCTTTTTACATTATTAAATTAGGTCTATCCCAAAATTTTACCAACTTTTAAAAAACTTACTTACCATTTTAAAATAATGATACAACTAATGAAAATGATATATCTGTGTAATGATGCAAAAATCATCATAGGTTCAAGAAAAATGTAGTTGATTCATATCTGAAATTGAAATATATTGTAAGTTTTATGATCAATTTCCTGTGCAGTTGGAAAAAGCACACGCAACACAGAGTCCTATTTGGGGATATTCTTCACTCTACTATAGTAACAATCCAATTGAAATTGTCTCTGAAATCTCAACCTGACCACTCAAGACAGAACTATATTCTGCCCTCTGACAAGAGCTTTTCAACAATTAGAAAATGCTTAAGTCTCTGAAAATCCCAGGGATAAATTTCTTTCTAGTTTTAGTATTACCAGAAATAATCATAGCTCACTTTAGGAACTGATTTACTTTAAGAACATTATTAAAATGTCCCAGCTTCACCTTTATATTAACTCCTAGACAACTGAAAGCCAAATGTGTACCAGATCCTTATCAAGTTGTAAGACTCCCTGGGAACTTGCCTCTAGTAGCTCTGTTTTATCTCCTAAACCTCATTTCACTTTTCCTCATCCTTCTCATAATAACTAACTCTGCTCTATATCCTTTTTGTAATTGTCCCTCACATTTTTGGGGAAAATGAATCTCTAATAAAATACCTATTTGTTTTATACACATATATGAATATGATGCACACTAAAAGCTGTGCGCCTTCCACTCTTCACCAAAGGGAGACAGTGCTCTATGAAGCTCGGTCTACGCTCTGTGGGCAGAACTGCTAACAGTGCCCTCCGCCCTCAGCCAGCTACAGGCATTCCTTTCCTCTTTTCCTCTATTTCCCTGCAGCTGAAAACATGAATCAATCGAGGTCTTATAATGAGATAGGATGTTTCAAATTTTTACATTAATATTAATTATTTAAAACATTATATACTTTTTCTTTTGATATATAGCTATTAGACTTAAACCAAATCTAACTTTACTTTGTACAGTGCTTAGCATATTATTACTACACAATCTATTTCAATAGAATGCTAGGACAAAATCTCAATGATTAGCAAACGTTTTGACGTATAACCTACTAATATTGTTGGATAGACTTTCTTTCAAAATCATGCAATTAAAAATCAAAATATAATGTCTTTTTAAGCCATATGCATTTTTAAGTGTCTATTTTTTATCTCAATTATAAAAAAGGTTACCACAGTTTACTGGAGAAAAATAATGAAAAGCAAAGTAACTAGGCCTTCTTTTTCGATTCTATGTAAAAGTCCCCTGGTCACACTTACTAGCTTTCTGGCCACAAGCACCACCTAGCAGAGTGCACTGACACAGCTGCACCAGAACAGCCACAAGTGGCATCGTTCCCAGGCACCCAGGAGGCCACCTTCAGCTCCACAGTCTGGCACAGGAGAGTCTCCAGAGGAAGACGGGGCAGTAGCTAAAGGAACAGTTCTAAAGGAACACAAGCTCCTGCCTTCCCCGTCTATGCCCTCTGTGTACACATCCTTAAGAACATGCTGTTCAGCGCTGCCTGCTTTTCTTTACAGAATGGAGTCATACTAATGTGCTCTTTAATTTGATTCCTTTAATATTATTGCTTCAATTAGTCTAAGTTGATGTGTAAGGCTTAGTTTTTACTCCAGACAGTGGCTGTCTAGGAGCATGACCACTTGTCCTGTGCCTGATGACTATTAGTGTTGCTTCTAGACTCTGCAGTTGGTGTTTGGTTGCTCTGGCCTCAGTTTTTCCATGAATCAAACGTTAGTTTCATTTTGTACAGCTAATGCTTTCATTTTGCCCCTGTTTATTCACCTTTGCTAAGTACTTACTTTCACGTGTCAGAAGCTTCACTTGAGATTATTTTTTACTTATTTTGTCTGAAGTAAGCCACTGAAGAATTCTTTCCTCTCATGTTTTGTCTAAAATATCTCAAGCTCCTGGAAAGGCAAGTCCTTCCAGGCTGAGAGTTACTTTCTCCTGAACCCCCCGAAGCCATTATCCCCAGTGGCTTGGATTCCAGAGCTGCCTAAGAGAGCGGCTGAGAGTCTAAGTGCTGCAGGGTGTCACTGACATCTTCTTAAAAATCTTCGGCTATACTTAACAATCTTTGCTTTCCCTCCAGTGAATTCTGCGGCTTTCACTATCAAATGAATAAATGTAGATATCTTTTTAATTTGTTCTACTTTGAGCTTTCTGGATCTGAATGTTAGCATCTTTCAATAATAACAGAAAAACTTTAGCCAGTATTTCCATAAATGCCGACTCTCATTCCCTCTATTATCTCTCTCTGGAACTATACATACAGGGATCTGTTGGTGAACTGGTATTCAGAATGTGTAACACACTCCACAATACTTTAGTAGTAATGTTGAGGCATGCAGTAAAAATGGGCAAAGGACTGAACAGATAGTTCATAAAAGGAGACATAAATGGTCAATGAGAATATTAGAACATGCTTCGTATCTCTAGTAATCAGGGAAATGAGCAAGGAGATGTGGAACTTTAGATTTCAGGACATTTTTGACTTTCAGTTTTTGGATTGGGGATGCTCAATCTGTAGTGCATGATTCCATCTATATAACATTCTAGAAGAAAAGTCAATCACAGTCACAGAAGGCAAATTAGTGATTGCCTAGGGCTAGGGACAGGGCGAACTAACCGCAAAGGAGGGGCAAGGAACATTTCTGAGTCATGAAAACTTCCTGTATCTTGACTGAGATGGTGGATATACAGGGTATTTATTACAGAGGAAGGAAGAAAAAACAACTTCCTCAAGAAAGCAAAGCTAGTCAATAGCAGAGCTGATACAAGAACTAGTCTAGTTCATTAAATATTTCAAGTTTTCTGTTGGAAAGACAACTGGCTGCAAGAAGAGACTGCACTCACCCAGTATACAACACTGTTGCAGACTGTTAGTGAGTGGCATGTGCCAGTCACTGGCTCTCAGTGCTGAGGATCAACCCAAACACAAGAGACCCTTTTTACAAAGACCATGTAGTGGTGGAAGGGGTTGCCAGGCAGAGGGCAGGCAAAAAATGGTACTGCTAATAAATAATTCAATGATATCATATGCTACGAGGTCTCCTAAAATAACTCCAAGAGTTTTTGACTCTCAAGTTTAGACTCTATAAAGAAGTAAATTCACTACAGAAAGACAAAATAAAATTAGATCTTTACCACATAACAAGAGAGCCAAAGATGACTTAAAGTGCTAACTACAAAAAGCAAAATGAGCACTTTGGGAGGCTGAGACAGGAGAATCGCGAGTTCAAAGCCAGCCTCAGCAATGGTGATGCACTAAGCAACTCAGTGAGACCCTGTCTCTACATAAAACACAAAATAGAGCTGGGGATGTGGCTCAGTGGTTGAGTACCCCTGAGTTCAATCTCCGGTACAAAAAAAAAAAAAGCAAAATGATAAAGTTAGTAAAAAAAAAAAAAAGTGGGGAAGGAGGGCACAGTAGTGCACACCTGCAATTCTAGCTACTTGGGAGGTCAGAGCAGGAGGATCCTAAGTTCAAGGCCAGCCTGGCAATATAGTGAGACTGTCACAAAAAGAAAATGTAGGAAATGGCAACCTACCCTACAGAACTGCAGTGAAAATGAAATGAGAAATCATATAAAACATTGTCCCTGTAACAAATGAGGAAATGAGGGCTCGTTCAATATTATCAATTATAACCCTCCTTGAAACAACTTCTGCAGTTAAATATTTATTATGATCATAATTATGATTTTCTCTCTCTCTCTCTCTCTCTCTCTCTCTAAATCTTTGAAGTTCTAGAGGAAAAACAAAGGGCCTTGCCCACTCTAGGCAAACCCACTATTACTGAGCTACATCCCCAGCCTGAATATTATTATTTATGTCCCAACCACTATTTTTCATACTAACACACGAAAAAAATACAGGAAAGGTACATTTTCTATTCCTAAGGTGCTCACAATCAGCAAAAGAAGCAGAATTAGTCTTCAGAGATCATAAGATATTTTTAAAAAATTATAGAATTGAATTTTAAACATATTACTATGATAGCAAAGAGAAAAGGGAATGGGCTTAATTATACTGAGCAATGTATCAGAATCTAAAAGGAGATTTGAGCTGGATCTTAAAAGAATGGATACTTATAACTTTGTCCATAAGTGAAGGAAAATTACAGAATGAAAAATCTATAGCCTGCTCAGGTGATTGAGAATAGCCTCACCAGATGGACCACTGAGTGGGGAGAGGCTGGGAATGAAAACTTACTACCGTAATTGTGAGGAGCTTTGTACAAATGCTCTGCTCAGGTACTGAGACTTTATGCATAATGGGAAAATCAAGAGGATTTTAAGAAGAACAATCACACCTAAAATTTAGAAAACTGGCAAACTGTGAGGCTTATGAGAAGACAATCAAAAGGTAAGTCTGGAAAGGGCATCACAGGCAAAGGGAGGGAAAGAGTGGGCCCACCATGAGCCCAGTGCTCTGGAGAGCAGCAGGTAATACAGAGAGGCAGGCAGACAGAAACACGGGCAAGAGAAAATGGTCTGCAACAGCAGGGCCCGCTGACCAGAGATGCTCCGCAAGTGGACGCATGAGCTGAGAAAAAGGTTGGCAAGAATGAAGCAATTTGGTAAGACAACGTCTCGGAACACCCTGACAACAATAATGGGAAGAAACACAGCACAGTGGGTGGGGGCAGAAGCACAGGTAGAAAATGATGAGGTGAGCTGGAGCTAGCACAGAGAAGAGCCGACTCGAGAGACACTGAAAAGGACCAGTCTAGCTGAAAAGGGAAAAACACGAGTGTGCTTTACTTTACCCACTTCCATATTTTTAAAAACACCTGCTATTCCCTTCTAGCTATGGGGTAAAAATCTAGATGCTGGTAGTAGAGGTCCTCCTAGTCTGGCCACTCTTTCCAGCCACTTTGCCTTCAAACTCTAGGGTCTCTTCCCTCGATCCAGACAGTCTAAACTGTGACTCTACTACTCTGCATGCCCAAAGGATTCTGGACTCTCTGTGACCCTCTCAAGAAAGGTCTGTAGCATAACAGACTATGATACTCCAGCACACGGGACTGTAACTCTCGAAACTCTGGTACTGAATCTTATTACCTAATTATTACTTAATTATTTATAATGCTATGTGACTCATCTATGTCTACTTCACAGAAATGCAAAGAAATGTCAAAAAGAAAAGAAAGAACAAACAGAAAAAAAAATCCAAGGCAAGACCAATGACAAAGAATCTGCATACTGAACAAAAGTCACTGGGGTATATAGTATATAGTTCTTTGGAATCAGTTGCTTCTCTTTAAGGCTCTTAGCCTGTGAAATGACATGATAACAGCAGTAAGGTACACCTGCCCAGGTACTTCCACAAAACGAGAGAACAAATCAATACAGACTGAAATGAGAATGCAGTTAGAAATTCTGTAAGGATCTTCAGGATTACACAAACAGTGTAACGGTACTACTCAGTAGTTTTTTAAATTATGTTTCTAAAAAAGTTACTGATATAATGGTCTTTTTCATTCTCTCCAAAAATTCTAACAAGTGAACAGAAAATTACAGAGACACAGCAAAATTTAACTTGAATAAACAGTTCCTGGGAATTGGGCTTCCTAACACTAAACTCTAGCATGTAAAGAAACTTTGAGTACCTGGTTTCAAGGTCGGCCTCCCCAGGACTTCCAGTCTGGGTCTATATTCAGACCTTGTCCAAAATGACAGGAGGAGTACCAGGAGAACTCAGAAATGGCAAAGCCAAACATGCCCCCAAAGGTCAGGGGTTTGACCCTAAAGTAAGCAATACATGTAATTAATTGATGCCCTAATTTGAAACAGTAACTTGAATGGGACTAGTCTCCCAATCCAATGTTAGTCTGATGATACAATGTACTCACCCTAGACACACAATCGAATTTACTCAAGCCAGGAAGGAAACCAACAGAGCCACGTTCAATTGCTGATTCCAGTAACCAATAAAAAACAAATTTATCTCCTCTAAACATACTATCTAGCCAATAATACCTATAGAAACCAGCACAAAATCCAAACTTATTTCAAAAGCAAGTCTTTAAACGATCTTATAACAACTACTTAAAATAATTATGAATCTCAAAGACCGTATGATAATCTTTCAAATCAGATGTGAGTCCTCTAGATTAAAGGGGGAAAGGAGGCGATGCCTGTAACTTATTTTTACTGGAATATTAAAACATTATTGGTGTTTAAAGGAATAACCTGGCAATGGGCTGCATCACATGCAACTAAACACTCGAGCATTACTCCAGCCACTGGCCACGCTGTTACATGGTTCCTCATCCCTGCTTCCCGAGTTAAGATCTATACAACGAGGACTAACGTCACTGTAAACATACAAACATTTTATAGATATTTAGCATAAATATTAAGTAATGAAGTATTTCAAACCCTTCCAACTATCCAAATTATAAAAATTAAAAAATCCATGTGCCATCGAAAACTTAACATTTATAGATATGTAAATTAAAAAGAATATATTCCTTTGCTTATCTTCAAAGACAACACTGAATAGACTATCATATTTTTTTTATGGTAAAATGACTCACTCATTTCAATTTAATGATGATTAAGCATCACAAAAACATCCTTCGTTTTTTGTTTTTGGTGAGGATCTGGAGTTCAAATGCTTTAAAATGCTGCAAATTTTACTTACAGAATTCCTTTCTAAAATTGTAACACAAATCTTACTGTTTGAATAGAGGAGAATATTACTGTTGATTCTAATGTATCTAAAATTACAAAGACATTAGAAAGTTCCTTGGATTCACCTTTGCTAGGTTTTTATTTTTTAATTGCTTTAGCTCTGTTTTTTTGAGTTTGAAAAACTGTGCTTTTTTTTTCTTTTGAAGAAAAATCACAAAACTGTTGTGAACTTCAGCACAAGAAAGCATAGTTCCAAGAAAAAAAGAGATAAAAAAATGGAGAAAACCCCAGAAAGTTTTGGGAAATAAGAGTACATATTTTTGACAATTCATAAAAATGGCATAAAAGGAAGCTTTAGAGACATGAGCCCAGGGAAAGTACTGAGAACCACCTTCTTGATGCAAGTTTAGGAAAACTGATTTCACATCAAAACCACCAAGGGAAAACACTGGGCTGTCAGAGCAGAATCATGTCTGTGCAAGCAAAGTACACAGCAAAGGTTCTGACAGGAGCCGGGCACGGTGGTTCACGCCTGTAATCCCAGCATTTTGGGAGGCTGAGACAGGAGAATCAGGAGTTCAAGGGCCAGCCTCAGCAACGGAGAGGCACTACGCAACTCAGTGAGACCCTGTCTCTAAATAAAACACAAAATAGGGCTGCGGATGTGGCTCAGTGGTCGAGTGCCACTGAGTTCAATCCCTGGCACCAAAAAAAAAGGTGCTGAGAGATCCAAGAAACTGCAACCCTCTTCTCCAGAGCAGACTCGGAGCACAGAACAAGATCTGGAAGCTATACAGACACTGCAAAGTCTCGAAATGAGTTAAACATCTGAAGAAAATCATTCAGAAATGAGGTCTAAACCAGCAGGCATGCATGAGCAAGTGCCCAGCAGATAAGACCACAGATAAACAGCACATGCAAGAGGGGAAACACTAAAAATGAAAACAAAAAACATGAAAGGAATTCAATGAACAGGGAAATGAAATCGAACATACTTAGAGAAGCCCCAAACAACAAAAACCAAGCAACGAGAGGTGTGTGTACAATAAGGGTGATGTAAAATCTGGATTGAAATACATTCAATTTATTTGAATGCATGAATTCCAAATGATATTTAAAAAAACTAATTGGTTTGCAGTACAGGGTGCTATTTTGAACACTACTTTCCTATGCTACAGGGAAACCAAAGAATAGATGATGGGAAGCTTGTACTCTAGAGAAGCATATTCCAATTTAAAAAAGAAAGACTATTACAATTTTTCAAGCTTTAGTGAATTATTAGATCTAATAGCAATGATGAAAATCAGGAAATGAGAAGTAGTCAACATCACGTGCCTTCTAACAGAACCTCCCTTAAGCCTAGAGGCAACTCAGTGTCTTCGAAATACAGGAATGAGCAGCAGGCCAGGTAGGCCACTGCGAGGTGATCGGCAAATGCCAGACCCTGGGAAACTAGAACAACCAAACCTGTTCCTTCATAAATAAATCCCCAAAGAAAAACATCAAAAAAGATGGATAAGAAACCCATAGGTTAAAAACAAGGACAAGCAGACTGCAACCAGCACGTCCAAGTGAGCTACAGGGAGGATGTGCCTGCCCAAGGGCCAGTCGCCTGGAGACCTTGGTTCCTGAAGTGCGGCTTTCATTCGTTTATTCTATGATGGAGTCACTCACCAAACAGAGAAGGAGACCTCACGACCACACACACACTCTGGACAACTCTTTCCAGCCTGCGGTGGCTTAAGATACTTTTAAAGTTTGAAGGACACCTCAGAGTTCAGACTTGGAACTAAGCAGTACAACTTGATTTAAAATGAACATGAAGCTTGAAAAGCATTGACCTTTTCAGAGTGCAGAATAGTAACATTAGGCTTTAGAAGAGAAGATCTATTTCCTGGCACAGTCCAAGGCGGCTTCCTAAGCCAGCGCGGGCAAGGGGAACCAGGCTGTCTGAGAAGCACAGGCAGGAGGTGAGGCCACTCCCTGGACAGCTCCTCCCGGGAGCTGACTGAACAGCAAGGATGCAATTGCAAACAGGACTGGTGTTATGGAAGAAGAGCAGGACACTCTAATGCGAGCTGCCATAATAAAAAGGAACATAGCATCAGAACCACTCACACGTGTAACCTGTTCCCTCCCTCCACCTCCTCCCTTCCTTCTTTTCTTTCTTTCCTTTCATCTTCAGATGAACTAACAAAACATATTTAGTAGGTAAATACATTTATTCATATTTTCTTTAAGAAATATGAACCTTAAGACATGAAGGAAAATGTAATTTGAAGCCATTTAGGACTATATTGATGGGGAAAAAAGAAGGCTTATCAACAACCCGTAATGCAGAATGAGATGTCTGTGGTCTTATCTGTCAGTCCTTCACCACAGTTTAACACAGGGCTAACTCCCACTGCTAGGGTCAGGCAATTCCCAACACTCGCACTGGGGACTCAGTGCTTCTAAGAGAAAGACGCAGACGAAAAAAGTAGAGTCTGAGAAACTAAAACAGCTCTCCCAAGCACATGATGTCAATGTCAAAAATTAATCCAAAGAATAGTATATCTCAAAATTCTTCTGTAAGCAATTTTGGTATACATAAACTATGATTTTTAAAAAATCTCAATCAGAAGAAAATATTGTTTTCTTTTTCCTTTTCTTTTTTCTTTGGCAGTACTGAGGATTGCACCCAAGGTCTCAAGCATGCTAGGCAAGCACTCTACTACTTAGCTACATCCACAGCTCCAGATCTTTAAAAACCTGTTAATACTAACATCACCTTCCTGTAATCTGTTCTGTATTACGTTCCCATGCCTCATATTATTTGCTTATCTAAAAATTTAACAATTAAAGGTATTACTTGTGTTATTCTCATTTTCCACAGTGTTATCAATTATTCTCTCCTCTACTGGAGGACAGGAGCTAGGAGTGGATGGGCAACCTAAGGCACTCCCCCAGGCACACAATGAGAGCAGCTCCCAGCCTCACCCCCCTACCCATTCCCCATCTTCCCTCCCTCCCCCACAGCCTTTATAATGTTCACAAAACACCCAGAGCAAACAAATACACATGGAACTCAATTTTTGTTACTTATTAATAAAGGTAACAAAAAAGCATTTATGGAAGTTAGCTTTTGTAAGTTATCTGTTTTCCATTTTTACAGATGGTATGTAACAAGTGTGGGAGGGATAAATATAAAGAAATTCCATCAATTAGCAAAAAACTCATCCAAACATTTAAGAAGATATAAATTTAGCATTATTCTTTTAAAAGTGCCCAGAGAAACAAATGTAACAAAGCAAAATAAAATTCCACATTGAAGACTACCTTATAATTACTATAGAACAAGTAAACAGGATTCATCAAGTAGCTAGATTTTTTTTTCTCTATCCTGAATCTTTGTCTACCAAGATAAATGGCATTAGAATCGAAGGGGAAAAAATAATGTATTTTTTTAAACAGAATGTTTATTTAATATATCTTCTAAAATACAGAATGACATTACAGATTCTCTGTTCAGGGATTATGAACTAAAAGATGCCTTTTACCATACTTATCATGCTCATCCTATATTGAAATCAGGAATGAACAGCAGGCTATTGCTGGCTTCATACATAAAAGCAAGTGACTGAGTAAAAAGCCTTTTAAATAAGACTTAGTTTCTAACAATTAAAATATTTTATAAGTAAAAAACTATTATAAATAGACTATATTGATATTTTACTTGTCTAATATTTATAAAACTTCTAAATACAAGTTGTTTGTAAATGTTTCAGTATTTGTTTTTCTGATAACTCTACATTTCTACAAGGCAAGAAGTGACTCTAGTCCTTTGTAATTTATGTTGACTAGCAGAATGGATAAGGAACTTTTAGACATTTTCCCCAAAGTCTTATATAAAATCTTACAGGGATATTTTTGTTTAAACTTACTTACTTGGTAATACGGTCAATGTTGGCAATTTGCTTCTGGTTCCTTATAATCTCAATAGCTGCCCAAAGATGCTGGATGGCTTTTGTATCCGCCTGTCGTCTTTTTGTTAAACGTGCCATGACCTGTTTACTTCTTTAGCTGTGGTAATATACAAAACATAGGGCAAAAAACATGGATTACAAACTGAATTATTACCAACACAAATGAGCAACATTTCCAGCACCTCTTGGCTACTGATTATACTAGTGTAGGCTGTAGCATGACCAACTTTTATTTTCTACCATCCACATCACTACATATCATTTCCTCATGAAGAATGACATTCTAAAATCCAAAACACTAAAAAAGACACTATTTCCAAGGACAAGTGGCCACCTTGTACCAGTATATCAAACGCAAACAAACAACAACAACAAAAACCTTATGTTTTATTCTAAAACAGAAATATTACTTGATAAAATTTGACCAATATACATTGGAAATTAGATGTCCTAATTTGTATTTTAGTTTGTTATAGTTGTGGCTTTTAAAATTCCAAACTTATGTATATGAAAATAACATTAAAAAAATAAAACCACAATGGAAAATAAAAGATAAGTTACTTTGGGGTGAGATTTGACAGGCTGAGGGATATTATACTAGACAATTCTAAATTATTAATAATGAACAAATTCGTAGAATTAGATGTTAGTTGGGCGGTATTTATTACATTTACTAGGAAACAACATTGTTACTTTATTCAACTTTTAATGTTCTGGGTAAGCTGAAGAAAAGAGCCACCGCACCTCCAGATAACTCTCTAGTTGCCTGTGGGAAGGCTGGGGAAACACAAGGGATTACTGCCTGGATGCCTGATGGGCACAACTACGGAGGAGGCCTCTCAGCTCTGACACAAGGGTGCAGTGCTACAGGTCTCTCTCATCTGCACCACGGTGAATCCCACATTTGGTACCAAGAAACACAGTCTCTAAATCACACAGGTGATGATGCTGTTTACGATCTACAGGCACCAGGTGAACACACTCCTGAGACTGGGGCAATCTCCTTGACCACCTTGCCTATCTTCTGCAGGAAGAGGAGGAGTGCATGAACTTGTTCTTGGCACTCTCCTCTGACCCACAACCAGCCCAGAGTCATCTGAAGCACCTTTTCTCCTCCTCTACATTTCTTCTCACAGCCACTTGTCTCATTCTCTCTGATAAACCTGAATAAAACCTGCAGCTGCCACGGAATCCTATCTTGAGAAGCTCCCTTCTGGTGAGTGTGGGGTCAGGCAGGCTCCTAGAATGAGGCCCACTCACCTTTGACACTCCCACAGCTGTCTCTGCATGCCCTACTTCTCCCGCCTTGACTTCTAATACTTCCTGTGCTCCACAGAGAGAGTAATTCAAAAATAATGCCAGTGTGCAAGTTTTGAAGAACACTAAGGACAAATCAGTTGGTTCTGTCTAAATTTAGACATATAACTAAAAGATAATAAAAATTACAATTTATGAATACCTGTTTTAGGGACTTAAAATATATAGGAAACTCTCAGATGATGTGTGCTTCTACAGGAGAGCCAACTTCCAGAGTTGGATAAGCATAATGGCAAGGAATTTATTGGTAAAAATATAAATTAGAAAGTGGCATCTAATGGTAAACTGTAGTAATATAACAACCCTGTCAGATTGCACAAGTAAAATTTCACATTGTTTATATAAAATAACAATTTCAGTTATTCTTATAAACTTGATAAAACACACAGTGCCCACTTTGTGTAAGGCATTGTGCTAGGCATTTAAAAATGTATTTAAAAATGTATGGGTTGAGATTGTAGTTCAGTGGTAGAGCGATTGCCTAGCACATGTGAGGCACTGGGTTTGATCCTCAGCACATTAAAATAAATAAACAAATAAATAAATGTGTCTATCTACAACTTAAAAAATTTTTCTAAAAATGTATAAATGGTGATCTTCTCCAGAAAATAACTTAAAACTGGCAGAAAAATTTTGACATGTATGTGAAATTTTTAATTATGACATATGACATACAAATGGTCCAGAATGTGCTATGAGACCTCAGACATGGGACACACTACTTCTAGCTAAAAATTTAAATGAAGAATTCTGCAAAATGGCAAATACATGGGAATATATGAAAATCAATTTATTTTCTTAATTTAATGTCTTAATTTATTTTCTTAATTAATTTCTTAGTTTCTTTAAAAGATAATTGTTTAAAACAAAGAAAAATAATCGATAAGTATCCTAAGTTGATAACATATGTAGAAGTAAAATGTATAACAACCATAGCCCAAAAAGGGTGGAGGAGACTAAAGAAACTCCTAATATGAATGCCTTATATTTGGTGTGAAATGATATCATATTAATTCAAATGGAATTATGACAAATTAAGGATGCATACTATGATCTCTAGAATAAACACTAAGCAATATTTTACACAGGTATAGGTTAATATAAAACTTACAAATTATTTTTCCAAAATACATGAAAGAATGAATTTTAAAAATACCAAAATAAAGAATAATTCATTCAGAGCTATAAAAACATATAACAGCAAAACATTTTAAAATGATAAAATAGTAAGAATATTTATTTATAAATTTAGATATAAAATAAATATATTTATAAAACACACTGTAACAATCATAAGAACATAGTGTGGAGTTGGATGTGGTGGTGCACGCCTGTAATCCCAGTAGCTTGGAAGCTGAGCCAGTTGGATGGCAAGTTCAAAGCCAGCCTCCGCAACTTAGTGAGGCCTTAAGTAACTTAGCAAGCAAGACCCTGTCTCAAAAAATAAAAGGGCTGGGGGGATGTGGCTCAGTGGCTAAGAACCCCTTGGCTCAGTCCCCATAACCAAAAAGAAAAAGAAAAAAGAACATAGTGGGGACTAAGTAGCAGAAACTCTAAATGTGATATCACACATTTCTAGAAATCATTAAAGTCAAGAGTAAAAGATGAAACAATGCTATACTTCAGGAAAACTGCCTAAACCAAGTGGTAGACGGTAGACAGACCCTGGATTCAAGGTACACCCTAAGGGGACAATTACTAGTTACAAGGATTCAAGCAGAACACGGTAACAGGGCTCCGGAAACTCAAGAAAGTGAATGCAACCAGGCGAGCAGCTGACCAGAAGAGCAGCAGAGCCAAAGAGGTCACTGGGACAAGGTCTCTACAGTGTAACCAACCATTCGGAGTCTTCCTGGGAAATCCAAAGTGCTCATTCACTTAGCATACACCTCAAGCCTGCCTGCTCCCACCAGGCCCCCTTCTATGCAATGAGGACACAGCAAAGCAAACAGACAAAATTCTTTCATGAGGAATGGTGTGGCTGGATAGCAATTTGGGTGTTCATCAATAATGAGAAAAAAATCTTAGGAAATGAGTCTCTTAGATCCTAAACACAGTCGTTTAAGGGCCTCACTGATATATCAAAAGAAATTTTTCAGTCTACTTGTACCTGAACAAATATTATGTTACTAGTAAACTGCACTGTTGAAAATTCCCCCAAAATGCCCCAAACTGCACCCCTCTAAGCCTTTGGTCAAGCAATTCTCTCTCTGCTTACAATGTTCTCCCCTGCCCCTTTATTAATTATTTCTCTGCCTATCTATTGTTCAAATGCAGTCTTCCCTGACCAATCTTTCCTTCTGGAATCAAATTCAATCAAATTCAACTGTCTTTTGTATGCTAATAGTAATTTGTTTATATGTCTCTTACAAATTTAAAGGCTTGTACAAATAAATATAACTTCCTCAAAAGAATACTTTCATTGAACTAAAAAAGACACGTCTCCTTTATTCTTACGTCTACTGTCTTTCAAGGTGCCTAGTATAGCTTTGAACATGTAAACTTTCAATATGAACTTATTAAATTCAACTTTTCCACTTATAGTTATGTAAATAACAAGACCCCAGAGTAAGCCTTCATTTATGTTTTATCAAAGATTGAGACATCAAAAAGAAAGATCAGAAGACTTGTAGAAATCATTAATTCTCAACCTTGGCTCTGCCCTGACACCTCTTTCAGGAGCAGTGGCTCCTGAGGAAGTGATTCTCAAGAGGACTGTTGTGAAAAAATAACAAACCAAACAAAAGACTTCAAGTGAACCTAAGAAGTCCCGAGGCCACTGGTGTTCATCATTGGTGCCCCCAGCCCAGGTGCACTGCAGTCCTCGCCCATACCACGCCACTTCCTCAGACAGCCGAGGAGCGAGCAAGCAGAGGAACTCTTGAAAATAAACAGTCAGTGCTCTGCTTGGTGGATACATGCATGACACTGCTGGAATGTGAGGGGGCAATAAATGCTATAGCAGGGAAAAGAGGAAGCTGAGGCAGCAGGAAAAGGCTGAAACAGTCTACGGCACCACACGTATTCGGATGTCTTGTGGTGCTGGGTGCAAATATCACATAAAATCTAAAAATTAATCCCACTGTTCTAATATTTCATCATGTCTTAGCAATAAAACTTTCCTCAAAAGTTTGTTTGTGATTTTAAATTACCATTTGACTATATATTCATCTCGTTTTACCATTTATGTATCCTCAGTATATTAAGGTTATTTTCATAAAATATTTTGTTTTTTAATGTATATTAAATGATGCTGAAATCCAGATGATCACAGTTGCTTCTCTTTTTTAATTTTTTAAGATGTTGATGTACCTTTATTGGATTCATTTATTTATATGTAGTGCTGAGAATCAAACCCAGTGTCTCACACGTGCTAGGCAAGTGCTCTACCACCGAGCCACAACTCTAGCCACAAATGCTTTTCTGATTAACAAGTCCTTCCACACTCGAATTAGAAAAATAATCAGTTGTATTTTCCTCATATATTTTATAATTTATTTTAATCTATCTGGAGTTACTTTTTAGAAATTATTATTGTGAATACACCTTTTTTAGGGCAGCTTTAGGTTCACAGCAAGACCAAGTAGAAGAGACGGAATTTCCGCATATTCCTCATCCCCACAGAGGCACAATCTCTGCCTCTATCAACATCCCCCACATTGTGGTTACCTAGCTACGACCGATGGACCCACTCTGGACTCGCCCTTGCCACCGTGTCCATGGTTTACTTTGAGATTCACTCTTGGTGGTGAACATTCTGTGGGCTTTGATGCTCGTGTGGTGACACGTGGGCACCTCTGGGGCACCACACAGCAAAGGCCACGCCTTACAAACTCAGGGTGCTTGGCCCTCCATCTGCTGCCGGCAACTGACTTTGCTGTCTAAGACCTGTGCGGCTGGGTCTGGAGTACAACTCCTCACAGGAGATCAGGTGTAACATTCCACCCGTGGTGTCACACTGGTGAGCGACAAGGTTCAGATTTTGGAGCATCCTGGATAACAGATTTATGGATTAGAGGTGCTGCATGTTGTTCAAGGTAACGCTGACTGATGAAAAAGAGCTAGCGACAGAAAGGGGAAAGCATATGGAGGCTGAAACATGGCAAGAACTCGGGGTGTTTGAGGTGCAGAAAGAACAGTGGCTGGAACGCAGTGAATAAAGAGAAGGAGAGTGCACAGGGGGAGCTGCAGCTCACACTGAACAGCTGGGATTTTTACATAATTTCATGGACAGCAATTGAGGGACTGCAGACTGCGGTGGGTTGGGAGAGGTAACCTGGGCTTATGTAAAAACCTATATAATATAAATAGCTGAATTCCAGATGCCTGATCCCCGGCACACGCAAGAGGCTAAACAATCCAAACGTCACCTTTCTGGAAAATTTAAGGATTCCAGAGAAAGGACCTTCAAATGTTCAGATGTTGATGTTTGAAGGAACGTGACGAAAAAGTCAACTGGCCACCTGACAACTCTGCAGTGTGGCCCACGCAAAGGACTTCCTCACCTTTAAATATGAACAGACAGCCAAGGATCATTAGAGATTCAGAAAATGCTTCTTAATAAGGGAGAAAGTGGTCTCATCGAGCATACAGAAAATGGGGTGGGCAGGAACTCAAATCAGGAAATATAGGAACGGTAAAATTTCCAAGTGTATAAAATTAATATCAAGCAAGAATAAGACATGGAATTGTATCTATAAACCATAAACTGCATAATATAAAGATGAGAATTCAGGAAAATTGTAAGTATGATAACTAAAACATTGATCTAAAGGCTGGAATATAAAGTTGAAGTAATCTCCCATGAAGGAGAACAAAGACGAGAGACAAGAGACAGGCGGAAGAGCACAGTGCAACCTGTGAATACGCAAGATTTTCAAAAAGAAAATGGAAAGGAGAAAGTCATTCAGAAATAACTCAAGGAAAGTAATTAGACTGAACTACAAGCACATGTGAGTGGCTGGCCCACTGGAGACCAGCACTTGCAGAGGGAAGCCGGAGCACAGAAGCCAGAAGGTCGACACCAGTAAAAAGAAGGGCTTCCAAGCTTCCTGGGCGGTGTCCACGGGACCAAGGATGTGCGGGAAGCAGAACCTGCACCCTAGCAGCATCCTAGAGGCCACAGAATAATGGGCATCTTCTGAACTTGGAGGGAAAAGGTCTCACCTAAATTTCTAATCCATCCAAATGATCAACTGGTGCAGGCTCACTGAAGACATGCTCATGCAGACACTCCAAATAATGTGCATCCTACACACACTTTCTCAGGAAGCTACTAAAATGAATGAATAAGCCAAGAGAAAAGAAGACCTGACATCCTGTCTTGGCAGGACTCAATTCCCAGACAACAGCTTTCTAACAGACCTCGAAAAAAGTCCGGTCTAGGGCTGGGGTTGTGGCTCGGTGGCAGAGTGCTCGCCAAGCATGTGTGAGGCACTGGGTTCGATTCTCAGCACCGCATATGAACAAAGTCCACTGACAACTATAAAAAAATAAAAAGTCCAGGCTATGTCCCAGCAGAGGACAACAGGCACCAGAGGGGTGTCTCCAGGAAGCAAAAACTGCATGGGGCAGTGATCTTAAATTCAACAAAATATTCCTATAACAGAAATGCACAAATTTACACACAATAAACAACAAATTACTAATGTCCATGTACAAATCTTAAGTTAGATATTGGCAAATACAAACAATACATTAAAAGATGGTATATTACAGGAATGCAATCACAGCTCAATATTAGGAAGAATATTAATATAATTAATGAAGAACTAAGAAAAGCACGATCACTTCTGAAAATGCTGAAAAAGTACTTGAAAATTCAACATATCATGTACAAAATAATAAACAAGAACTGTGGGTACAGCTTATATATATATATATAGTTTTATATACATATAATTAGTTTTAATATATCTATTAGCCTTAAGATTATAACTTACTGGGGCAATTTACAAAAATTTCACCAGCATAAGGAAAAGACTAAGAATCTTCACTGTGTCTATTCTTAACACTGCCCTAGAGGTACTCCAATGAGAGAAAGCAAAGAATTAAGAATTGGGAAGCCAGTGCTCAGGTAAAACTACCTCTGTTGCAAATGACATAGGCAATATGATTATGTATGTATCCAGAAAATCCAAAAGAATGAATGAAAAATACAATCCAGAGTCAGAAAAGTTAAATTATGAAGAAGCTTGCATAGAGAAATGCCTTTAAAGTAGGGAGCAGGGAAAATATTTTTCCTGACTGAATACCCAGAAGCAAAGTAAATGGGGAAAGACTAACAAAAACAAAAACACAAAACCTAAAAATAAGCATGCAAGATTAAAACCTTTGCATGTCTAAAATACACCATAAGTAAGGTGAAAATGTAAGTGATAAATGGGGAAACACATAAGAACTTTTGCAATTTAAATCACAAGTTAAAGGCTAATATCCCTAATATGTAAAGAACCTCTAAGTTTTCAGAAAAAGCCCAAAACCTACTAGAGAAAAAGTGAGCAAAACATACGAATAGGTAGAAAACAGAAAAAAAATTTAAAAAGGCCTGTAAACTTGAGGAAAGATGCTTAATTTCTCTGATAATTAGAGAAGGGCAATCTTTAAACTACAATTAATACATCATTTCTTTTTTTAAATGAAATTCTTTTTTTATAATTTTATTTTTTATGTGGTGCTGAGGATCAAACCCAGTGCCTCACACATGCAAGGCAAGCGCTCTGCTACTGAGCTACAACCCCAGCCCCTGCCTAATATATCATTTCTATGCTTCAGTCCAGCAAAACTCCAGAAGTCTAGTAATGCTGTCACCAGGGTTGCACACAGACAGACATTTCTCACTCATAGTACTGGAACAGGAAATGTCACCACTATTGGAGTAGAATGAGCAATAATCACCAAAATTACATATGTATTTACTCTGACCCAGCAATCTCACTGGTAAACACATATACAAAGTCATTTTTTGTAGCACTATTTATAATAGTAAATAAATTAGGAAATGGTTGAATACAGTACTGGGCCTCCACATAGGAGTATGAACCAGCTATAAAAAACAAATGAGGGGTCCATCAACATGCAATCAAAGAAAAAATAAAGAGGACTTCATTGAAATTAAAAGCTTTTTGTTCTTCAAAGGACACCATCAAGAAAGTAAAAAAGCCACAGAATAGTCAAAAATATTTGCAAATCACATATCTCAAAGAAGACTTCTATGTGGAATATATAAACATTCTTACCACTCAATAAAAAAAGACAACACAATTAAAACAAAGTATTTGAACAGACTTTTTCCAAAAATAATACACAAATGGCCAATAAGCAGATAAAAAGATTCTCAACATCCTTAGTAGGGAAACACAAATGAAACCCTGAGATACCACTTGACAACCACTAGCATGACTATTTTAAAAACATAAAAAATAAAAAGACAACGACAAATATTGACAAAGACAGCAAGAAACTGGTGTCATCATTTATTGCTGATGAGATTGAGAAATGGTACAACTGCTTTTAAAAACAGCTTGTGAACTCCTCGAAAAGAAAACATGGAGTTGTTATATGTCCAGAAATTCTTCTCTTATGCATGTGCCTGGAATTAAAACATACACCCTACAAAAACATGCACAATACATATTTGTAGCAGTGATATTCCTAATGGCCAAAAAGTGGAAATAACTCAAATATTCAACTCATCAATGGATAAACAAAATGTGCATATCCACTGGAATATTACTCCTATAGGGGAATACTATTCGGTGATCAACAGAAGTGGGTACTCACACATGCTACAGTGTGGATGAGCCTTCAAACATTACACTAAGTCAAAGCAGACAGACACCAAAGGCTACACACTGTGTAATTCCACTTCACTGAAATGTCCAGAACAGACAAATCCAGAGACAGGAAGCAGATTAGTGTCTGCCAAGGGCTGGGGCAAGAAGAAATGAAGAGGGGCTGCTACAGGATCTGAGGTTTTCCTTGGGAGGGAGTGAAATGTTGTTGACTCTAGATGACAGAAATGGTTTGCAACACCTTGTGAATATAGTAGAAACCACTAAATGGGCACATACAAAAGTCACCAGAGCCTATGTACATGTCACCCTGCTCAAGTGAGGAGCCAGCAAAGATTACTTTATACCTCCTGTTAAAATTATCTACTTACAAAGTAGTTTCAAGTGATTGCTGCTGATTTAAGTGTGTTTCCTCTTCCTTTCTGTCACCTTCTAGGAAAGGAGCTGCTCTTTTCACTGTTGACAGCACTATTACTAACTTTTAAAAATAACTGCAGTGAAAATTTTCAAACATACAAAAGTAGAATTGTATGAGTCTTCTGGGCTATAATCAGATTAACATTTGGCTATATCTTTAAAATCTAAATATGTTCCTTAAATTCCCAAGATCTAGGTATCAAATGTTCGTAGTGATTTATCCTTAACAACAAAAAATAACAACTCACAACAGTAAATTACAAAATTCAGTTTAAAAATAAACTTGACTGTTTCCAAAAACCTCTGTGCTGCCATCAGAAATACCAGAGAGCTGGGTGTGGTGGTGCATGCCTGTAATCCCAGCAGCCTGAGAGGCTGAGGTAGGAGGATAGCAAGTTCAAAGCCAGCCTCAGTAAAAAAGCGAGGCACTAAGCAACTCAGTGAGACTCTGTCTCTAAATAAAACACAAAATTGGGCTGGGGATGTGGCTCAGTGGTCGAGTGTCCCCATAAAAAATAAAAATTAAAAAAAAAAGGAAGAAAGAAATATCAAAATATCAGAGAAATCAGAGCAGATCTATGGCTGGCTTTCAAGGTCTACAAGGAAGCCTGGGCCCAGCTAGATCAGCAGGAGAGAGTTTGTTTATATTTTTAAGTTGGCTCAATTGGTTGTTTTTGTCTTGTTTTGTTTTGCTTTTATTAAATAAGTATCATGACTCATGATCTGGATGCTTTACAGCAACTCACATGAAACAACTAGAAATCCTCTACTCTACATATAGGTTACCTCTTAGATGAAAATGACTCACGGATATACCTTGAAACTTTGGGTTTGCATATTATCTGAAGATCATAAAAATAGTTGTTTTGCTTTGTTTTAACTCAATTAATGGCTTTTAGGCTAAAGTATATAGTTTATTGTGATTAAATATTTAAGTTAAAGTATATTTATGCTAAGAAAGTATATTTATACTAAGAAATTAATCACCTGCACAGAGGAAAAAAGATTTACCATCAATAACTTACAGTTACATGACTCATGTAAATAAAGCAATAAAATACAGAAAGTAATTCCTGACATCCTAACTTAAAAGTATGATGTCATAAAATAAACTTTCCGAATAAGTGTTTTCTTTAAGCATTAAATAAAAATTTCTTAAAATAATGTGGCTGGGAATCTGACATATGTTGGAAATGCCCACATCTGCTTAACAATAGGCAGTAGGCAGTAACCATAATTAATAACTCAGGGTCCCCACGTGTAAGAGTTCAGCTATCTGTCCTTAGACAGGGCTGCCTCTTGACCCTGGAGCTCTCTGAAACTGATGGTTCTTGGTCTGGGAGACATCCCGTGAGTAACAGGATGGTGAACAGCACCCCTGACTTCTATCCAATAAGTATTTATGGTAACTTTATAGAACAGAACTATGTATATAATGAGAATTGTAATTATAATAAAATAACAACATTACTTTTTAATGCATTAAATATTAATATTCATAGCTGTATGGTTTAGATGTGGTGTTCCCCAAAAAATCACATGTGAGACAATGCAAGAAGGTTCAGAGGAGAAACGATTGGGTTGTGAGGGTCTTCACCAAATCAGTGATTTAATCCCCTCATAGGGATTAATTGAGTGGTAACTGAAGTTGTAGGGTGTGGCTGGGCGAGGTGGGAATCAGGGTGTGGCTTTGGTGTATATATTTGTATCTGGCCAGTGGAGTCTCTCTCTCTGCTTCCAAATCACCATGATGTGAGCTGCTTCCGTCTGCCACTCTCTTCCACCATGATGTTCAGTCTCACCTGGAGACCTGAGGAACGGAGCTGGCTTTCTATGGACTAAGACCTCTGAAACCGTGAGCCCTCAATACACTCTTCCTCCTCTATAATTGTGCTGGTCAGGTCCTTTAGTCACAGCAGTGAAAAAGCTGACTAAAATAATAGCACTATAAAATAAAGATTCTGACAACCATTTTAAAGAGGTAGATGAAGAAAATGAAAAGTTTTTTTGATACTTCCCATGAGACACAGACAACTCTGGGTAACTACTCTTTCAGCAGAACAAGGATCACTGTGATTCTGTAATCTGCTCATAACACTATTTCTTAATGAGTTAGTTAAAATAACATAACCACTATCTTCTAGAAATTTAAAAATCTAAAAAATAGGATACATAACTATTTCATTGAAATTTAATTGGCTATTCATCATATAGCTACACTAGTCTGTGCTAAATTAACTAGAGTGCTTCATTTCTCAGATTTTTTTTCAAAAAGTCTGTCATAACTTATAAATTACATAACAGTAAATTTGAAGTCTAAAGAAAATGCTAAGTAACAATCCCATACTTCCAAAATGATGGAGTATATATTACTTGGCAAATATACTAACACCACGCTATATGTATCCAAAGGCAAAGGGACAACAGGAAGTCAATTTGTCATATGCAAATAGCTTACACTAATACATGCTTTGTTTGACAAATGTTCAAATGAATTTGAAAGGCAGAAAGATAACTCAAGTAACAGTTCATATATTTGTACACATTAATTGTATACTACTACAAACTTCCAAGTGATCAACCTGTACTCACCTCTTCTTTCCAATATATGTAACTTTTCAATCATCTTTTCATTTATGAAGCCAGAGCAACAAAAAAGTTTGCAATTGAACTTTATCATCATTTAGATGTGACACAATAATTACCGCAATTTTTAAAACCAATTATTTACCACTCCACATAAAAGATAAGACTATAATGAAGGACAAAGTTTCATTTTACTTTATATAATTAACGATATAAGAGAAAAACAGAACTAGGAAATCGTATGACCATTTCTAGATCAAGCACAGCAGAAACATGTAGGGGGTGAGAACTGGTGGCAAGGGCTCCAGGCTGCTGCACCCATGGCAAGCACGTCCAGAACCACGGCCTGTTTAGGCTGAATGAAGCTCAGCTTCTGGGCAGGTCTGGAGAATGCATATTCTCATCCCAGTTTAGTTTTGGCATTTTTTAATGTAGGCCTCAAAGCTTTTTGGAAATGTTAAAAAAATTTTACTGAATATGAAATAAAATTTGAAATCTTACAATTATTGCACACATTCTGATGTGTCAGCAACAGTAGACATAAGGGAACAACAGACATTGCCAAAATGTGCCAACAAATCTTACACTTTCTATAGCTAAGCTGAAAAATTCTATTGTTATTGCAATAAAATGCTCCTGCAGTACTCTGAGTTTTAATTTGGTTGAGACATGTTTCCTATAATCTTGAAAAGCAGTGTCAAACAGGACTGGTCTCATGTTACGTTTCTAGCTGATTTGCAATGACTGCCCAGGGTGCTCTATGGAGAGGGTTCTGAGGTCCAAGAGAGAACTTAAGGTTCTGGAGAGGAGGACAGAGAATCAGTCTCCAGGAAACAAGAATATAAAGTTAACAATCATTGTTTATGAAGGCAAATTATTCTCTAAAATAATACCATCTCATCAGCATTAAAAATGGTCAATGCCCAAGGCATGGCTAATCTCTAACACCTGCCAGGATGGTATAACAGTGGCTCATATCCATAACACTTTTTGGCTAACCAGGAGTAAATCCTGGTACCAAGTTCCTTCACTATGGACTCCACTTCTCAAACTCTCTCCTTCACTATTTTTGAAGAATGGCAAGGTAATAACGAGAGCCCAGGTACCCAAGGAACAGGGTCCTAAGAGGAAGAGAATGCGAAGTGAAAATAATTCATTAGACTGAAGCAGGCTTTCTCCTCTCACAACAGAGTAACTGCCCAACTGGTCTAATGTTAAAGCGTAAGACTTGATGAAGTATAAAATTAGTTTTCATATATACTAAGACACACCCAGAATTTAATATACAAATATGAAAAATAGTGAGCTAAGTGAATATGTGTACTTATGTTTTACTATGCTGTTCTTCCAAATGTAAACTTCATAAATACCAACATTTTATAAAAATACTAACCTACTGAACTAATACATATGCCATCTGAGCATATACAATACTTGTTCTAACCATAATTAACTCAGTGAAAGGCATTTTTGGAGCTCCACATCATCAGTTCTCTTAATTATTCTATGATAGAATACTCAGGCTACTCACTCAATTGGCCAACATTTATTTGTATTAAATATCAATTTTGGTTGTTTTCAGTAGATACTATGGGAGCTAATGATGCTAGGGAACAGCTCAGGCTCTGTTATCTTGCTTGGGGATTAATACACTCTTCCTTGAAGAACTGACAGTGAATCAGAGGTTTCTAAGATGTGGCATAAGCCAGCAATAAAGATTGCAGCCCCAAGTTGACAAGGTGCACAGGGACCAGGTTACTGGAATTTCATAAGCCATTATAAAGAATTTGCAACTTCAAGGACAACTTTTTGGTAGAGGAAAGAGATCAGACTCAATAGCTACTGAGCTCACAAACTTAGTCTGTATCAATCCTGAGAATCCCATTGTGTCTTTTTCCTGATCCAGCAACTGCCATGGAACTCAAGGAGGGAGTACCAGGAATACTTTTTAGATAGGTTTCCTAGCTTCTATAAATGGTCCTTCTCTTCTGAATGTTACTGGCTCTAGATGTGATGCCCAGAGTGGATGTGGCCACATGCAACTCTGAGGGGACCAGCCTTAGAATAAAGCTGATGCTGAGAGTGGCAGAATGAATGTATGGTCTTCTGAGCTGTGACTGTATGACCTGGATTCCACCTATCCCTGGACTTCAGTAACAGGAGACACTACGTGTGCCATGCTCATTGCCCGTCTGAGTGAAAGGTTTCTGTACGTTGCAGCTGAAAACATCTTAGCTGCTACAGTAATTATATTGGTAGTAGCTGAACTCATAACAGGATGAGATTCTTGAGGCAGACAGAGTAAAGAACAGAGTTCCAGGGCAGACCACTGAGGCCCTTCACATTTAATTCCAGGTGTAGAATGAGATTCTTCTGTGCAAACACAGAAGCAGCCAAAAGGTTACAAAGCAGAGCAGCACTACAGGGATGAACTCAAAAGGAGTGACTCAGGGAGGGTGGGTCAAGGACAGGGGTGTTGTGGGAGAGCTCTCAAGCAACTACCCAGAGCAGTCTCAACAGCCTCGTGGTGGCAGGCATTGGAGAAATGAGTGAAGGACAGAAAATAATCAAAGATCATTCTCTTGACGAGTGTTTACAGAGGGACGAGTATGAGAGGACAGAAGAAAACAAGAGAAATGGGTAGAGAAGAGGATAAGACTTAGACAGGAAAGGGGGGGATGCTCTGGAACACAGGTGCAGGAGGCGGGGTGCGGGTGTGCATGCAGTCGGGGGCAAAGTGTGCCCCAGGGACAGCTTCTCTCCTCCTGAAAAGGGGCTGGAGTTGGCCCCAAGGATGAGAGATGGGGAGAAAGGTGTGCAGAACACAAAGGAAATTGAAGGAAACCATTGTGGAGTGGAAGAGGGACCTAACAGAGCATGACTGAGCCAGAGGAAGCACATGCTGGCTTCCAGGACCTGTGCTGGTACTGACTGGCTCCACAGTTTTTGTTTATTTATTTGTTTTGTTTCGTTTTGTTTTGTCTACCAAGCTATGAGCAAGCATACTGCTGAGGTTACAGTCACCCAGACCTCGGGCTTTGCCCCCACGGTACAGGCACTGCAAAGACAAGGAGCTAATTCTTTTGGCTCACTCTGCATTTCACGCTTGCTACCCAACTACTTGACCTGCAGCGCTTTTCTAGGTATTTTAAAGTCAGTGTTCTCAGATCAAGGCAATGGAAAGATAATTATAAAGGTAAAGTTTAAATTATAACAGAGGCAATATGAGAGTAAGAACTAGTTGAGGCAAAATTTAAACGATGTACAAGTTAAATCGAAAGATCAAATCTGTGGAATGATGGCAATAAAATGGAGAAGATGAACCTCGACAGGGAACTCAAGTGCCAACAAACTTTAAATTGAATCCTAAGCAATTATTTAACATACCAGTGCTAATTGTGCATTCAAAAAAATAGCTGAAACAATAAACAAGATGACTGGATGAAATAAGCTAAAGTCAGGGACCAGTGGGAGATAAACTAGAAAGCGAGACAAGGACAGACTCCAAAACGTCCTGACAGGACATAATCCCTGAGGGAAGGAAAACCAATGTGCAGAGCCTTCCATATCTCTCTGGCTACTGCCTGGTAGCCCATTCAAGGCCACAGGGCAGGACAGAGAGTCCAAAGGAGCCTGTAATCTCACTGAGCTGATGAGACAGAGATCAGAGATTAGAGTGGTCAGTTGTCAGTTTAGCTTTATTTTTTTAAAGTAGAATTCCAATTTTTCCAAGTCAATTACAATCTGTGACTCAGTCTTCAGATCTTCTTCCCTTCCCATTATTTATGACATGCAGGACCATTCAAGGAAATGCTGCCTCTGCTTAAGAAAAAACACTGACTCCAGCAGGATTACCCTTCTAGAATTTCCCACCATTCAAGCTACAATTTTTAAAGAATATCTCTTTAAAAATGCAAGTATAACAGCAGCAATTAAGAATATAATTATTGAATGTATCTGATAATCTAAAATTGAAAATTATGTATATTCAAGAAAATATGACTAAACACCTTTTAAAACCACAGAGGACCCTGCACGCTCTCCTGTGAGGTATAGCTGGGGCAGCAGGTACACTAACAGCAGCCAGGACCCAGCCACCAGCTGCGTACAGCGCCAGAAAAGCAAACCAGCTGGCTCAGACCCCACTGACCATCGCATCAGCAGTGCCAGTTGCTCCTGAAACCTGCATGTCCTCTTCCTTTAAAAGTCATCTGCCATGCACCTTGACTTGTGTAGAATTGTTGGAAGATTATGAATCAGAAAAATCTGTGGAAATTATTAAGTATTGCCTGGGTCCTGGGACCCATGTGAAGCCCCCAAAAGCCTGTGTGAGAAATGCAGTCCCTGGGGAGGGAATGCAGCCCCCCAGCTATGGCTGGAGCAGCGGGCTCCAGGCTCAGGGATGGACCTCCTCCTAGAGCAAAAGGTACACCATGCTCCTGTGGCACTCAGCTCTGAGCCTTGAAGTCCTCCTGCGGCCGTTCAGAAGCAGAAATGGCACTGAATCACCTGAAATCCGCACAAAGGCCAGGGACGGGGAGGGTGCAAGCCATAGAGCCAGTGGGGAGCAAAGAAACTTTTTCCTGTGGTCTCACTGTCAATGCTAGGTGTGACCCCCAAAGGGTCTGTCGCACCGTCTAGGAACATCTTGTTTTTCTGCTCCCTATCAGGATTACAAGGAACACATTGCTACCGCTTTTCAGTCAAATCAATGGAACACTCCAACTGTAAGGCAGCCGACCTCCTGCCTGCCATCTACCTCACCAAGTGCAGACCTATGGCTCCAGCTGTTTTCAAGACCACCCGGAACATCAAACCTTCCACTGTATCTTCACTGAACCAGTACAGTGGCAATACAAAAGCATGTAGCAGAAGCCTGAAATCACTCTAGACTTTTTTAAGGGATGCATTTCTTTTTATGTCATTTGGATTATTCTCTTCCTTTAGGAAACATCATGGATCAGACCACCACACCACCACCACTGGGGACTGTACCCAGGGCCTCCTGCATGCTAAACACTCTCTACCACTGAGCGACACCTCTAGCAGATCAGGCTCTTCAGAGAAAATTTCTGATACTTAAAATGAAAGGTCCCATGATATACCATTTTCTGTAAGTTTTTCCAAACTAAGTATTTTTAAAGGTACATATACCACTGTCTTCTTAATAAAAATCTGTAACTTGAAAGGTTTTTTAAAAACAGGGAACTTTAAAAACTAGAGCCTAGACTCACCTCCAGAGATTCTGATTTAATGTTTCTGTACATATGTGTGTATGTTTACATATATAGATATTTAGAGAAAGATTGATTTCAGATGTTCAGTCATGACAGAGAACCAGTATGCTAAATCATTCTTGATTCCTAATGTGAGTTTTATAGCATTACCATCTAAAATCTCAAAGAGTTTATTAAAAGAACAAATGCTAGTATAATACATAGTAGTATAGTTCTAATATTACCATAAACAAGGCTTACAATGGTACATTTTTCATCAACAAGCCAAGAAAAAAATATACAAATGAGCCAAGAGAAAGTTTATATTGGAATGCTGATTAACTTTCAATTTACCTAGAAGTTAATATAGTCTAAAACTAGTTGCATTGAACAATACTAAAAAATTTAACTTTCAAATAATTTATATGGCAGTTTGTCTTCTGAATACTGATCAGAATAAGAGTCTTTAAGATTTATATATATAGAACACATGTGTTCTACTGTAAAATATATAAGAATTTCAAACTAATGTCTCAGATATTTTTATAGTAAATGATACTAAATTTGATTTTTTTTTTTTTTGGTACCAAGGATTGAACCTAGGAGCACCAAACCACTGAGCTAAAGCCTAGCCCTTTAATTAATTAATTCATTCATTCATTAATTAGTTTAAAGGTAGGGTCTCCCTAAGTTGCTCAGGGCCTTGCTAAACTGCCGAGGCTGGCTTTGAACTTACAATTCTGCCTCAGCCTCCTGCATCATTGGGATTACAGGCATGCACCACCATACCCAGCTAAATTTGATGCTTCTGAACACATAAAAAAAGTGCTAAATTTTTAAATTAATTTAAAATTAATTAAAGTGCAACTGAAAATTACTTTAGACTTTCTGTCCTCTATAAATTAAAAAAGTATCTCTAATGGTTAATATTGCCCCACCCCCAAAAAAATTATTCTTTTTTTCTGCTGTAAAAACTGGGCAGTTAATAAGTATATTTTATATTAATTGGGGAAGAGCTCTATGTTAAATCTAATAGAAAATTAAGGACCCATTCTCCCAAATAGCACTTCTAAGATGCTGTTTTGAGATTTAAAAAAACAACAACCAATAAGCAGATAATCAAAGATATAAAAACAGAAAACTAAACAATTCATAATAGCTTTCAAGTTTAGAAAGCTTCCCCATGATTAGACTTCAATGAGAAATTATTTCTTTGAAAAGCCCTTTCCATAGCTATTAAACAAGACCACATTAATACCCCACTGCAACATCACCACCCATGACTGCTAGGACGGCCTACATCTGTGGAAGCTACAACTCAGCCGAGCCCTTCCTCTCTGCACAGACACTTCTCATGAAACTGTACTATGCTATTTTGGATGAAAGTGTGTACCCTGCAGAAATCTGAAGCCTTAGCACTTAGTCCAGCTTTCCAGAAACTAGCTATTTCAATCCAAATTGAACTCATCCAGCAGAGGAACTGTTAGATTCCTCCAGACAATGACTTTGCCTTTCCAAGACAGCAAGAATACTGCAGTGCTAGAGTTAATTCTAAACATTTTCTAACATTCTCCTATACATTCACATTGCAATGGACATTATAAGTACCCCCACCTGCTGCCTCTGAACCTGAGCCAAGTCATCTCTATGATGTGAACTGCCATAGCAACAGAAAGAAAATGAGCCAATTAGCTATGCTTGCCCTGAGATCACGAGCTGTCTTTAACAGTGAAACTAGAACTAACCAAAAGTTTATGAAATGTTCTGACTACCAGTTTTCTAATATTTCTTTCCACCTCCTGCTTTTGCAAGTAAAGTGATCATAGTTTTACATTTGGTTAAGCTTACATACTTTTGTAGATTTATAAAGGTACACTGGGAAGATTAAGGCCTATCAGTACAAAGATCCAAGAAATTTATGGCTTTTAGGGAGACAGTGGGATAACTGACTATAGGTTTGGTACTCATACACTTGAATTTAAGCCAATTTGATTATGTCATGTAACTCTGGGCAACAGTAACTTAACTCTTTGCAGTCTGTTTCCTTACTATGCAATTGTTATAATAACACTGCCATCATAATGATATTGTGGTGAATGAATGGAATATTTGAACTGCCTAGCCCAAAAAGTGCTGGACAAGTGGGGGCAGTCAGGGCAATTCAGTTTCCTCCAGCTGCTTACAGAGTAGACCTGCAGAGCACCCTAGAACACACAGCTCATTACAATGCAAGTCCAATCCTCCTGCAATAGATTACAGTACCTTCCTGTTTTTTAAACTGGATTTTTAATCCCAGATATGAGAATTACTACCATGTGACAAGTTCTCAATAGAAATCCACTTAAAAATATCTGCATGGGAACCGCGGATGTAGCTCAGTGGTAAAGTGCTTGCCTAGCATGTACAAGGCCCTGGTTTCCACCCAGCACCTAATAATAACAATAATTATATATAACATATATTTATATAAATACTTATAAAATATTTATTATATTTGTATAAATATAAGCATTGTCACATGACAAATGCTTAAATTAGGAAAAAAGATCCTTCTTTTTTTTTTTTTGGTACCAGGGATTGAACTCTGGGGTACTTGACTACTGAGCAACATCCCCTGCCCTATTTTGTGTTTTATTTAGATTCAGGGTCTCACCGAGTTGCTTAGCACCTCGCTGTTGCTGAGGCTGGCTTTGAACTTGCGATTCTCCTGTCTCAGCCTCTCAAAGTGCTGGGATTATAGGCATGTGCCACTGCGCCTTTAATTTTACTTAATATACAAGCAGACCAAAGTAAAAACAATATGCACTAAAACTTTGAAATGGGTCTACCCTTCACTTATCTAGAGAACATAACAGGCTTGATATTTACTATAGCTGTACTTTCAGCAGAGCAGGGTAAAAAAGTACTGGTCAGAACAAAGTTGCTTTTAAAAACTATAGATGGTTAATACAGTAAATTACAAAGTTACAAATTAAAATAAATTTGAAATCATCAGAGGTAAGACTTCACAAGTTATCTTAAAAACAATGTATATTAACTCATTCAGAGTTCCATAGCACAGACTGACTTCACTGCTACACTTTCCTGCACTGGCTTCAGTAACTGTGTCACTCAAAACTAAACTCCACAAAGACAAGAACCCTCTTCTCTTTTTCTCCTCAGCACCTAGCAAGTGTCTGGTAAACTTTCAATAAATAGCAATGTATTAATAAATGAAGTAAAGATACTAAAATTGCACATATTCTACTTGAAAGAAAATATAATATGTTAACATGATCTTATGAAACAGATTAACAATGGAGTAATTTAAACTGCAAAAGTATTTATTTAAAACAAAATGAGGGCCAGGCACAGTGGCATACACCTGCAATCCCAGTACTTTGGGAGGCTGAGACGGGAGAATCACGAGTTCAAAGCCAGCCTCAGCAACGGCGAGGCACCAAGTAACTGAGTGAGACTCTCTCTAAATAAAACACAAAATAGGGCTGGTGATGTGGCTCAGTGCTCGAGTACCCCTGAGTTCAATCCCCAGTACCCCAAACAAAACAAAACAAAACAAAAAAACAAAATGAGGGCTGAGGTCGTGGCTCAGTGGTAGAGCGCTTGCCTAGCATGTGTGAGGCACTGGGTTCAATTCTCAGCACCACATAAATAAATAGATAAACAAATAAATAAAGTTAAAGAGAAATTAAAAATTTTTTAAAAATGAATTTACCTACTAGAATATTATCCAGTTAACCAAAATAATTTTAAAAAATACTTAATGTACAAATCTCCAGCAACTCACATTTCCAATTCACATTCAAGATAATCTGATCTGTCTATATGTCCCTCTCACCTCTGAATAGACAAGAGAGTCTAAAGGGTACCTTAGAAATTCTGATAAACATTTCCAGTTTTTAATGACTTAAATAATGTCAAACTTTCAGCCATTCAGAAAGCAAACACTGTGACACTTATGAGCTCCATAAGCAACACCCAAAGCAACAACTTTACCATGACTTGACAGTGTCACTTATAAATCACTTATTCACATAAGATATTTCTACTACGAGCATACTGAACACATGCTAAAAGTTCTTATCCTGCATTTTATTGTGAAAATATTTTCCTTCTTTAAATTTCCTTTAAAGAAACCTAAGCCAGGCATGGTGGCACACATCTGTAATCCCAATTAGGAAGGATGAGGATCACAAGTTCAAGGCCAATCTCAGCAACTTCAAGAGACACTCAGCAACTTAGCAAAGCTCTTATCTCAAAATAAAAAGTAAAAGAGGCTAGCGATGTAAAGTGTGCCCGAGTTCAATTCCCAGTACCAAAAACATAAAAATACACAATGAAAGATTAAATGTCTAAATTATTTGTTGAATTAATTTAAGTATCTAATAATTTGTAAAATAGCCCTACTCAAATATGTAATGGACTAGACAAATATTTTTCAATTTTCCAAATAAATATTGTATTTTACAGACTATTTTTCTTGCATTTTTATGTACTTTTAGTATTAAATCTTGTACAGTATTTCACAAGAGAAACTTTTAAAGAATTTTCTAAGAGGAAAACTAGTAACAACAAGCACACATGCACGCACACGCACACACACACACACTCTCCCCTTAAAGCAGTAACTCGTTTCTATATATGTTTTGAAACTAAGCTGTGATTATTCAAAACACTGTTCTACTGGGCATTTAGATTTAGATTCTTATCTTCCTCCCATTATCTTCATTCCTATCATTTACCTCTTATCAAATCTATATAAAGATCACATTCTCTCTCAAAATGCCTAATTTGTACACTTTTCTTTGGTGTGTGCACACACAAGTGCAGATGAATAAGTGCACAGTGGCTGAAACACAGCAGACACGTGACACTCTGCCATTGTGGTTCTCATTTACGCTACAAAAGGGTGGATACCAAAACATCTTGAAAATCAAGACCCAGGGAGGACAGAACACTGACAAGCCGAAGGGCCCTCCAGGTGCCTCACATCCACACAGAAACACTGTTCCAAAGCAGAGCTACACCTGTTCTGAAATCTGACAGCTGGACTGCAAGAAAGCAACTAAAAGTTACTATGTGAAAGATACTGGTAGAAACGAGCCTCAAAATTCCTAGGAAAAATATTGGCAAGGAATTAGTTCCCAAAATGATCAAATGAAGAGGTGGCCAGTAGATTTTTCTGTTCAGGCTTCAAGCAAATATGAAAGATACAACCTGAAGCAGTTTTGGACAGATTACAGATATGGAAAAAATAAAGATACTAATTCCAAAACCAATAAAGTAAGAAATCTCTGTGGATTTCAGTTATTTGTATTATTTAAGAGTAAGAAGTAATGATAAAAGAAAAAGTGTTAAAATGGCTTCAGATAAACAAGTTCTGATGAGTAAACATTTATCCTCCAATTTTCTACCTAAAGAAAAAAAGCAGAGCTTCCAGGCTATGACGGTTGAACAGAGAGGTGTAGGTGAGCATGCCACACTGCTGGGTACGCCCTTCCACACTAAATTAACCACTATTGCCCTGAATGGAATTT
Organism: Xerus rutilus; assembly: GCA_028644305.1. NCBI lineage: Eukaryota > Metazoa > Chordata > Mammalia > Rodentia > Sciuridae > Xerus > Xerus rutilus. Next base: position 5,486,192 of record CM053410.1, on the reverse strand, counting down.
GACTCAAAAGCCACTGTGAGCACCTTTTATGTATACGCCAGACTGTTTTATTCTTCCTCTGATCTTTATATGATGTGAATGAAAGAGAGAAGGGTACATTAACAGAAGAAAAGCAGCAACAAAACAAAATAAAAACTAAAGAATAGAAAATTCTGCATATAACTTCTATCATGGAAACAAAAATTCAAATCAACAATGAGAGATTTCAGAATATCTGTGAATTTCATTGAAACCAGTGCTGTGGACACATGAGTTCTCAAATGCTAAAGTACATGGTACTTGATGTGAATGCCAAAACTACCGTTTCTAGGGAATAACTTTCATACTGATAGCTTTTTAAAAATACAGATAGGGTACGCAATCTACATAGTCTTACTTGTACCAGAATAAAGAAAATAGAGTAGGGCTGGGGTTGTGGCTCAGTGGTAGAGCGTTCACCTAGCACGTATGAGGCACTGGGTTCAGTCCTCTGCACCACACACACACAAGTAAAATTAGGGTACTGTGTCCATCTACAACTAAAAACAGAAAGAAAACAGAGTAAATAATTTTTAAAAGAGCTCGAGAAGACAGAAAATACCAACTTTTATCCTCAAAATACCAACTTCATATCACTCAAGCTTAGAATTTCACTGGGAGCACAAGACAGCCTAGATCAGAAATGGAGAACTATTGGTGACGATCTGTGTTTCTTAAATCAATAAGAAAATAATGCATGATAATAATGGACTCAACTAGTGTTAACCTATCCTTGTCATTCTTATTAAGAGCCAGTCATTGTTTCAGGTGTTTAAGAACTCATGGAAGCCTCTCTATAACCCTGTGATGTTAATGCAATTTCTATCATCCCTCCTTCTCATACAAGTAAACCTTGCAAGTTGTAATTTGCCTAAGGTCATTTTCCTAGTGACTGAGAGGTGAGATTCAAACACAAGCCACTGGGCCTCACAGTCTGTGCTCTCACACATTTTACTATGCTACCTCTCTAACTACCAAGCCAAACCAAAACAAAGCCCCAAAACTAATCACCCTGGGAAACAATTCAATGTTAAATTCAAATGAAGGTTTTTAAACAGTGAAAAGTATTTAGCCATTGTAAGATTAATTCTCATTGTCCATTTTCTCCTTAAGTTTTTTCCAAGATATATCCTCTTTGCTTAAATGTAATCATGTTCTCCATGTAGAATTCAATTGAGGGCCAAGTGGAGTAATGAAAATCTGATGCCAGAGAGTTGGGCCTTTAAGCACGGTTAGAGCACTATATGATACTTTGGTTACAAATGTTAAATTCTTAGCTCCAATAATTTCTCCATTAAAGTAAACCTGGAGAATACAAATGCCCCTATTATGCGCTATCTGAACCATCCTAAAAAGGAGGAAGGGCTACAAAAGGGTAAGAATTCAAATAAATATGTCATTTGCTGAAACATGCAAAATGACATCCACTCTCAGGACCATAGGAAGATTCAGCACGAACTAAAGAGCTCCATTTTTACAACTTCATTGATTTTTCTTTGTAAAGCTGGAAGCGCATACATGTATGTTTGTTTAAACACCTTGCAAATGCTAAAGCCAAAAATAAATTGCTCAACTTAGAAAATGTAAAAAGGAGATGGTTTTCACATGAACAATATAGGAAGAGGTACCATGTAAAATAAAGAAATCCTTCTAATCACAGAGGTAAGCAAGAAAAATATTTGCATTCTATGATAATTACATCCTAAGATCTTTGATTCTCTAGCCTGAAGATCTTACAAGAGTCAAACAAAATACTGATACAATGTAATCAACATCAGTCAAAGACATGGAGAGTAATATGCCTGTGCAGAAATCCATGTTTCATCTCCTACATGAAAAATCAGAGATGATCATGCCTACCAGAAAACTTTTAAATTTAAGTACAACCAAATACTACCTTTCTGATAAGTTCCCACCATTATTTAGAATCAGTGTCCCCCGAATCTAAAAAGGGCATGCATCCCATAATTACTAAGCCATTTCTCAATTTTAAACAAAGTAAATATTTACTTTCTGACTTTCAACCAATTAAATTATTTTGAATACTACTGCCTCTGTGCAACAAAGCTTACTGCAGCAAGAACTCCCAGGTGAGCGAAGAGGACCTGAGACCTAAGCCCTTGGGAGTGAGGTGGTCCTTAAAAACACCTGTGCACTCCCTAGTGCCTAGGGGTGCCTTTCCCTGAATGGGCTACCTGGAGACCCCTGCAGTACATCGTGTCCTATGTACAGGAGCATGACGCCAGGTACTGCGTACACACGGACATGGGTACTGTGCTGTACAGTGCAGTCACAAGGACACTGTGTCAGCATGGTATCACCTGCACGCCTACACACGACGCGGGATACTGTGCACACCGTGAAACACACGGGATACTATGCACACTTTTTATGACACTGGACACAGCGTGCAAACATACTGTGTGCACACAGTATATGATGCCAGGCACTACGGCACCCATCTCACACGACACCGGATAGCGAGTGCACACCACACAGGGCACTGCACGGGGTGATGAGTACTGTGAGCACACAGTAGAAGACGCCCAGTACCGCGGACACACCTGGAGCGACACAGGGTCCCGCAAGCACACCGCCAACGACGCTGGATACCGCGGGCAAGCCGTAGGCGCCCCCTCGGCTGGGCCCCGGAGACAGTGAGGGAGCCTGTGCAAGTGAAAGTTCGGGTCCCGGCGCCCCCAGGGCACCTCCCCATCCCAGCTGCGTCCACCGCAGCTTCTCTCCCGGGCTCTGGGCGCGAGGAGGGCGACGGACCCCGCAGCAGAGTCCCGGAGGCCTGAGAGGACCTGTTGAGGCGCCCGCGGCCTCCTTACCGGGTCTCCGCAGCCACCGAGGGCCGGCGGAGCCTGCGCGGGCCTCGGGCACGGCCCTGACCGGCTGCCGCCCGGGTCGCACACGACACGCCGGGCCGACCACCGCGTCCCTCCCGCTCCGCTCGCGCCCCAGCCACAATCCCTGCCGACGGCCACCGCGCAGGGCCCAGGAGGCCTGGCTGGGCGGGCGGCGCGGGGCCCAGGGGGCGGCGCTCACGCGACGCCGCGGCTTCCCGGCCCGCGCAGGCCCCGCGCTCCCCTCCCGGGCCTCCGCCGCCGCCTCGGCCACGGCGCCTCGGGCGGGCGGGACGCGTGGGCCCCGCAGGCCCGGCCGCCGCAGAGCCCGCGGGCGGGCGGGCCCAGCCCCGAGGCGAGCGGCCGCCGGCGCCCAGAGGCCGCGGCCCGGCAGGCTCTCCGCGCGCGCCACGGCCGCCTCCGCCCGCCCGCTCCCCGCCGCCGCCGCGCTTCCCCACCATTATGCTCCGGCTCCGCCGCCGCCGCGCCCGGCCCTCCCCTCGGTGCAGCCTTCTTCCCGCCGCCCGGCGCCTCTCGGGCCTGAGCCGGCGACGGGCGCGGGGGGCGGGGGGGACGCGCAGGCCGCCGCCTCCTCCTCCCGCCGGCCTCCGCCCTCCTCTCGGCTCCCCCCGCCCGGGCCGCCGCCGGGTCGGCGCGGAGGGCCCGGGGCTCGAGGGGCGCCATGTTGACAGCCCTCGCCCCGCCGGCGCCGGGGCGCGCGGGGCCGGGAAGGGAAGAGCGCGGGGAGGGCCGAGGGCGAGGCCCGCGCGCGCACTTACTGCGTCTCCTCGCCGAGCCGCGGGCCTGCGGGGCCCGAGGGGCCGCGGCGGGGCCGGGCCGGGGCTGCGAGGGGCCTGCGGGCGGCGCGGGGCCGGGCGGGCGCCCGGGAAAGTTGGCGTCCTTGCGCGGCCGCCGCTCACATGGCGCTGCGGAGCGGGCGGCCGCTGGTCGCTGCCGGCCCCGGGCCCGCCCGCCCGCCGCCCCGCTCCGGCTGCGGCTCCCGCTCCGAGTTTATTGTGTCTGGCGGAGTCTCCGCGGCCGGGCCGGGCGAGAGGGCCTGGGCTGGGCCGGGCCGCGCGCGGGGGGCTCTAGTGGCGGGCGCTGGACTTGCGCGCGGCCGGCCCGGCTCGCGTCCGCCTCCCGCCCAAGGCCGGAGCCGGTGCACGCCCGCTCCTACCTTCCCTCGTCCTGTCTTCGGCGCCTCTATCCAAAATTTGTTTCAGCATATTCTCATGTATCCACACACGAACTCCATATCAATACACACGTGAAAGCTACGTACGTGCAGGCGCGCTCGAGCCCTGAGCGGTGCGCACCGAGCGCTGAGACACGAGGGCAGCATTGTTAGGCTCGGGCCGCTCCCGGCCAGCGCCGCGTGTGAGTGGCACGGACCTGCTCCTCAGCCTGCGGGGGCCGGAATTGCAAAGTGCTGGAGAAGCACCGACTCCCGCGTTGGCAGAATGGGTAAGGCAGTTCTAATGTCTATCGCAAGGATGGCTGAGTTCCTCTCTCCATACATGCACACATAGGACTTCAAAAAGAACAAGACCACCCATGATCGATTTGGCAGGAGCACTAGAAATTTGTGTGAAAAGGAGGTTCTCTCCTATAGTAAGTAATTCTAGATCTAACCAGAGAAGAGACCTTAAGTTGTGTGGCTTATTGGAAAGCAGTCTCAGATAAATACACATATAGATTTCATGTATGTCCCTAATGACCTTTCTCCACTGGAAGTTGAGGAGGGAAAATGTATTCTCTCTGGACGAAGGTACCTGAAATCACTGGAGAGAGACTGTCCTAGAAATTTGGGGTTTCTTATCCAAGTTATCAATCTGCTTTCATAGCTGGTCTTTAAGAACTTTGAATGGGTGGTATTGGATAGGTCTCTGATATACACCCGTCAAATAGGCAATCTTTCAAACTGTTAGCCTTGGTTCTGATACAAACATCTCCGACTGTTATATTGCTATTTCAAAGAACATCACAAAATAATTTTACATTTAAAGAATAAACGTATGACATTAAAATTTCAGTCGAGGAGTTGAGGGTCAGAAGAAAATCTAGTCATACCCTTTTCCAATGCTAGGCAAGGAATTCTAACAATCACCTTTTTAAAGTGAATCACCTATTAAAAATAAGCCTGTTACTTTATAAGATAAAGCTCTGCGTGATTCTCTATTTCGCAGAGACCATACAAGTATGATATTTATGTAGAAAAGAGATGACTGTGTAATTCCACATTTTTCTTTACAGTTACATTTTGTAGGCATCAAATTTTTATAAGCAGATACCATGTCATTTTACCCAATGTAAGTTAGATAACTTGTCCCTGGATTTCCTGTCCGTTTTGTGTACAATTTAACCCTGGGTTCTATTGTTTCTTTCCCAACACTTACATCTACCTCCGTTGTCCCTCTGCTGAGTGATTATATGCGTGTGGCTCTGGGGCCAATGGCTGGAGATTTAGAGTAGGCCCGTAGACTACAGTAGTTATTTCCATGCAACCTAAAACAGACCATGAATTTACCCACCAGATTGTGAAGAGAGGGCAAAGGGCTAACATGCTGAGGAGAAAGGAGGAATGGCCCACAAGGACAAATGTTTTGTTCATCCCAATAGGCATCAGAGACAGCACCCCCTGCCTCAGGCCATCCTAGAGTCTTCCTAGCCCCAGCCTAGCTGGTGCTTAGTACCTGAGCAGCAGATCTCTCCCTCCACATTCTGCTTGAGAAATGTTATGTAACTAGAGAAGGCGTGTACTACTGTTCAACAAATTAGAGTGGAGGGTTTGTCTCTTTAAAAAACAAATATATCCTTATCCACACTGCACTTTTTTTACAAAGTTCAAATAACACAAAAACTGAAAATCTTTTTTAAAAACTAGAAGAAAATATAGCTGAATATTTGCAAGATTGAAAGCAGAGAATATCCTTATAGTAATGAGAGAATAACCTTAGAGTAATGAGGTTTGATGGACTCACACACACACACAGAGCAACTAATAAATTTAACTATAAAAATTTATAAATCCTACGTGTCGAAAACAAGTGTAGTCTGACTCTAAAATCTACCAGGAAGTTCCTTCTAATACCCTTCCTCCTACTCTCTTCACATAAGGCTCAGTAATTCTTGGGACTCACTTGGAGTCCTGTAGAATTGTCCGTGTTCCTGGTTTGATAATTGCAATTATGTAGCAGTAATAAACATGCACTGCTGCCCTTGAAAGGCATCGTTTTTTATTTATTTTGCCTTTACTACTATGTTTGGTTTTACGTTTTTGTTTTTCATTAAAGACTGAATTAACATAAATGTTGAATATTATATGTGTTTTGTTTGAGAATGTAGGAGTGCCATGTAGCACAGCTTTTAAAAGCTTCAGGGATGCAGATGAAGAGCACATGATAGAGAAATGAGTGAGCGGAAAGCACAGTGGTGCGCCATGATTGCTAATGTAAACCAGGGAAGTAAACAGGTCTGTTTCAGGAGACTTGTTAAACATTTATGGGATCAGAAACAGCATTTTTCCTCATTTAAAGTAATAGTAACTGTATTTTCAACTGACAGGAATGTTTTGCAACAAATTGCCCTTAGGAGGTGAGGAAAACTCTTCAAGTAAAAGACAAAGCAGAAGACAATTTATGCAAGATTAAAAAAAAAAAAAAAAGTCATGTCACATCAAGAAGATAAACACCAATAATTCCCCTTCCCCCTAAAGACAAATGCCATAGATCAAAGAGAACAAAATGATTAATCAACATTGACATTCACTCTTACTCATAATAAAATGACCAAATAATATGGACTGCTTCAGATGTCAGGATTCTCTTTCAATGGTGATGCCAGAGAGGGTCAGAGAAACAGACACCTTTATATGGTGTTGATAGGAAACTGAATCAGTATGAACTCTCATGAAATACTCAAAGACTTAAGAATATTTATATCTTTGATGCAAGGAGTCCACATTTACAAATCTATCCTAAAGGTATAATTGGAAAGACAGCCACAAACATAGACAAAAGTGTTCAATTTGCCTCTAGACTTAAAAATCTTTCAACAATTTCCTTCTGCATTTAGAATAAAATCTAAACCGTGTTCCCTGAATCAATGCCCAGCATCATCTGGCCTCTGCCAGACTCCTGACTTTAACATCATCCCTGCCCTACTGACCTCTGTTCCATCCCAGGACATTTGAAGGATTGTTCCCTCCTGGAATATCCTTCCCACCTTTCCCTACTTGACCTTTAGATGTCTGTTCAAATGTCACTTTTTACAAAGGAACCTCATAAGCCCTAATCTAAATAAGATCCTCCCTGTATTTTTTTCTAAAACGTAAGAAGATTTGTAATGTATTTATGTGTGCACTTATGGACTGGGGAAATTTGTGCTCCATGGCGTACCCCGGTACCTGATACATATTATCAAGCAAAAAAGTGCTGCAGATAAAATTTGTGGTTTCTTGTGAAAGCAAAATGTGGTTAAGATTGTTAAGCATTTTGTTGTTAAATAATATAATACCAATATATAATACCAATGACTGTCACTTGGGTAATCGCAGTTTTTCTTAATTAAAGCTACATTTTAATTGAATCATGTTACACTTAGGTTAATAGCTTAGGGTTATAAAGGATCGTGTAAGGCAAGTCTTCCCAGCCCTGAGAGGAGCTATGGAGTGTCCTCTCTGCCCATGGACAGAAGAAATAGGTACACTTGGGTGATATTTTTAAATCAAGTGAAAGCACTTTTCTCCTTTGCATTTCCATGTATGTGATGTCTCTAGGTAGCAAAAAGCTTCACTGGCATGGAGGGCATGATCACTGTCACAGCAAGACAAAGTACCGAAGGAAAGTTAATGTTCATCTTTACACACTCCAGGTAGGACTGTGTGAGACAGTGTGGTCGCAAGAGGTGCTCTGGTACTTTCTCTCCATTTTTAACTTTTATTCTTCAGCACGAGGGATTGACCCCAGGGCCTCATGTGTGTTAGGCTAGTGTTTTATCACTGAGCAACACCCCCAGCCCTTTTTGTGTTTTATTTTGAGACAGGGTCTCACTAAGTTGCACCGGCTGGCCTCAAGCTTGTGATTGCCCTGGGATTTCAGGTGTGCACTGAAATTTTAAACACATTTGGAACCAGGTCTGGGCTTGTAGAACACTGAACTTTCCAACCCAGGGTGGGAAACAGGGACTAAATGGGGGAAAGAGGTAACATGAGCCAGGTGCACTGGTAAACACCTGTGTAATCCCAGTAGCTCCAGGGACTGAGGCAGGAGGATCTCAACTCTAGAGCCAGCCTCAGCACCTTAACCAGGCCCTGAGCAACTCAGCAAGACCTTGCCTCTAAATAAAATATAAAAAGGGCTGGGGGATGTGGTTAAGTAAGTACTCCTGGGTTCAATCTCTGGGAGGAGGAAGAAGGAAAAGGAGGAGAAGGAGGAGGAGGAAGAGGGGGAGGAGGAAGAGGAGGAGGAGGAGGAGGAGGGAAGAGGAAGAAGAGGAAGAGGAAGAAGAAATACAAGGTGTGTTATACCAATGGTTAGTTACTTTCCCCAAATATTTTTCTCATTTGTAAAATGGTAATATTACTATTATCCTATCTATCATAAGTCACTGTGGGGATTGAATGAGAAAAATGCAGGCACACTTCTTATAACAGAGCATGATCAGAATAACTGCTCAGTATTGAGACCTATGTTGCTTTATCAGTAAAATGTTAAACCAGAGATATTAACTGAGCTAATGATTGTGAACTGCCTGATAGAAGGAGCTTCCCTTTTATCCCCTCTTGCATTTAAAAAGACAGGACAACAAACTGAGCACACCTGAACACACAAGGATGCTGGTGGCTAATCAGGTGCATTTCCAACTTCTCTCTGATCCCCTCCTGTCTAACAGCCGGGCTCAGAAGGGGACCTTGGGGATTACCGCCAGGTTCCTGATCCCCTAGCCCCAGGCTAATTGCCATGATCTGGAACAGAAAAGCTTGAGCAGTTTCAGCCTGCACTGACTCCTTCAGGGTTTCTTATCAAAGCTGCTGTTTCAGCAGCTGCTGCACAAGCATTGCCTCTGACCAGTTACATAATGTTTGGCAAGTAGCAACTTCGCTGGCATCCGTTCCCTCCTCTGGAAACTTAGAAGGGTTACTAATTGTCTTTAAGTTTCCCATTAGCACCAAAACGTTACAAAGTGCTATAGGAGCATCTGCTCTGCAACTCCTGTTGTTTCCTTCCTCTGTTCCCACCCCACCTCTTCTCAGGTCCTCTGTAGAAGCTCTTCTTTTAAATATTCTTTCTGGTTCTATGCACCCTTATTGCTCTCCACCTCTGGCCGCCTTTTCTTCTTTCATTCCCCGCTTCTGGTTGGTTGGGTTTAAAACTCCCATCACATGTGATGATTCATGGCCTCTGCATAAGCAATCAGACAGGTGATTCTCTGTACCGAAGCCTGTCACCAAGTGTGGAAACCTTGTGAGAGTCTTCTTCTTGAATTTACAACATGCAGAGGCATGTGGACAATCTCAGCTGCATTTTGAAAAGTTCTTCTTCATTTAGACATTTAAGGCAGAGGAAAGTAGACTGAAGACTCCTTTAGAGATAGAGAAAGCACCAGGATGCCTTCCATTTGGCTGCCCAGAGTGTTGTAGAAGACTCCCAGATTCTCCTGGTCAGGCCTGCCATGTGTCAACAGTCCTTGCCCTTGGAGGTCTGTGCTCAGAAAGCAACCCACCACCTGTGCTCTGGATCTGAGGTTCACATTTGGATGATTCCTGGGATGAATGTTGGGAGGAGTCAAATGCCTTCTCAGCTGAGAGGGGTCTTTCCACAGGAAGAAAATATCAGAGGCTGACACCTGGCCTAGGCCGAGATGACCATAGCAGCTGTTACCTGGGAGACCTGCAGAGCAAGACTAACCTGGTTGCTGTTCACGTCTTCCCCAGCCTTCTACAGACCAGGCCACCTTCCTTCAACCCCAAACCTCAAGCCCTGTCCCCTGAAGCTCTATATATGACACAACTGTCTTGCCCCTCCCTGAGTCTAACATTCCCATGCTTTTGGCATGTAGTAAACTTCATGACTTCTTTTTCTACACTTTCAACCTCATGTCATGGATGCCTTTATAACATCTTGTCACTTTTTCAGAGGACCAAACTTAGGCAAATGCTGCACTATTACATTTCATATGGAGCCAATGGAGTTGAAAGAACTCTTTTTAAAACCTGAGGGAATAGGAACATATATGTTAATTCTAAATCCATAGTTTGTTTTTAAAATTGTCTTCAAGAAATAATAACATGTAAAATATGCATTTGAGCTCCTACCTACTATTATTTGAAGGATATTATCTCACTAAATTGCCAGGTGACAGATTCCTTAAAGACCCAAAGAAAAATAAGTAAAACATTTTAGATCTCCCAAGTGAGATGTTAGGATATAAAAATCTAGGGGTAAACCTGGGTGCAGCAGTGCACGCCTGTAATCCCAATGACTTGGGAGGCTGAGGCAAGAGGATCGCATGTTCAAAGCCAACCTCAGCAATTTAGCAAGGCCCTGAGCAACTTAGTGAGACCCTGTCTCAAAATAAATGTAATTAAAGAGCCAGGGATATGGTTCAGTGGTTAAGTGCCCCTGGATTCAATCCCTGGTACCAAATTAAAAAAAAAATCTAGGGGTAAAATGAAATGAAAAATAAATAATTGCAGGAGTAAACTATACTACTTATAAAACTGCTTGCAGTCTAAAAACATTTCCTAAATCATCCTCTCTGCACTCACACTTTGATTCTTTTTGCTTCTGTACACTTCTGAGATAAAGTTAGAGAAAGCTTAGAGAGCTCTACTTCCTTTTTTCTTTCAATTTAACCACTCTAAGAATTTAAAGCACAGGAAGTCCTGTGTCCTCAGCGTAAAACCTGATGCGTGTCTTTCTGCCTCTGCACCGTGTCCTTCCACGGTCCACTTCCACCCCCCTCCCGCTGGGGCGGCTCTGTGTTACACATTCACACACAGTGCTATTCAGGGTTTATTTGTCTTTCTTATCTGTATTCATTTCCCTTCTGATCCTTATTCTGGAAATGCATTCAGAATATGAACAAAGAAGGTGAAAGAAAAAGTGAAACTCAGCACATTTTTAAAAAATTGGTGACTATTTTTTAAAAGGACAGCTGATGAAAGAAGTAATTGAATATAGATTACAAGATAGAAGTATAATTATATCATTTCTTATACATTTACCAATATTCTGAATGCTGATTATAAAACTAGTTTTGTGCGTATGTGCTGTTTTAAATGCAAATGTATTTATTTCTGTTTAATACTTAACCAAGAGTTCCTATTAGAGGTGTTTTGTTGCTATGTGTTTATCGCATCTTAAAATCCTTTATGTAAGCAGCATATTATGTGATCAAGGTGTTTTATACCCTCACACACAATATCAGCATGGCTAAATAAATCATGATTTATCCATAGGCTAGGATTTATGTAACCATTACAGAAGTTGCTTACAAAGGTTATTTTCCTGTATTAAGTGAAAAACTATGATATACATTACAGAAAATGATCACACCATATAAAAATGAACATGCATGTTTACTAGAAAAAGACCAGAGGGAACACAAAATGCTGAACACATTAATCCCTGGCAAATAAGACTATATGTGATTTACTTTTTCTGTTTTATAATTTCATCTTCCTACAAGATTATCTTCTTAAAAGGCTGAATCATCTTACAATTCTATAAAACGGTTGTTATTAAAGTGAGGTATTGATTTTTAGGAGATTGCTCTATGACTTTAAGTTGTATTCATTCTGTAGGGCGTCCTGAAAAACACTGCCTAACACAGTTAACAGAAAACTTATTTCCAATTAAAATTTCTGTGAGTACATTTATTCTGTCAAGTGAGGAACAACGCTACTGTTCCTAGTAATCCACATCGGAGCCATTTCTATAGATCAAAGAAATTAAATATTGGCATTTTTACGTGGTTTGACTTAACAGCATTGGTGTTCAGATTTCCTGAGTGGGATTTTTGAAAAATAAAAGTCAAAATGAAGCCGGACATACATTGTTCTTCAGGAAAATGGCAAGCCAGTGGCCTACGTGGGCGTCCAATGAAAGACTATGTTGAGATGCACTTCGGGAAAGTCCTGTAACACTCCAGAGAACATCACTACACAGGAACATCAAAACAACTGGCCACAGTGAAGTCAGGGCAGCACCAAGGGCACAGGGCCCAGGCACCTGCGGAGATGCTGCCTGAGAAGGAGACCTCTGTCACCCACACCCCTGGGCTGCTGGCATCAGCAGCGACCAGATCAGGAGGATGTGTTCAGAGACTCATGGCGTGCCTCAGGAGGTCATCCACCCTTGTTTCCTGCTCAGTCTCTACTACATATGTGTGTTCTTTTCTCTATCTTCCATGGGTAGCACAACCCCTGTCCTTGACGTTCAGCTGAAGCTTCCCACACAGGAATTCTTAGCAGGTTGCTGCACATCTGTGCTGCAGGTGGATCCTGCTCCTGCTCCCCAGGTCCCTTCCTTACACTCATTCAGAGCGATCTGCACGTGCTTTTCCAAAGGTGCTAAATAAAGTGCTTTTACATTTTCAGGGTTTGATTGACAACTTCCCCCTCAAATTCAACTTCTAGAAGTCAGTTCAATATTGTATGTTGAGAATTGTAGTGATGCTGAACTCAGATGGCTCACGAAGGCAGGAAACTTTTACGGTGGTGAGGATTTGTAGTTATAAAGTTCATTTCTTCTGCACATTTACCCTTGACTGTTAAACCCCTCACACAGTAAGGACCCGTATGTATAAAACTCAGCTCTTCTGAGCACCAAGACCAGTGAGCTAGTTACCCTACACAGTACCAGCTCATCTAGCCCTGTATAACTCTATCACTCAGGAGAAAATCAAGATGCAGAGAGATAAAATGTCTTGCCTAGACTCGAGCTGGCAAGTGGCCTCATTCAGACCTGAGCCCAGGATTATCTACTGACAAGATCTGAAAACTTAGCTTTTTGTCACTATTTCTAGTTAAGTCCATTGTCTTAGAATACATCTATTCCTCAATTATTTTAAAGAATAAACTTTTTAACACCACACATATGCTCAAAACTCCTTGACTCATACAAAAGTGTCCATCAAAATGAAAATTTAGAATTTTTCTAAAAAGATACACATTAGTAAAAAGGCTTTTAGATACATGAAAAAACTCTAAACCACACAAGCAAAAACCAACAACAACAACACACACACACACCTCTAAAATAGTATTTAGAGTCATTCAGAGTGAAAAAATCCTCTCCCTTTTACCACCTTTTGATTAGGATCAGAGAATTCACAGTTGTGTCCCTCTTGGTTTTTTCCATTTATTTTCTTTGAAGAGATCCAACTGCTCAGATTCTACTCCCATGAGATTCGGTTGATGACAGATAAAGAGAATTTCAGAGTATGGTCAGTGGGAGACTTACAACTATGGTGTTCTTTTAATGAGAGTGCTCTTATCAAAGTACTTGCATCAAGAATTTAGCCTGAATGACAAGTGTTTAAATTGTAATTTGAACTGGCATCCTTTTGTTAGTGCTAGTTCCATAAAATCTCTCTCATCTTTGTGTGGGACTGTTGGACATACTCCATATTCATGCTGGAGAGTTTGGTTTAGATTTGGGTCTACAGAGGTAATAGCTTTCATGATGTTATACATATGGAGACTTGTCAAATTTGAGAGGAAATAGCACCAAAAAACTAATTCTAAAATGAAAGGTAAAATCAGAAACAATGTAGTATACACACATCATTCATAATCAAGCTAAAGAAATGCATTAGAGTCACTCCTTTACCTATTAAACTCAGTTTACTAAATTTATTTTTAAAGGTTGATCTGTTGTTTCTAATCTCACAGATAATAGTGATAAGTGCCTTCATTTGATACTTGGATTTTACAAAGTATTTTGGAACTATGAGTTCATTGGTACCTTCTCTCTCCCTATCTCTCTTTCCTTTTACCTCATGTGAATCTATTTCTTCTTCTCTCTGTATTCATACAAACTTTAAACTTTGTTAGCTAGATCACTGCAGATGTCCATAACATGTATTCCCAAGACACTGAGCCAAAAAAGTATGCCTTTAACATCATGCTTAATAATATTGGTAAAAAAGAACTCCAAATATCTATTGGCCTAGAACTCTGTTTTTTGACTCATGGAAGGATGTTCATTTCCTACTAAACTAGGTAAGGTCTGCTTTGACAGGACCCACCTTATTGGGATATAGGGAAACTGAGGAGAAAGGGGGACTCCTTTGCATTAAGTTCCATGACTCCATGTCATTAAAACAAAGGCAAAACTCATAAAACTAAGCCAAAGGTTAACCATCAGCACACTTGACACTTGCTTTTTTGGGGAGGTGATTAAACTCAGGGGTACTCAACCACTGAGCCACATCCTCAGCCCTGTTTTGTGTTTTATTTAGAAACAGGGTCTCACTGAATTGCTTATTGCCTCGCTGTTGCTGAGGCTGGCTTTGCTGAGGCTGGCTTTGAACTCGTGATCCTCCTTTCTCAGCCTCCCAAAGTGCTGGGATGTAGGCGTGTGCTACCGCCCCTGGCGACACTTCATATTTTAAAGGCCCAGATCCCAGACACAATAACATGAGCACCAAGCACAATTTTTGCACTATTTGTATTAATTAAAAGCATATGATTCAATTTTAAAATGTAGAAAAATAAAAGCATGTGGTAAGTGATTTTTTTTCCCTTATCCTGTTTTACTCCTCTACAAAATGACACCCAGCAGGGATGACCAGTTCTTTGGCCTGTTGAAGGTGCGAGAGCAGGGGGCAGGAGTATCCAGCAATTTTTTTTTTTTTTTGGTACTGGAGATTGAACCCAGGGGCACTTGACCACTGAGCTACATCCTCAGCTCTATTTTGTGTTTTATGTAGAGAAAGAGTCTCACTGAGTTGCTTAGTGCCTCACCGTTGCTGAGGCTGGCTTTGAACTCGCGATTCTCCTGTCTCAGCCTCCCTAAGTGCTGGGATTACAGGCTTGCGCCACTGTGCCCGGCTAGTGTCTAGCATTTCTTACCTCTCCCCAGGGCTTTGTCCATCCTGTGTGAAAGCCACTCGACATCTTTGCAAGACACAGGAGCTACATTTCTACTAAGTTAAAGATGTGCCTGGTTTGGGTGGGTGATGGTTCTCCAGCTCTCTTAATCCTGGTACTCTCCCTTCTAGATTTCTTACTCAAATTCTTAACACATATGGTAAGTTCCTCTTATGTCTCAATGAAAATTGAAATAGAAATAACAGAGGGTCTGAGGTGGTGGCTCAGTGGCAGAGCGCTTGCCTCACACACATGTGAGGCACTGGGTTCGACCCTCAACACCACATTAAAAAAAAAAGTAAACAAAATAAAGATACTGTGTCCATGTATAACTAAAAAAAATTAATAAAAAAGAAATAACTGGAATATGTATCAATCACTTTAGCAACTCCAAACCCTGGTGGTACATTCATTTAGATCCTATGGGGCAGTCCCAGCAATCAGAGGTTCCTTTCCATGTGTTCATAGACCTCAAAAGGACAACAGTGGTCTTTGAGCAAGATGTCGGTGACTAAGGAGGAATGCTGACAATTTACATTGTCTTCACAACGCGTCTGGGGAAAGACTGAAGCATGCTCCAGTTTTAGCCCTGCTGGTAGCAACAGGGCATGAAGAATTTTCTAGCATCCCGTTATTCCTGTGTGAGAGGCTTTGTTCGGAACCTAATGTTGTATTTAAGCACAATGAAATATAACAAAAGTAATTTAATAAGGTTGCATTTCATCATTAGAATCAATTAAGTTAGAAATGAATTTCCTCTCAACTTTGAAGGTTTACTTTCCTATGAAATTATTCTTTCACTTCTTTGCAGTGACATTCTGAAGAAGTAACAGTGTTATGTTTCAAAGACTGATGTCATGCAGTTTCTTTGTCTCCATGCATCACTGCAGATAGGGAAAAAAAAAACACAGTATGTATTTTTAGTTTATTCACTTTAATTTATTCTTTTTACCAGTAGTTGAAGCAGATTCTTAAATCCTATTGGATTTCTGTTTTTTCTATTTGCTGAAATTTTTACTGAACATTTTTCTACTCCTGGTGTTTAGAACACCAGTGGCAACATCTGGGGACAATTCATATTGAATAGCTGGAGAGACACTTGAGGTAACGGAAGGAGCTGGAAAAGTGATGATTTTTGGTGGACACTAGATAAGACCTTTAGTTGCTACAATTTCATAGTAAGCAATTTTTTCACAAATACACATGCTTGGCATAAGGTGTGGGAAACAGGTTTTGTTCTACACCCTGCTCTTTAAATACACACCTGCATATTGTTTATGATTTTTTAGTTAACAACAATTTCTATGCTTTCATGTATCAACCTACAAAGTAAGCTATGATTTTGGTGAAAGACTAATAGGAAAGGAGTAAACAGGAAGCCTTTGTATAATTAGATTCTAGAAATTTACAAAGGTATTAAAAATTCTTGAAGATAAATTGTTTAGAATGTGTGTGTTAGTTTGTAATTTTATAAAAACAAGACTGAAATTTAATAGGTGATTCCTTTTTTCTTTTACTCTCTCATTCTCTCCCTAGTGGTTTTCTTTTAGTACAACATGCGGGACATCAAGGAGGAGCAATTTGTGAGGGGCTTGTCCAAGTCTGGGAATGTGGAGAAGGTGTTAGTCCATTTTCTGTTACTATAATGAATTACTTGGTGCTGAGTAATTTATATCAACAAAAGAGGTTTGCCTAGCTCACAGCTTTGGAGGCTTTAAGCACAAGATCAGATGGCCCCATCAGTTTGGCCTCTGGTAAGGGTTACATGGTAAAGAGCGTCACAATGACAGAAATGCATGGAGAAGAGAACCCTTGGCAAGACAGAAAGCCAGAGGAGTCAGGGTTCTCTTTTTATAATAGCTCACCTAGCTCTACGTAAGAACTACACTAGTCTCTTCCAAGAGTGATGTCCCCAGTAACCTAATTACCCCCCACCATGCCCCACACCTTAAAGGTGCCACTCTCTCTCCACATTGCCGTCCTGGGGACCAAGCTTCCAGCACATGAATCCTCAAGGGACACACTCAGACCATATCCCAACCATAGTGGAGGGTGTTGGAGGGTGTGAAAGGATCAAAGCCAGCATGCATGTGACCCCTGTTGTGCCCAGCATGGCAGGGGACCAAAGCCTACCTCTGGATATCTCCTCTGGGAGGCCTGCCCGGATGCCCTGCTCACCTGCCAGGTTTCCTATTAAGTAAGGAAATCATCACATTTACACAGACTAGAATTCCATGATGCACCTTCCTGTAAACCAGAAAGAGAAGAAAAATACTTTTCTTCAGACCCCTTTCCTGCTATTAGATGTTGCACTTTGTTAAAAGCCTCACGATGCCCAAACTAGGGGGAACCTGACCAAGAGTGTGGCAAGCATCCCATTCCATAGCTGTGGTGCCCTCTGGCTTCTGCCTGCAGCCTTCCCTCCACCCTTGATTCCCAGCATGAGTGAGACTGATCCCACATCTCCTTCACCAGGGCCTCTTCTGGCTCTTGGCGATGGGGGTCTTTCTCGAGGGCATCAGCACCTGGTCCTCTTTTATCATCTCACAAAATAAAATCCACATCAGGGAAGAAGTCTATTCATTATTACCAAGGAAAGTTATTAGTCATTTAAAAAAATAAGTGCCAAGGTTTAAAATCATATAATAGTTTCACAGGAAGCATTTAAAGAGTTCTTTAAAATCTCTCTTTTTTAATGTAATCAGTGAAATATTTTATTACTTGCTTCTTTCCCTGGAGAATGCAGAATTTCAATGATTTTTATTGGATAAAGAATAGTAATAGGTCTTAGCACTCTTGTAAAAGTAGTATTAGCAGGAAGGATTATAAAAATTTAAAATTCCAATGTATGAAGGTACATAATTCTATATAGGGTATAAAATAAAAAAATATTTTTTGGTAAAGTAATAATTCTAATCACTGAACTTAGAATAGTTAGAACCAGGTTGGAATAACATGCCTGAGGAAGTACCAAAATATATGGTTTATGTGGTACATTTTACTATTTCAGAAAGGTATATAGCACTATGTACACACAGAACCCTGTTTCGATTGAGAAGCACATTTCCCTTACGCCATTTCAGTAGAAAAAGATACCCTTGCCAAGTGGCACTGGTTATAGAACACAGAAATATCTTTGTTTTTCCCCCGGAAACATTTTCTAAAAAGTTCAACAACTTAGTGATATGCAGAAGAAACATTCTCCTACTTGAACTGACTATTGGGAGGAAGAAGTTATCTATGCCCTTGTCAGAAGAAGATGAATGAAGTCACTGTCTTTTAGAAGATATCTGTATTGTTCATCTGTATTGTTAAAAGATGTCTGTGACTGTTACCTGCCTACTACTTCACGTCCTCATCAGAAACTTCCCTTTTTCCTTTTGTGAGGTTTTGATAAAGCTGGTGGTCCTTTCATGAGAGTGAACAGCTTAGATTCCATGTAGCTAGGGAGCCTCTCTTTCCAACCGAGGTTCTTGGAGGCAGGTGCGGACGGAAGTCACCTGCCACTTCACACGTGGCATTTTCTGCAAAGGTGCAATACATCTGCAGAAGGAGCATTGGAAAGCTTTCCTCTGCTAAAACACATTCTCATCAAACCATGTCTCAGAAGGAGAAAACAAATGTGCCTTTCATGTACATTTAATATATTTGGGTAAAGAAATCACTAGTAAGAGCCAAGTTAGGGAATCTGCTTAACCCTGGGAATAGATTCAGTAATAGATTCACCAAAGGCTATGGAATAAAGTCTGTATACATTGATAGCACATGAGGAGTTCTCTCTGCCAGAAGGCACTAGCTCTGCATACTGTAAAGAATCCTCTCTTTTGATTCCCTGTGGGTCTTGGTTACATGGGCTCCAATTGTAACCATTAAACAAAACTCCTTGTATACCCGGCCTGTGTTTTTATGCCTGGCTGGAGGGAATAATAGCCCCAGAGCCACTGCAGCCTGCTGTGCAGTTGCTGGAGAGTGGATTAGCTATGCCTGTTTTGATTTTGAATGAATACACCCCCTGGCAAGCCATGTGGCCAAAATAGTTTCTTAGGTGGCAAGATAGCCCCATTATAGATCAGGTGGCTCGCCCTTCACAGGCCCCATCCACCTGTGGGCTCAGCCTCCCCTCTCTATACACACCCATACGGGCACAGAACCCTGAACCTGTGTCTCCTGTTCTCCTTCTCATCCCCTCTCAACCAGTCCTTCCTTCTTCCTCTCTTTTGGAGGAAGAGAATCACAGAAGGACAGGTCACTGTTGTCCTCTTCCTCTCCCATCTCTGGAAAAATCAGACCAACTGTTTTACACAAATGATCCATCTCAGGAAGTTCGGTGACATCAGCCACCCCTGGATTTTGTGCTCAATGTTTTATTGAAGAGCAAAATGTTTGCCTGTAGCCTTTGCCCAGAGGCTGTGCTCTCTGATTCTCTATTGCCTGAACAAAAGTGGGACCATTTTATGTTTAGTCTTTCAGGCTCTCGGGTAGGGAAAAGGCATGTGAGTGTCCTCCAGCTCCTGGAGGGAGACCTGCCAGGGTCCTGGGTCCAGAGCACATCAAGGAGGAGCTGGCTACTCCAGGTGCCCTGGCCAGTGAATCCCCAGCTTGGTCTGTGGTGCATGGGGCAGTTGCACCTTCTATTCTAGAGATATGTTGTCCTGTCCTGGAAGAAGAAAATAATGTTAAATTACACAGGAAGAGATATTATTGAGGAAAATTAATAGCTGGTACACTTAAAATTTTTAAAGTACCAATTCTAGTAAAGAATTACTCTAAAAGGCTTCTCCTGTTGCCAGATGCTGATCTTCAGAGATGGGGGAGGGCTGTGGTTTTCTTTTCTTAAATGAAGAGTGATTTTTGTGTGTGCTTATTTAGTATGTACTGTACTGGCTATACCATTTAAACCAAGGAAATCAGCAATATATTTACATCTAAGAAATGACTAATTTCCAGAGGGAATCTTTTATATTTTTTATTAAAGAAGAAGGCAGAAATCCAATTTCAACTTTCTTTTTTTCACCAAGAAAATGTTTTTTATTTATTTCTTTTAATATGCATCTTTTTTTTTTTTAGCTTTCCTCCAGGTTTCCATGGGTGCTCTCTACCTATTTACTTGGTTATTTTGTTCTCTGATTCCGTAAAGCCAGCCAGCAACTGTAGTTGATTCCTTTCTTTACCGATGACACTTTCCTAGGGATGAAGCAGCACAGGTGATGAGGGTCTGTGTCAATAACTGCAGAATCCCATTCTGGCTGGCCTTCGATGACACTTCCATTCACACGTGCCGATGTACTAGTAGACATCTGCATACACGCAAGAATGTACAGGGGTATTTTCTATTCAAAAAGATTTGAGTACTTTTTTTTAAAATTCAAGGACTACTTTTAGGATGAAAATACATCCCCCTAGCTCATCTAGCAGTAGGAGAATAAATGCACTGTCTGACTCATATTTAAATCATTGTTCATAAAGTCATTAAAGACTCTATATCAGGGTAACCCACTTGGGACCCCTCCCTTGTGGGAGCTTCACTTCCTTTCTGTTTCAAAAATAAATTCTGTTACTTTGCTCTAAGAAAAAAAAAGGAAAAGAAAAAAATTTCACATCAATTCCTTTATCATTCCCCCCCCCCTGTTCTGGATGTTCTGGATGTTTTAGTGCAAACACGTTTGTCTTAAGTCCTAAAGGTTTTAGTTAACACATGTTTTTGTTTCCTCTTTCTTTTCAAAATCTTTTGCCTATTTGAACATGCATAGTAGCAGTTATAAAAAAAAAAACACCACACCTTTATCTTATCATTGAAAGTCATAAAGTTTATTGATGCCTTTTTTTTTTTTTTTTGGTACTGGAGATTGAACTCAGGGGCACTCAACCACTGAGCCACATCCCCAACCCTATTTTGTGTTTTATGTAGAGACAGGGTCTCACTGAGTTGCTTAGCACCTTGCCGTTGTTGCTGAGGCTGGCTTTGAACTCGTGATTCTCCTGTCTCAGCCTCTCAGCTGGGATTACAGGCTTGAGCCACCATGCCCGGCTTATTGATGCCTTTTAATAGAAGAGTCCACAGGTATTTCAGAGCCTGCAAAATTGTAAAATTAAACTTCTCCCAATTTAGTGAGGCTAGATTTACTCTGGCTTTATCCTTTAGAATTAATTGCCATAACTGAACATCGTGCCTGTTGGAGTCTTTTTGACCACATCTTGCAATGAGAGCTGGACAGCATGATTCAATTGTTCAACTGAGTTTAAGCAGAGGACAGGTAGCACTTCTTTCAAACTCTAAAAAAGAGAAATTGATTCATCTCCCTCATCCCAAATTATCAGATGGAGGTGATAAAAATAAAGCACAGCTGCACACTGAGGAAGAGAGTCACTAGGTTCCCCTCCCCTCCCCCAATGCCTCATCTACCTATTTTCTCTGTTTCCTCTATTTCCTCTGTCTCCTGGGAGGAACAGTGCCAAAGAAAACCCTCTGAGATGATGGAAATGTTGTTTCTGCACTAGTCACATGTGGCCCTTGAGTACTTTCATATGGCCAGTGCAATTGATGGAGTAAAATTTTAATTTAATTTAATTTAAAATTTAAGCTGGGCATGGTGGTGCATGCCTGTAATCCCTGCAACTCAGGAGGCTGAGACAGGAGGATTGCAAGTTTGAGGTCAGCCTTACCAATTTAGGCAGACCCTGTTTCAAAATAAAAAAAATTAAAAGGGCTGGGGATGTAGCTCAGTAGTAAAGTATCCCTGGGTTCAATACCCAGTACTAAAAAAGAAAGTTTTACTCAAGGGAATATATATTCTATAAGACAAAAATATTATCTATTTTTGAGATAAAAGTGCTATAACTATCATCATTGTGTACCACAATAGGCCTGAGATATTATGACATTACTGATATTTATTATAAGTAAAAATATTTTGTGTAGCAAATCTCCCATTACTAATCTATATGACTCTTAGAATCAATTCTCCATGAGTTACAGGTGTCCCCTACTCTTTCTCTTCGCTCTTCTCTTTTCATCTTTTTTGAAAACCTAACATGTTGTTAGGCATTGTCAATGTCACCAATTGAATTCAGCCTTTGTCCTATAGAAAGATGACTTATTACCTTGCAAGAAGACAAGTCCTGGCATTTCCATATTCTAAATCCAGTGAGGAGGGAGCAGCGCTGGCTGCAGGCTTGCTGTGCTCCAAAGAATACCTTGTGTTGTCAAGTTGTAGGTTGGGTTATCCCCTGGGCTGATGTATGCGCCAAACAATGTCACCAAGTAACTCTTCTCTCACCAGAGCCGCTCAGCTGCCAGCTCTAGATGCAGGCGTGGGGGGAGGGAAGAAGGATGGTCCGAGAAAACCCTCTAGGAGGGAAAGTGGTCAAGGCAAAATGGACTTCTTGTTGTGACTGCTCCTCCCAGAAGGAAACTCCAGCCCCAGGGGACCTTCTCCAGGAACTCTGCAGTGAAACCTACAGTGCAGTCCCCTGGCAACGAATAGACCGGTATGCTGGGAGCAGCCACATGTGGGGCCACCGGGCTCACAAAGGACCCGGACTGTCAATGCTCTGTCCACTGAAATAATAATCCCAGCTGCACTCCAAGACTTTCCAGGCTTTTCCCTGGGCAGAAAAGGATGGAGCAGAAGCGCCCCTGTGCCTGGTGCCTGCCTCTCTGTATCCTGCTGCTCCTGTGGGTTTCGTCAGGTCAAATCTCCTTTGTGAGTGGATGGATTCTATGGGCCGTGGCTGTCCTTTCTTTGTTTTTTAATTGAAAAACGGACAATTTTATCTTCAGGGCTCCTGTGTGGTTACTTTGCATTCTTTTATTTCCCTATTAAATACCTTAATTGGTAAAAGGAGACGTCTTAGCGTGCTTTGTTGACATAACAGCAGTAGATGTACGTTTTATGTACATGAACTAAAGTCAATTTAAGAAGCCACAAGAAGGGATACTTATGGGAGGTGAGAGTGAACTCATTTAATTAGCATTATGAATTTATTCACTTAGTACTGTATATACTTGTCTTTGAGATTCAGGTAATAATGAAGGGGAAATACGTCAATATCTTCTGATGTAAAGTTTCATTTCTTTTCTGTCCCTGTGTATGCAAGGTCAGTAAGTGTCCCTTCCATATTAATGTGTGTAGCATTTCATTCTAAAACGTTGTAAGTGAGTATCAGAAGTTTTCCACGTGATTCCAGGCAAGGTTTGTCAAAATAGAGCATTTGAAAAAGATCAACATCTTCATTCTTTAACAAAATATTTTATTTCAAGATTCAATTAGTTTTGGTAGGTGTTAAATTGCTCCTCATTGGTGGTTTAATGTATGACCTTGACATTTTGGGTTGTACTGTGGCAGTAGCGTGTGAGTTCTGTAGCAGTGTAGGAGAGAGATATGCAATGTACACCTGACCATGCTTAGGAATTGCTTTGTATAACTAGGTGTTTGTTAGGTCCAGTAACACATTTCAGTCAATACAGAACAAGAGTCTATGATTATTTTTTTTCTTTACAACTTAGAAAGCAATAAGTTCTTAGCATCTTCATTATCCGCGAACAGGTGTGAAGCTGGGATCAGTTTTTCTCTCTGACCAATGCTGACTTATTTTTGGCTACAGAAATAAAAATTCTATCATATTCATGAAAATGAGATTAATCAAAGGAAAGATTTTAAAAATGAAAAGACTCAAAATATAATTTCTGTAAATAAAACTTGAAGAGTTAGATTCAAATGTCATACATTACATGGAAGTGCTTGTTTGAGAACAAGCTGGGCTGAGAGGTCAGTTCCAACGGGAGCTTCTTGTTAGAATAAAACAAAGAGCAGATGCTGGATTTCTGTGTGGAGCACAGGGTTTAGGTATGTAGTACCTGAGGCAATAGAGCCTTGCTCTGCAGCCAACTTTTATTGTTAAATAGTTCAAACATCATAATTTCTCTGAATTAAATCCTTTCTGTGAGGGGTGACAACAGTCCTTTTCTGGCTGCAGTATGTTACCTCAAGCCTCAGGATGCTCCCTGAGTTAGACATGGTTAGCCTTGTTTTACACAGAAGAAGTAAAGTTCAGAATGTGTAAGTGGGTTTTAAAAGATCACATAGATCACATACCAAGTTTCTCTGAATCCAAGCTGTGTGCTCTCCATGAAAATTTATCTCTGCAGCCCTATCTTGGGGGAACAGTAGAGGGCTAAGTCAAAAAAGCCTCCTTCATTCAGACTCACCTTAATCTTAGTAAAACATAAATTGGTTTCCTAATATACTTAAGCTCTATGAATTATACAAAGTTAGCTTTTAGTGAGGCAACTGGTCGTCAGACAGTTATCTCTATTCCTTGCTTCTTATTTTTCTTCTTTTGCTATGGATGTAGCTTTATTAAGCCAGAATAGAAACATGAAAATTTAAATTAATTGATGCATGTATTGATCAAAGACTAGCTTGAGGAAAAGCATGAAACATGAGTAAAATTTAGTTATTTTGTAGTACTTTTAACTTACCTATTGTTATTAGTCTCCTCAGGCTGCCATAACCAAATTTCATAGACAGAGTAGCTCAAATGACAGGTATTTATTTTCTCACAGTCCTGGAGGCTGTGACGCCCAAGGTTGACAAGCTGGCGAGTTTGTTTCCTAGTGCCTCTTCCTGGATTACAGACAGTTGTCTTCTTGCTGCGCCTCACCTGATGGGGTTGAGAGGGCTTCAACATATGGATTTTGAGGGTGGGGGTTACAATCTCTTCTTTATAAATTATCCAGTCTCAGGTATTCTGTTATAGCTACATGAAATGGACTGAGACTCTGTGTGTGTGTGTGTGTGTGTGTGTGTGTGTGTCTGGGTGCACACATGTGTGCAAAAAAAGAGAGCAAGTTTCCTGTGTTCTCCTAAGATTCTGTTTTATCTGTCTATCCAGTGTCCATTACTCACAAAGCCAAATGGTCAAAGTCATTTATATCTCCCCTGTAACCCAGTTTTTGCTAGGGTATAAAAATCATATCACAAACCCTCTGACCTATCCTGAGAGTGTCCTGTGATTTTTGCTCCTCCTGTGTCTACCCTCTGCCCAAACACCTGGTGTGTCCCATGTGGCCCTGGTTGGCCTGGAAAGCCCCCTTCCCTGGGAGTTGTAGGTAACAAATTCCTCTTGTTTCAATGGTATCCATTTCTCCTGGTCTGGATGGTTTAGTGTGTCTTCCAAGGGCTCATGTGCTGGAAGCAAGGTCCCCAGCGTGACAATGTTGAGCAGTGGTGGAGCCTATAAGGGCTGGAGCCTCGTGGGAGGAAGGGGGCATTGCCCTCAGAGGGGATCGCTGGAGCTCTCATGGGACCTCAGTGAGTTCCCTCAAGAATGGGCTGTTAAAAATGAGCAAGCCTAGGGCTGGGACTGTAGCTCAGTGGTAGAGCGCTTGCCTCGCATGCGTGAGTCACTGGGTTCGATCCTCAGAGCCACATAACAATAAATAAATAAAGATATTGCATTCATCTACAATTAAAAATATTTTTAAAAAAAATGAGCAAGCCTGGGGCTGGGGTTATGGCACAGTGGTAGCGTGCCCGCCTAGCACGCGTGAGGCACTGTGTTCGATCCTCAGCACCACATAAAAAATAAAATAAAGATATTCTGTCTACTTACAACTAAAAAATAAATATTAAAAAAAAAAAGAGCAAGCCTGGTCCTTGAATCTGCCTGGCTTCCTGTCTCACCATAGGGTTTCATTTGCCCATATTCCTACCATCATGATGCCATCCACCACGTGGCTGTCACCAGAGACCAATCCACCAGGGCTACCTGATGTTGGGCTTTCAGCAGCAAAACTGAGCTAAATAGATCTCTTCTCTCTCTTTGGTATCAGGGATGTTTTACCACTGGGCTACACTCCTCATCCTTTTCATTATAATTTTTCTTTATTTTGAGACAGGATCTTGCTAGGTTGCTGAGGCTGGCCTTGAACTTGCCCTC
Source organism: Xerus rutilus (assembly GCA_028644305.1). Lineage (NCBI taxonomy): Eukaryota > Metazoa > Chordata > Mammalia > Rodentia > Sciuridae > Xerus > Xerus rutilus. Next base: position 5,460,287 of record CM053410.1, on the reverse strand, counting down.
CTGCTGCCTCAGCTTCCTGAGTGGCTGGGATTACAGGCATGTGCCACCACACTTGGTTAATCTCTTTTGTTTATGAAATACCCAGCGAAGCAAGTGCTTTACTACTGAGCAATATCCTCAGCACCCATTTGGTACAGACTTAAATAAAAGAACTAGATAAGATCTCTTAGGAAGAGGACATAGAAAGAAGCCAATGGGAACACTAACACTAAATACTCAAAACAAATAGCGTATACATACACATACACACACGTGTGCGCAAACACTTGGTGCATACTGTTAGTAGCATGCGCAAGGACTTGGGCACACTTGTAAATTATGTTTTCCTTTAGATCTCTTTGTGAGAATCATGAAATTGCTTTTCTTCTTTCTCTTTTTTTCTTCTTCTGGTACTGGGGATTGAATCCAGGGGCACTTTACCACAAACTACATCCCCAGTTCTTTTTAAAATTTTGAGACAGGGTCTCACTAAGTTGCTCAAGCTGGCCTCAAACTTACCACACCCCTGCCTCCCTGGGATTACAGGTATGTACCATCACCCCTGCTCTATTCTTTCCTGTAAATTAAGGATGTTCAAAGACGTTTGTCAGAGGATTTGAGTAAATCTTCTATTCTGTGCAAACACAGCTTTAAGGGGTTGAAAAGATGAGTTCTAGGAATAGAAAATTCTGGTTAGAGAAATGGATGGCAGGTCAGAGATAGAGTGAAGAGGGAGTAGTCAGGGACAGAGGGACAATAGCTCTAAGAGCCCTTGGCCAGGGAAAGCAGTATGTGTGGGCCTTTCTGCTTTTA
>CM053410.1:5376882-5458995 GCA_028644305.1 Xerus rutilus | reverse complement strand
CTTAGCCCCTTGCCGTTGCTGAGGCTGGCTTTGAACTCGCGATTCTCCTGTCTCAGCCTCCCTAAGTGCTGGGATTACAGGCTTGAGCCACCGCGCCCGGCTTCTACCTTGTGTTTTAATATAAGATGATACACTATTTGTATGTCTTAATAATTTGTCGGGGATGCCCTGCTGTCATTTTAAGATTAAGAAGCTACTAATTATAAAAGCAGACATTCCAATGAGATTTTCAGTGAAGCTTTTCAGAAGAAAAATTCATTTTTGCGTCATGTTGAAGGTGCGAATCCAGTGCTTTGAAGAGTGGTGTGGAGAGGTGAATAGAGACTGAATATTAAGACTCCTTTTTTTCTGTATAGATTAGACCACATGGTCCCTGCCTGGGCTGTCCCTTGAAAGGGGTGGAGGTTCCTTTCAGTGCATGAATTTGTTCATCGTGGACTTGTGAATCCGTTTCCAGCACTGCACAGAGCCTCCGTCACCGGGTGTTTCCCTTTGCTAAGAGGGAGTTTATTCCTGCACATCCTGGATTCCCCTTCATAGAGGACGTGGCCTCACCTGTTAGGTGCTCTGGATGAAAAGAGGGTAGTTTCAGACTCTCTTCTGGAGGGAACAGCCTGGGCAATGATCCTGAGAAGTTTACCTCCTCCAGGTAATCGCAGGTATCCTTCGAAGTCCACTTCGCTGGAAGTCAGTCTACAAAATTTGAGTCTGTTACTTTGCTATGGGTATGAAAGGCGTGGTTGAGGGGCCACAGTGACTGCCCAAGTGCAGCAGTGGGGACCTCTGTTTACAATGAACATTGACCAGCTACAACCAAAAAAGCATATCCCAGCTAGTTTTAATTTTTTTCCAGCTATGCTTCTTACGAGTGAATGGACTTTTTGAGTCAATGGTGTTAGATGCCATTTTAAAAGACATAGCATGTGATTTATGTCTTCTAGGGGCCTATGATCTAGTTGAGGAATGAAATATTAAAGACAAAAATGCGGTCCTGGCCCAGAGAACCATTTATTCAAACAACAACAACAACAAAATGACAGAATTTCAGAGCAGGACTCATTCACTATGAGATGGATTTATTAAATTACGGGAAAAGACAAACAGAAGGACTTTGAGAAGTTCATATGATTTATCCCGACTCTTCGGAAGAAGCTACAGAAATTGAAATGTGTGGAAAGATGAAGAAAGTAACAGAAATTCTACACTTGAAGGCTTCCTGGAAAGGTGGGGAAGTTAAAACTAGTTTGTTTGATCCTTCTTCTATCTTGCGTCATGAAAGCCACTAAAATTGGTTCAATAAGCCATGGAAGATGTCAAGGGAAGACACTCTCAGGTGAGTCTGGAAAGAGCTGGCGGGGGTATGGGACACATCCATAGCTCACAACAGAGGCCCAACTCCTAAAGTGCTGTTAGATACCTAGGCCTGCAGCTTTGCTCCAGAACAAGCTTACCTCCCACGGCTGTTGCTCCTGTGTGCACTCCTCTTGGGGTGGAACACCAGGGAAGCCTGGAAGCTGTTCTCAGGACAAACTGGACGTGGCCATATCAGAGGGCTGCAGTCCTCGCCTGCGGCTAACTTTTAAATGTCCTTGACATTCAGAAGTGTAGGTTTTCCTGTTAAAATTTCAGCATCTTTTAGGACTAGAGATGATCAGGATGTTTCAGAGAAAAAAGACTGAGTCCACACTAGGGTACAATGACCATCAGATTCCTCCCATTTTAACAAACATCGCTGCTTTATTACATACTTAATGAGTGACATTTGCACATAGAAGCTTGCTTTCTCAAGTTCATCTGCAACAGACCATTAAGTATCTACAGACATGCCTTTGTGCTTTGATAAAGGGAACATTGTTGAATTTGGTTAATGATACTCTGGCTCATGTTTTTGAAGAAGCTATTTGAGAATGGATAAAGAAAGCTGTCCTCATTCTGGATGAGGTTTGTGTTAAATCATGCGTGCATAAGGTTGAGTAGGAATACTGTCCTGGTCCAAGCAATCCATATTTTCTCATCTTTCTTTTGTTTTAGTTCTGAGTAACAATGCACTTTCACATCTTACAAAAACAAAACAACACAAAGTACAATCATCCTGATGCCACAGGCCTGGACTCTGCAGGTGGCATAGAAATGAATTTGGGATAACTTAGAAACAATTCAGAAGGTTCAAATAAAATTTGGGGAATTAAGTAAAACACTTTAGATAAATTGGCTAAGCTGTTTCTGTTGATATGCACAAGCATGAACTTGAGCAAACATTTAGATCTTGTAATAACTTACTTTGCCTTCCTGGTAGGGTCACATAGCTTAACAGATTTTGCAGCCATTTGTTGCATAAATAGAAGTGTTTCTCCAGTGACATGATTTTTTTCTAACCTAAGAACCAACTAAAAACATTTAATCAAATTGTTTGTCTCAAATCCAAAACTTTGTTCACATTTTTCATATTATAATAAAAAATTCAGTGAAAATGCTAGAAAATACGGAAATTAGAGTCTGTAGTCTATCAATTCATTGTAAGCTATAATTTACTAGCATAACTAATAATTACAAAACATTTAGCATAGAACATTGCATTAGCAGTGATAAGTTTATACATTGCTCAAAAGGTGTTTATACAAAAACTAAGGATTTTATATAACATTGTTCTTATCCACTTAGGAATAATATACATTAACCTGTCACAACTTACAAATGCATGATAGATCATGAATATAAAAATGAAAATACTATTTTCGATACAATTTATACACTGAAGTGATTTCTTCAATGCTGGGAAAATTAGGCAGGGTTCAATGAAGTGGCTAATAAGTGTGGCAGTATGCAATGGGTGTTGAAAGTATTGGCCTTGAGCTTGGCGTCTCCCTGCTCAAAGAGCATTTTATTTTCTCAGACATATGAAATTATTTTGGATTAGATCCACATGAGAAAGTCTGAGAAATGTAGTTGGCAGAATTTCCCAGAGTCCCTAATCCAAAAATAATAGCAGCAGTTTGGGTGAGGGGATATTAATGATGCCATCGATGCCCTGGTGGTGAGCTCCAGGTCCTCTGAGATCTCCTACCTGGTGTGAAGGCAGGTCCTAACAATTTGGGCCTTCCTCAGTCCTAACTCTTCAAAGTTGCCCGTAAAAGATGCCTTGTTCAATTCTCAGCTCACAGAAGAAACTGAAGGCTCACCCAGGCCTGCTGGCTCTTGGTCCAACATTTTTCCTGTGTTGTCTTTGAAAAATTACACTTACATAAACTAATTTTGCTTAGAAATGATTTAACGATGACTAACAAGCATATTAAAGACAGTTGGTAATATTAATTTTCCAGAAAATTCTCTCTTGTGGTTAGACTAGAAATAAATTCACTGGGTTGATGTCTTGCATCTTTTATTTTGTAGTAGAACATCATCATTTTTTTTGAATCATGCTGTGTGTGTGTGTGTCTGTGTGTGTGTGTGTGTAGTGGGGCGGGGGTTTAGGGATGGAACCCAGGAATTCACACATGGAGAGCACTCTCACACTGAGCTACACTCCCAACTCCTGAATCATGTATTTCCCTGAAAACTACTTAAAAATCAATATCTCTTACTCAGGAAACCATTAACTAAGGGATAAGAGTCTAACCCTAAACCTCAATAGCCTTTGTCGTGATGCTTTAAGATTTACTTTCAGGGATTCACTGTGCAAGTCTGACTCATTTCAGAGAGGATCTGGTGAGAGCATCTTTTAGAAAATGTGGGTGTGGAATGTGGAGAGCTGGGGAGAGTTGCTGGAGAGGATGCTCATTCCCAGGTCAGGTTCCCAGGTCAACCTCCTTTTACATACATAAAAATGTTATGTAGTAGGTTGTATTTTAACATTTTTATGTTCAGAAATTCCTAGGCTGGGTCTAGTGGTTACCTTCCACCTTTCTTAGGGAAATCTTGGAGGTCTCCAGCGTGGGATGCTCTGCAGACTGAGTTCATCAGTGCTTTGTTTCAGATGTTGCCTCTGTGAAATGGTCTTTCTGAGGCAGATGTCTTGTGGACAGTTAGTGTCTCCCCCACTCCTGCAGATGGGGTTTAATGATGCAATGCTGGTGTCACACTACAGAGACTGTTGTTTACTAGCGACACACCCTGCAATCGTTCTGTGACTCTTGGAGAGATCTGAGCAGCTACTCGGGGTGGGGGGTGAGAGTGACACCTCACTGGCACAATGAGGAACAGGAAGTGACTCCTGAGCTGCTTTCTGAGGGGCGGTCAGTGTGTTGCTTCTAGTAGCTGGGAAGGTGCAGACACTGAGGGCTGGAGGGGAACGGTCCAGGCACTAGAGTGACTTGAGAAGCAACTTGGGGGAGAGTGCAGGAAGGAGGTAACAGAGCAGACCAGGTGGGAATGTGCAGTGAGTTAAAAAGTCAAAACTAAGGTTTTTGTCCTTAGGATCTCTATAGACCACGAACATTTTGTACTTTTATGCTCATTTAAATCTGTTATGTCAACAGGCTTGGTAAACCTACTATCTAGGAGTACAGAGCTAAAAGCAGTTTTTAAAAGATCAATGCCTACTTGAGCAGTGTATCAGCACTTTTACATGAGTATTGGCGCCTCTTTTCACAGAGGAGGAAACTGCACAGAAGCCCAAGGCTTCCCATCTTGACGTAGCTGGAAAGTGCTTGCACCCACAGGTAAGCCAGGTTTTCTACTCCAGTCCTGTACCGACCGGACGAAGTGTTTCTTCTTTACTTGCAGGGATTGGAAGTAGGTCAGAGGTACATAAGTACTATTTTTCCTTCTTGAATTTACTTCTGGAACAGATTTCACAGGGAGATTACAGAGAATGGATGTGCTAGGATATTCTAGTTAAGCCTCTGCTCAGTGTTGCTATGCTGTGTTCACAACAGGGAACTGGCACTCCCTAAACTATTCTATGATCACAGATTCTGAGGCTTATTTTATTTTATTTTGAAAGCCTAAAAGAAGTTGCTTAATTTTTTATTCTGGGTTTTTTCTTTTAAGAGATTTGTCCTTTTTAGATATCTATGACAGTAGAGTGTATTTTAACATATTACACATTCATGGAATATAACTTATTCTAATTAGGATCCCATTCTTGTGCTTGCACATGATGTGGAGTTTCCCTGGTCACGCATTCCAATTCATTCTACTGTCTTTCCTATTCCCATCCCCACTCCTCCCTTTGTCTAATCCAATGGACTTCTATTCTCCACCCCCTTATTGTGTGTCAGCATCCACATATCAGAGAGAACATTGGGCCTTGGAGTTTTTGGGACTGGCTTATTTCACTTAGCATGATAGTCTCCAGTTCCATTCCATTTACCAGTAAATGCCATAAGTTCAACCTTCTTTTTTTTTAAAATATTTATTTTTTAGTTGTAAGTAGACAGAATATCTTTTATTTTATTTTTATTTGGTGCTGAGGATCGAACCCAGTGCCTCACACGTGCTAGGCGGGCACGCTACCACTGCGCCATAACCCCAGCCCAAGTTCAACCTTCTTTATAGTTGAGTAATATTCATTGTGTATATGCACCACATTTTCGCTGTCCATTCATCTGTTGAAGGGCACCTAGGTTGGTTCCATAGCTTAGCTACTGGGAATTGAGTTGCTATAAACATTCTGATGCTTATTTTAAAGTAGGCCATCTGTGTTCATTCAGTGGTCGAGGATGATGACCTGGATTCAAAGAAAAGCCTAAAATCAAAGCATTTATTGAGTGCCTACCATGTGACAATCTCCCTCCTAGGTTCTGTTGGCAGAGCAGTGAACGCAGTTAACAAGTCCCCCATATTCACTGAGCTTGCATTCGAGCAGAGGAAGACAGAAAAGAAACGTGAAAACCAATAGGTAGGATGATTGGGGACCATGGTGACTGATGTGAAGAAAATGAAATGACACAATCAGCAAGGACGTGGGCAGGGGCTGGAGCAGGTGGGGAGGTAGTCAGACACCCTGTGGACATGAGTGTCACATAGCATCATAGGTGACCCAGCTTCACTGATGCTTGCCAGAACCCCTGGCTGACTTACCGTTAATTTGCCATCACTGTTTTCTGTGATGTAAGATAGTTGCCTTGGTAAGTTAAAATATTCCTGGATGATTTCTCTGGAAATGTCAAATGCATAAATTAGTCACTATATGGGAAAACAATTTATAGACTGCAAATTCCTGAGCATATGCTACCTAATAAAAATGTCACCTTTCTCTTAAGACTTCCATTTTCACCTTTATGTCGAACTATAATGTAGCAATTAAAAAATAAATTAATAGAAGGAAGACCAACAGAGGAAGGGGATGGAGGAGGGGACAGTCCTAGGGACTGAAATGGAGCAAATTATGTTACATGAAATTATAAATATGCCAAAAATGAACCCCAACATTATGTCTAACTATAATGCATTTATAACAAAGTTAAAAAATACATCAAGTCAAGGCTACAGCTTCTCCTGGACAGAGACACCTACTCACAAGGGAGAGATGATGTCGACTCTGGGCACTGTTTTCCAGAAGCAAAACTATTCCGTTAACTTCAGCTGGGTGGTGATTTTCAAAGGGGGATAATATTTAGTTATTTTGTACTTCAATGAGCACATTATGTATGTGATAAATATTTATTCGCAGCGACCAGACATTAAGCAGACATGTTTCAGAATCCTATGAGCTCTGTGCAGTCTCACGGCATTAGAGAAGAGTGCACTTTATCCACCATGGAAGAATATGCGTGCATCCTCCCGGGCCTTCCACAGGCTAATCGTGGCACTCACTGTTGTCTCTGAAGCCTGACATCGTGCTCTGATGCTACTGTTTGGATTTTCTGTCCCAAGGAATTCTCAGTCTTCCCTGGTTTGATTTTCAGTGTGATTTGAGGAATCCAGCCATCTCAGTCCTGGAAGGCTAGGACACTGCCGTAGACAGTTCTGAGGTATGGAGACTTTCCCAGTAGTGAAAAAAGTCAGGGTGCACATACTAAAATGCTCAGTTTTCATCATCAAATCTGATGAAATTCAGAATACTTTACTAAGTACTCAACCAGATATGACAGCAAGCCAGCTTCATGTAGTTGTTCCTTTTTATTTTTCACTTCCTCCATTCTGTGCAGGAGTTATTCCTATCATTATGAGATGCCTTGGTGTTACATGACTCTTTGAAAGAATTTTATGATTCCACCTCCTCCAAAGCTTTCCTTCACTTCGTGGAATTAAGTGAGAATTTTGCTTCCTATCAGTTGCTCAGTTAAGTATCTATTTGTTGGAGGGACATGGCGGTGCATGCCTATAATCCCAGTGACTTGGGAGGCTGAAGCAGGAGGTTTGAAATTTGGAGGCCAATCTTTGGTGAGACTCTCAGAAACTTAAAAAATATTCTATCTCAAAATAAAGAAAAATAAAAAGAGCTGGGGATGTAGTTCAATGGTAGAGGGCCCTGGGGTTTAATCTTCAGTGCCAAAATAAATACATAAATAAACAAACAAAATAAAATAATAAAATATTTCAATCTGTGGAGAAGCTTAGATAAGAACTTAAAAACCAACATGAAGGTGCATTGCTGCTCACAAGTGATGAATGGAAATGATCCCAGAGGTAACTGGATCAAGCTCGGAGTCACCCTGATGCAAGGAAAGGCAGCAAGGAGTTGTGGAGGACCTCTGCCCTCCTCAAACCAGCGTGGTGTGTTCCGATTGCCAAGGGCTGACCACTGTTTCAGACCCCATGGCTGGAAGTGGCTCTCAGATGGTATCTGTCAAGAGGACTTCAAGGGAGTCAGATATTTAAGAAAATCTTTGTCCTGCTGATCACAGAAACCTTCATGACCACAGGCAAAAAAGAAGAGCCGCTTTGCAAAAATAGTTTTGCAAAGTAAAAAATGGATGGTCCTAAGCTGCACCCAACCAAAACCAGCAATTCTTGAAGAGCAGCAAAATTATATTTTCATAGTATGACATCATGATGCTCCAAATGTCAAGTTCTCAACAAAAATTATGAAACATATAAACAGGAAAACATGTATTGTTTTCAGAAAAGTAAGGATTTCACACTGATTATTCCTGAGGAAGCCTAGACATTGGAACTTTAGCCAAGAACATTAAATCAACCATCTTAATTATGTTCCAAGAGATAAAGGAAATCATAGATGAAGAACTAAATGAAATCAAGATAACAATGCCTGACCCAAAGAGGAAGTTTTAAAAAGACAGAAACAACAACAACAACAAAACAAACAAATTCTGTGTCAAAAAGTATGTGGCTTGGGAGGCTGGGGCAGGAGGATCTCGAGTTCAAAGCCAGCCCCAACGACTTAGCAAGGCCCCAAACAACTCAGTGAGATCTTTTCTCTAAATAAAAGAACACAAAAAAGGGCTGGGGATGTGGCTCAGTGGTTGAGTGTCCCTGGGTTCAATCCCCAGTACCAAAAAAAACCCAAAACAATAACAAATAAAAATACTCAGTAAAGGGGCTCAACAGCAGATATGAGCCAGCAGATGAAAGGATCAGTGAACATGAAAATTAGACATCTGAACTGGTCTGAGGAGCAGGAAAAAAATAAATAAATAAGAAAAATGAGCATAGCTGGAGGCACCTCTAGGAAACTATCACATACCCACATATTCATTATGAAAGTTCTAGAGAAAGAAGTAGTGCTCATGGGACCCAAGCTAGTTCCCATAAGATGGCAATATCATAAATAAACAAGACTGGTCTTTTCCTGCTGTCTGGCTTCCCGACTCGCCACATGATCCTACCAGCACGCACACCTGCCATGATGTCATCTGTCATGAGGTCCTCATCAGAGGCCAAACAAATGGGACTGCCTAATCTTATACTTTCAACCCCCCAAACTGTGAGCTAAATAAACCTCTTTTCCTTATAAAGTTCCCAGACTCAGGTATTTTGTTACAGCAATGGAAAATGGATGAATACATAAGTTAATTGCAATGCCTAAGGTAACCACTACATAACAACTTAAATATATACATAAATGGAAAGAACAAGCGAATCAAAATGTTATGCTACAAAAAACTAACTAAATGCCCAAATGGCAGCAATGGACAAATTGAGGAGCAAAACATGTAAGATATGCAAGAATAAAATAGTTGAACAGCAGAAGCAAATCCTTCTTTGTCATTATTCGTATTAAATGTGAATGGACTATATTGTACAATTGGAAGGTGGAGATAGGAAACTGGAATCAAAAGACAGAGATTGAAATCTTATATTAAGTAGATAAGATTCAAGATTTATACAAATGCTGCCTACAAGAGACTCACTTTAGATAGAAAGACACAAGAGAAGTTGAAAGTAAAAGTATGGAAAAAGGTATTCCATGTAAATTATAACCTAAAAAGAACTGGGGTGCCCATGTTAATAGCAGACAAAATAGACTTTAAATTTTAACAGTGCATAAGTTTAAAAGGTCCAGTCCTGCAAGAACGTACAATAATTACAAACATACATGCATCTAACATTACAGAGGTTCAAAACATATGAAGCAAAGGACAGAATTGAAGGGAGAAATAGGCAGTGGTACAGTGATTGCTGGAGACTCAATGCCCTGCTTTCGATAATACATAAAATAGCCAGGTGCAGTGGGGCACACTGTAATCCCAGAGGCTCAGGAGGCTGAGGCAGGGGGATCACGAGTTCAAAGCCAGTCTCAGCAGCTTAGTGAAGCCCTAAGCAACTTAGCAAGACTTTGTCTCTAAAATATACGAACAAAAGGGCTGGGGATGTGGCTCAGCGGTTGAGCACCCTGGGCTCAATCCTCAGTACCAAACAACAACAATAGCACACAAAATCGCAAGGCAGAGGAGCAGTACAGACAGAGAACTCGGACAGCACCGTACCCCAGTTAGACCTAACCGACGCGCAGAGCACTCCACCCAACAGCAGCAGAATATGCGTTCTTCTCAAAGGCCCATGGAATGTTCTCCTGGCTTATTTTGAGTGCACAAAATAAGTTTCAACAAATTTTAAAAGATTGAAATCTTTCAAAATATCTCTTTTGACCATAATGGAATAACAGAAAAATCAGTAACAGAAGGAAAACTGAAAAATTCATAAACACGTGACCATTAAACACACATGCTTAAATAGCCAACAGATCCAAGGAAAACATTGTCAAAGAAGTTAGAAAATACAGAGAGATGAACGACAGTGAAGACGTAGTTTGTCCAAACTCAGGAGATGTGCCAAAAGTAGTGCTTGGAGTGAATTTATAGTTGTCAATATCTACCTCAGAAAAAGAAGGAGATCTTAAATCAGTCAACTAACTATCCAAGAAAGCAGGACCATCAGAGAAAACGAGACCCAAACCTAGCAGAAGGAAGGACATACAGATCAGCACAGGATAAACGAAACAGACTAGAACAGTAGAGAAAATGGGTTCTTTGGAAAGATAACAGAATCCACAAACCTTTAGCTGGGTTGACTAAGAAAAGCCTCAAATTACTCCAATTACTAAAATAATGTGCAATCCCACTAACCATCAGGGAAGCACAAATCAAATCCACAGCCTCTCTCTCCAAGTTTTTAAAAGACACAAAGTAACACAGCCTCAATAATGGCAAGGTGCTAAGCAACTCAGTGAGACCCTGTCTTTACATAAAAAAAAACCACAAAATAGGGCTGGGGATGTGGCTCAGTGGTCGAGTGCCCCCGAGTTCAATTCCCAGTATCAAAGTAAATAAATAAATAAATAAATAAATAAATAAATAAATAAATCCAACAAAGTAACAAATGCTGGCCGGAAGTGGAGCAAAGGGAACGCCTATGTGCTGTTGGTGGCATGTAAATCAGCACAGTGGCTCTGGAATGTAGTATGGAGACTCCTCAAAAAACTGAAAAGAGAAATGCTGGGCTGGGGGTGGAGCTCGGGGGTGGAGCAGTTCCTAGCAGGCACCAGGTCCTGGGTTCAGTGGTGTCGGGTGGGAGGTGGGCTTGGGAGAGCTGGGGACCACTACCTGATCTAGCAAGCCTGTTACCAGGTATATCTCCAAAGGAAATGGAATCATCATGTCAAAGGGAGCTGCCCTCCCTTGGTTATTGCAGCAGCACTGGAGGAGCCGAGGTGTCCATCGGTGGGTGTGTATGTACACACACATACACGGAATAGCATGCGGAGTCCTTGAACAAGTTAAAAGTACAACTACCACATAACAGGAATCCCTTTTCTGGGAACATGCCCAAGGGAGTGACAGTGCCACCTCCTGAAGATGTCTACACTCCTGGGTGCCTGCAGCCCTGCTCACCATAGCTGGGCTATGGACAGATGACACATATGGACAATGGAATATTACCCAGCCCTGAAACCCCTGCATCCTGCCACTTACTGCAATGTGGGTGAGTCTGGAGGACATTACATTCACTGAAATAAGCCAGTTACAACGATACAGCACAATGTCACTAAACACAAAATAAAATATCTAGAGATAGAGAACAAAACAGTGGCAACCTGGTGGCTGGTGGAGGGGAGGAGGAAATGGCAGATGTAGGTCAGAGGATACCAAGCAGCAGATAGGACATGTCTAGAGGTCCAGTGCACAGCCCCAGGGCTGTAGGTAATGACATTGTATTGCATCAGCGTATCATGCTGAGTAGACTTTACTCTCACTACCAACACCAACAACCATAAAAACGGTAACTATGGGAGCTGATGATAACCTTTCCACTATCTATATGTTGTATAACTTACAGACAATAACATTTATTTTTAATAAGTAAACATTAAGTGTAAGTACTCTGCCTATATCTCTGTTTAATACCGGATTGAAATAGGCATCAGAAAGGAGTATGTTAAATACACACCACACGCTGCTAGCCAGTCCCTGTTGCAAAGCCAGGAGCACCCTGTCGCTCATGCACCTGCCTATGTTAAACTAAGTCTGAAATGTATCACAGAAGGGTGTCGCGTATCTCACACACTGGGTTTCAGTAAAGTCACGTGCCCAGACTGTTAAATGTGGAGTTAAACTCTGTATCCCAGACCAGTGTTTTCGTGCTTCTACACAGCTCGACACAGCGTTTCAGACAGGCAGCCTTGGATTCACCCTCCAGCCTTCTCTCTGCTCAACAGTCTATCACACAAGAGCTTTCCAAAGCATCGGTCTCGCCCCAACTCGTTCTGCTGAACAGTTAGACCGTCACAGGGTTATCATAGGATAATGTGTTGAATGTAGCCCATGACGCTAAACAGCGTTTCAGCGTTCACATCCTCCGCAGCTCACACAGCTGGCTCAGGGGGAGGCGGAACACACATTGCTAAGTGCTCCTAACACCACGTGGTGCTAAATGCAGTGTTTCAGAGAGTCAATTGACTATGTCATTACGTACACTCAAGCACCTACCACATAATCCACAGAGTTAAAAGGTGCATTAAAGGACGTGCTATCCACACCACGCATGCTGCTAAACACACAGGCTCAGACAAACACTCATCTGGTTTCGCTAAATACAGAGTTTAAACACATTCGACAGGAGAATGTGAACAACACTGTATTTTGGCGGCAAAACACAAGGCAGAGATGTGGGGTAATGAGATGTGGGGGGAAATATCCTGTACTTGGCTCACATTCAGGCTTGGCACAGCCCAGATATGTGACCACAGGCAGGGTCACATGAGTCCTCACTTGTGAAATGGGGGCGGCAACAGGACCTGCTGTGGGGGTGGCTGCGGAGGTTATGGGGGCTTAATAAAGGTCTAGGAGCCCCAGCTAAGACACAGTGAGTATTCTTGGACTGTTAATTCTTTAACTCACTATCAGCTCCTGCCTAATATGAGCCATCATTTATACACTGAGTTATTGGGCTCCTGCTAATCATTTTCTGTTTTCAGAACCATCTTCACTGAAGGGCACTGCAAACAAACTGCTAATGTATTTCAGGTTTTCAGCAATAGTCCTTGTTAAGTATCTGCCCTTCAGATTGTGGCCCCAGGGCCAGGACAAGAGGCCAGGAGCCACAGCATAGAAGCCAGGCCTAGAAGAGTATGGAAATGTGTTTGGGGTTCTGTTGTGGAAAAAGGATCACATCCGGTTCCAGTGAATGCCTTAGGGGCCACCAGGACCAGGTCCCCAAGGCCAGGGGGTCTCCCTAATCAGGTTGCTGAGGCCAGATTGACTCAAGGGTACCCAGTGAGGGCAGAATTATAGGGGAACATGCAAGAAAGGGGGAGCAACCCCCAAACCACATGCTGTGCTTGCTGAAACAGCCAGATTTTGAGGAAATCCAAACCACAAAGAAGGGCTCATTTTTCTATTCCTATCTAGTGGCTGAGATGGGGCAGACGCTGCCATGGCCACCTATGTTCCCTCAGGGCTTGCTGGGCCCTTCCTCTTGCTCCTCCAATGCTGAGGCCTCTGCCCTTCTCTGCTCTCACCCAAGGACCTCAAGCCCTTGGAACCAGCCCTGTGGAGGTGTTTGGTATACAGTGACCTGCACGTTGGATGGAACATCTGACTGTTTTCTCAGCGACATTTTCACTACCCACAACCAAGCCACAGCCATGCTGGAGGAAACGAGCATGCCCTCCTTCGGCCCTTGCCCACCTCTGCCCTGCCACACCCAGCACCACCAGTGTGCTGCTGTCACTGAAGATCGCCTGCAGTTTCTAGAACTTCAGGTCGACGCAATCACAGTGGGCACATGGGTTTGCGCCGTCCGTTTTGTTCAGACCTGGCTTCTTCACTCAGCATTACTGCTTTGAGACCCAGCCGTCTCGTTGGCCGTCTCAGCAGTTCCTTCCTTGCACTTCAGGGTGTGGATTTCTCTTGGTTTGCCAACATGTTTCCCTGTGGCTGGGCGTTTGGGTGTTCCTGGCTTGGGGAGTTCACAGGTGCGGCTGACGTGGACAGTCCTGTGCATGTGTAACCTGCACGTGTGTCTTCCTTTCTGAGTGGCGTGTCTGGAGGTGCGATGTTCGGTCACACATGGGGCACATGTAGACATGGCAAGGAACCACTGACCACTGTCCTGAGTGATCAGGCCTGTCCTTTCCCCGCTCTCCCTCCTGCTCCCCCTTATCTGGTCCTCTTATCTCCTTCACACATCAGGCTCGTTCTTCCTCTGAGGTCCCCACATTTCTGCTCCAGCTTCTTCTCCATGAGCTTACTCCTATGTCCTCTCCACCTGTGGCCCACAGAGTGACCCTGCTGGCTGTGTAAACATTGCCTGCTAACGCCCGGGACCCAGGAGTGCCCTTCAGGCCATCTGTTTGTGATGATTGTTAAGCGCCTCAGATGACTCTGCAGGGCAGAAAGCATGACTGGGTGGAACTTGGCGCCCTGTGTCCAATTGAGAAAGACCCATCCTGCCACTCTTCTTTTCCCAGCGCCCCTGAGACTGGCACTGTCCCTGCCCACCTTCCCCAGCCCTGTATCTACCATGGAGCTGAGCCCATTCCACCGATCAGCTTCCTGTCACTGTAAGGAATGCTGGAGGCCATCAGCTGAAAAGGAGGGAAGGTTTATTTTGTCGTGGGATTTCAGAGGCTTCAGTTCATGCTCACTCGGCTCTGTTGCTTTGGGCCTGTGGTGACATCATGGTGGTGAGCAAGTGGTGGAGGAGCTGCTCATCTCAGGGTGGCCTGGAAGTAAAAGGAAGGATGGGAGCAGGGTTCCCAGATCCCCTTCAAGGGCATGACTCCAATGACCTGACTTCCTTCTTTTAGGTCCCACCTCCTAAAGGTTCTGCCTCCTCCCAGTAGCTCCATTAGATGGGACCAAGCCTTTGGGGGATATTTCCTAACACAGCACTAGCTCCTGCCCTCAGCCAGCCAAGACCTAGGCTGGGCCCCTTGATCCCCAGCTCAGGGCACTGAAAGGGTACAGCTAGAGCATGAAGACCAAGGGGCAGGGATGACATCAGTAGAACAGAAACGTGAGTGGGTAGAGCAGCTATTAGCAACGTTCCCTCTGAATCCAGAGCAGGTGGATCTGCACCTAGGCAGGAGGTCCCGGTGGGAAGACAGGCCTGGGACCCTGGCATGGGGCGTCGGCTTGTAACACTGCTAACTTTCCAGAGGCAATGTCCCCAGGAGCAGCACATGCTGCCTCTGGGGAAGCCAAGATGATTCTTGGGCTTTCAGGGGAAAACCAAGGCTGAGCTGTCCCTTTGAGAGCCAGGCCAGCATCCCAAGGAGAGCAGGGGTGGGTGGCCAGGCCTTTCAACACTGTGAATCACAGAACTTTGTCCTGAGTAAAAACCAGGGAGGTCCCTGAAGGGTCCTGCTGAGAAAGCTTGAGGGCTTCTTAGCCCACTGGCATGTTTGAGCAGTTTGGTCCACAACTCCCTGTAAGGGAGGAAGCCTTTGAGGAATATTAGATGAGGAAGAAGAGGTAGAAGCCGAGGGGGTCTCTTCTGGTTGGGTGTATGAATCAGAGTCCAGTGAGTCAGGGACAGTGAAGGCCTTTCTAGAGAAAGGAACATGTTCCACTGCTGGCTACCTCCCCTCCACCAGAGCACAAGGGCAGACTTCTCCACCCTGTTTCCTTTGTGAGTGAGGCATGGTAGCCTGTGTTTGGGGGGTCCTCCTTGGAGAACCACGAGGAAAACATCGTTAGGCCTGGGCCTGGCTCAGTAAAATACGGTGGGTTTCCTTCCAGGTTGTGGTTCACTGTGTTTTGGGAACAAATGTTATATAGTTGCAAGCTCATGATGAAGTTTTGGTCAACACGGACCTATGTCATGGTACTTCCCTAAGCTCATATTGCCTAGGGACACTGTTGCTGTTTTAGTTTATGTAAGTCCAACAGAACTGCCTGGTGACACATTTCTCCAAATCTATCCCCATTGTTAAGTGACACATGATTGTGTTCAATTAAAGCTTCAATGTTTTGAATCCTCCCCTTTTCTCACTTATTTATATACCCAGGACATCTGTCCACGTCCATGGAGAGAGCGCTGTGAGCCTTCCTTGGTGGGCTGTGCCTTAACTGATGTGCCAGTGCTATCAATGAGCATTTGGTTGTTTCTGTGCCCATTTTATAAGCAGCATTAGAGTGGGTGTCCTTGTTCTCTGTCCTTTGCCTTTTTACCTGGTTATTTCTCAGGGTAAATTCCTGGGAGCTGAATTTCTGGACGAGCCCAAGAGGTGGGCTTGCAGAATGAGGAGTCACAGCCAGGAGATCTGAGGTGGGGTCAGAGGAGCAGAGCCATGACTGAGATTGGAGAAGGGCACCTCAAGTACCTGACCCTGTGTGTCCCTGGCAGTCCTGGGCCTAGAGGAGGAGGAGGGAATAGGCACCAGCCTTGCAGGGCCCCAAGCTCAGAGACTGTGCTGCCAGTGGGCTGTGTGGGGTGGGGGACAGTCACCCGCCCACCTGTCTTAGGATGGGAACCCAGACTCCCATCGGTCTGGCTGCAACAGTGACCACCATGCCTTGGGCTGCCATGGGGGAAGCCACCCCTCAGCTCCCCCAAGCAACACACAGAGTCCTAGGCCCCTCCCAGATGTGGCCTGTGGCCTTTCCTACAATCAGCAAGGTCCAGGCACCCAGGAAAGTGGGACCTGTGTATAACTGGTCATAGTCAGAGCCAAGGCCCAGGCAAACAGACTGTGTGAGGACATCCAGGACATGTTTCTCTCTTTTCTCCTTGACAGGCAGTATGCTTGGCCCTGAAATTTCTAGAATCCTGACTTGGCCAGTTGTATCTTCTCCAATTTGGAGACAATGGACCAGAGTCTCTGGAGAGGACCCTGGGCTGGGGCTGGACTTTCTCACCGTGGTCCATAAAGCAGGGGCTTGCTCCTTATCTGCTCCACTCAACGCCCACAGGGAGAGGCCTCTGCCCTCAACATCTGCCCACCAGGCCCCCTGGCTTCCCTTCACTTGAGAAGTGGGGTGTGGCCCTACCACCCATTCTGCCTTATGCCCTTTAAAAGGCCAGCATGAGTCCAGTGGACACAGGCGAGACTCCATGAGCAGCAGGTGGTGCCTCTTGCTTCTCCACCTTCCTCAGGTGCCCTGCCTATGGCCACTGAAAGGGCCTCGTGGGCCGAGCACAGTGGTGCACATCTGTAACCCTGCAACTTGGGCAGTGGAGGCAAGAGCATCGCAAATTTGAGGCTAGCCTGGGCAACGGAGCAAATAAAATTTTAAAAAATAACCTTATAAAAGGGGCTAGGGATGTAGCTCAATAGTAGCTCACTCCTGGGTTCAATCCCCACCACCACACATACTCACACAATGGGACATAGTGTCTATTTCGAACTGTGGATGGCCTGGAGGAGGCGTGAGGGGTGGCCACCTTTGAGCTAGAACAGCAGGAGTAGATTCAGTGACCAGCTTCAGGGAGGCTGACTCCTGGGTCCTCCTGTCCTCATCCTGCCCAGAACCCCAGCAGGCCGAGAGCTTGAACACCCAAATAGCCAGGGCCCAGAATGCCCACCAGGCAGCTGTCGAGGCCTGTGAAGGACCCGCTTCAGGCCCTCACCCTCTTGTGGGGGGATCAGGGAGGCGGCTGGGGTCTGGAGAGAGTAACGGATAGGGCAGAGCCTACCCATATTAGTTTTCCAAGGTGTCTGTAACAAAATAGCACAAACTGGACGGCTCAGAACAAGAGAAATTTGTTGTTGAAGCAACAAAGAAAGAAGAGAAATTTGTTGTGCCCATGTCCAGAAGTCTGAAATAAAGGCGGGAGCTGGCTGTGCTCCCCAGAGGAGCTGGGGAAGGATCTGCTTCCTGCGCTCCCCTGGCTTGTGACAGAACAGCTCCAGACTTCACCAGGCGCTTTCTGCAGGTGTCTTTCTGTGTCCCAATTCCCGTTGCTTACAAGGACGCAGACTGTAAAGATTTCTTAACTTGGTTACCTGCAAAGGCCCTATTTTCACTTAGGGACCTTCACAGGTACTGAGGATGAAGACTCCAACGTATAAATTTTGGGGACATGGCCCCCTCCCAACAGTGTCTCCACCTCTGCCAGATACATTTGCATCCCTACTGGCTGGCCCCCAGCACTGTGGCCCTTCCTGGGACAGGCAGCCCTTTCCTGGGTGCCCAGGCAGAGCATGGCAGGGCTGACTGTTGGGTGGGGGGCTCTAATCATTGATTTTCTGCTCTGTGAGGACAGGGACCAAACCATTCTGGGTTGGTGGTGGTGATGAAGCTTTGAAGACAAGATAAAACTGAAGCTGGTTTCCGGGTGGTCAGCCATGGGGAAAGCCCTCCTGGGGACTCTTATTTCCCTGGAGGCCTGGGTAGAAAGGACTGGCAGTTCCAGATCCGCAAAGGCCAAAGCCTCTGCTGGCTCAGGTCGGCTTCCCTCTTGCCCTGCATGCCTGCAGATCTTCCGAGATCTCATGGGGACCTCAGAGGCCCCAGAGTGGATCTTCAGCATTCAGAGAGTGGAAGGGGTTTGGGCGGAAGTGAGGTGTAGACATCCTCAGCTCTAACCAAGTGTGAAAATACCAGTGCGAACCCACTTCCTGGGCCAGCCTCTGGGGATCCCCGGGCTGGTGTATTTGTAGCAGGCCCCAGGCAGCACTGGACTGTGGAGGGACTTGAACTCCAGGCTAAGTCAGCACTGTGGGAAGAGGCCTCAATGGTCAGAGAGGGCTGGAGACTGGATTTCCTCTTTTCTGTTGAGGTAACATTTCATGTAAAATTAACTGTTTTAATAGGTACACTTCAGTGACATCCAGTACATGCACAACAGTTCCAAATCATGCTCATCACCCCCAAAGGAAACCCACTATCCTGTACGCAGTAATTCTCTGTTCCCTCCTGATGACCCTTGCCAACCATGGATCTGCTGTCTCCATGGCTTCCCTTCTTTGGATACTTCGTATGGATAGAATCACACAATATGAGACCTTTTGTGTCTGGCCTCTCTCTTTTAGTGCAATGTGTCTAAGGTTTTTCCACAGGGTGGCAAGGATCAGTACCTCGGTCTGTTCCATGGTATGAGTAGATAGTATTTCATTTGTGCATTCCTCTGTTGAACATTTAGGTTGCACCATGAATAGCACTGCTATGAACATTTCTGTCAAGTCTTTGAACATCGGTTCTTAATTTTTCTGTGTATATATCTAGAAGTGGAATTGCTGGATCCTATGGTAATTCTATGTTCTAAAACCACCAAACATCTTTTCCACAGCAGCTAAACCATTTTACATAATCACCTGTGATGTTTACATCTCTCCACTTTCTTGACAACCTTATTCATTTCTGTTTTTTTTTTTTTCCGGTAGCC
Organism: Xerus rutilus; assembly: GCA_028644305.1. NCBI lineage: Eukaryota > Metazoa > Chordata > Mammalia > Rodentia > Sciuridae > Xerus > Xerus rutilus. The sequence continues at coordinate 5,439,819 of CM053410.1, read as the reverse complement.
ATTCAAGTAGGTGTTATATATTATCTCATTGTGGTATTGATTTATATTTTTCTAATGGCTAGTGAAGTTGAAAATCTTTTCATGTGCTGTTTGTGTATCTTTGGAGAAAAATTTCTTCAAACTCCCTGCCATACTTAGGTAGTTTTTGTTGTTTTTGCTGGGCTGTAAATGTTCTTTATACATGCTGGACACTAGGTCTTTATCAGATGTATGACTTGCAATACTCCCCTCCCATTACCTTAATTATTTTTCACTTTCTTTTTTTCTTTTTGCAGTGCTGGGGATCCAAACCTGGGCCTCCTACACGTAAAGCACGCACTGTAACTCTGAGTTATACCTCTAACCTTTTTTTCACTTTCTTTAATGGTGTCCTTTGCTACCAAAAGTTTAAAATTTTGATGTTCAATTTATTTATTTATTTTTGTTTGTTTCATGTACTTTTAATGTCATACCCAAGAAATCATTGTCAAATCCAAGACCAAGAAGCACATGAAAATATGGTCAGTATTACTAGCCATTAAGTAAATAAAAATAAAACCACAGTGATATACCACTTTATACCATTACAATGGCTATTTTTTTCTTTTTTGGTACTGGGGATTGAACTCAGGGGCACTCGAACACTGAGCCACATTCTCAGCCCTATTTTGTGTTTTATGTAGAGACAGGGTCTCACTGAGCTGCTTTGTGCCTCGCCGTTGCTGAGGCTGGCTTTGAACTCGCGATTCTCCTGTCTCAGCCTCCCTAAGTGCTGAGATTACAGGCTTGAGCCACCGTGCCCAGCTTACAATGGCTATTTTTTAAAAAAGAAAACAAACTCATGAGTATGTTAGTAACTAAGTAGTAACTAACTTGATGAGCATGTGGAGAAACCAGAACCCTTGTACTGCTGTTGAGAATGTAAAATGATAATAGCGTAAATATTTTAAATATTACAACTGTCATGTAAAACCGTAGCAGTGTAAATGCACACAATGCTCCCGAACTGCACACTCAGAAGTTTGGAGGGTAAATTTCATGTTATTTACCTTTTACCATAATTTAAATGCATAAACTTAAAAAGAAAAACTTTATGCCATGTATCTTTTACCACAATAAATAAAAGTTAAATGGTAAGATCTTATGTATATTTTGCCCCCTCCCCCATAATACCCCTTCAGAAATGGTCTCTATGTAGCTCCATGTCTGATCAAACACTTCCTCTCCTCCAGTGAGAAATAGCATACTTCCTGGGCGCCCTTTGCAATATGTCATATAATTGTGGTCAAACAGTGCGCAGCCTCTCCAGATTGCCTTCTTTTACTTAGCAACGGGCACCCAAGATTCATCTCTGTCTTTGTGCGGCTTCATGGCCCATCCTCTTTCCTTCCTGAGTAGTATTTCATGGCCTGGTGTACCCCAGCTTGGTTACTCACTCACCCACTGAGGGTCATGCTGACTTGTTAAAGTATTTGACCATTATGAAGATCAGATTGTGAATTGTGCTCGTAATTACTTGCTGTTATTTGTTTATATTGCACTCCTAGAATTTCCAAGCAGTTACCTAAATTCCTGGGAGTACAATTGTTGGATCATACGGTGAACTAGATTAACCTTTGGGAAAAAAAAACCCTGCCAAACTATCTTCTAGAGTGGCTGTACCATTATACACCCTCCAGCAGAAATAAGAATTCTTCTGCAATTGTATTACATTTTAAAGGTTTTAGCTATTTTGATAGATGTGCAGTGCTCTCTCACTCTTTTAGTTTGCAAGTCACTCATGATGTGCATTATTTTGTATGCTTGTTTGTTTTTGTAAATATTAATTATTTCATACACTTATTTACCATTTGAATATCTTCAATGTTGAGGTGTCCATTTAGATTTTTACTCATTCTGTGTGTGTGTGTGTGTGTGTGTGTGTGTGTGCATGCAGTGTTGGGGCTTGAACCCAGGTCCTTGCTAAGCACTTGCTGTTATCACTGAGTTACCTTCCAGCCTCTTACCATTCTTAAAAAATTTTTTTTAATAACTTTATTTTTATTTATTTATTTTTTATGTGGTGCTGAGGATCGAACCCAGTGCCTCACGCATGCGAGGCAAGCACTGTACCACTGAGCCACAATCCCAGCCCCACTTACCATTTTTAATTGTGTTGCTATATTTTGTTGCTATATTTGTGTTGCTTATATTTTTAATTGTGTTGCTATATTTGTGTTGCTTATATTTTGCATATAAGCCCTTTTTCAAATGTGATACCAAATATTTTTCTCCCAGTCTGTGGCTTTAAAAAAATCTTAACAAGATATTTTACTGAATAGATGTTTTGCATTTTAATACAGTCCACATTTTTTTCTGAAACTATTTTTTTTGGTATTATGTCTAAAAACTCATCACCAGACCCAAGGCCATGTAGATTTTCTTCTGGGTTTGCTTTTCTATGATGTTTACAATTTTGCATTTGAAATTTGTCTGTGGAAGATTTTGAGTAATTTTGGAGCAACTTGTGCCTGTGTTTATTTTTCCCCTGATGTTTTCCAGTTGTTCTGTTGCCATCTGTGGAATGTGTCTTCCTTTCCCCATTGAGTTGCCTTCGGTCCTTTGACTCATTCAGCTGACTACATTTACATGGCTCCAGTTTGTCTCTCTGTTTGATTAATCTACCTGTTCCCTGGCCAATGCCACACTCTTCTGTAGCTTTATGGAAAGTGTGCACACTCTTGGACACTGTTCCTTTTCAGTCTCATGTGGTCTACTCTAGTCGTTAGCACCCATCAATCGGTATCCTGCTAGGTATTCAGGTGGGATTCTACTGAATCCCTAGAGGAGGTTGGAAAGAATGATCATCTTAATGATTATACTGCTTCTGAACAAGGAATATCTCTACATTTATTTACATTTCTTTTGACTTCTCACAGCCTCATTGAAAGTTTTTTGGATTTGTATACATTTTAAGATTTACACTTAGGGATCTCAACTTTTAGAGTACTCTGCAAATATTTTTTCATTTAAAATTCCAATTATTCCCATATTGCCAATTTATAAGAAATAATTGGATTCTTGTCTATTGGCCATCTACTTGGCTTCTTGTTATCTCCATCCATTCTGGTCAAGGCTTGGGATGGGAGGGTCTACTTGGAGTTGACAAAAATACACAGGGACTCTTCAGTACGCTCAATTTCAGAAATTCACCGGGACTGCCAGGAGGGGGCGCACGACCATCACGGAACCGCGAGCCTTGTGCATCCCGGGCGGTGCACAGCTGCCTGGCTGGACACGTGCGAACCTGCGGACACTGCCCTGAGGACTGGAGCTGCGTGATCCTCAGGACCGACTTGGGGAGACGCCACCCGACTTCGGGACCCCTGAGCCATATGAGGAAAGGTGAGATGAGGACAAGGCTTCCTGTTGCCCTTGTGTGCTAGGGAGGGAACTTCGCAAAACTTTGCTGTCTCCTGAAATATTTTAGCGAGAAGTATTTTGCCCAAGAAAGGAGAAATGCTACCATGCAACACTGGGAGGTCCCGGGGAAAGTTGGGTAGACGCCGCACCTGGGGAGTCCCCCTGGCGCCGCCGCGGAAAGGCTTAGTGTGCACCTGTCTCTTGATTTTGCTAATGTATTAATGGTTCTTTTTTCTTAGTGTGTAAAAGTAGTTGAAGCAATATTGAAAAATCGAAAAGTGCACGTTAAAATTTGCCACATTATCTAAGTTTAAATATATTATTTGTACCCAACTACAATTTATTAAGAATTTATATTGTTTCTTTTATGGAGGTAAACTTGCCAACATTTTTTCTTTTGTTGAGAAAGTCACAGTTTAATTGGCAGTATATTTGTAATGGAATATAAAATAGCATGTTTTACTAATACTGAAACTATACATTGGATGAAATATATTAACTGTATGAAGCTTTGGTTTAAACAACAAAGTGAAGAAAGTAACCTCTTTCTTTTTTCTAAGACTTGACCATTTTAAATAAAATCAGAATTTGCCAAAGGTCAGTTTATACTCAGCTATGAACCCACAGGGTCCTGGGGCCTTTTCCAGTGGAAGATCTTTTAGGGACATTCCAAGCCTTTCTATCCTAATTGGTCTATTTACGTTTTCCTTATCTTAGAGTTCATTTTTAAAAAAAATTTTTTTTTAGTTGTAGATGGCCAAACAATATCTTTATTTATTTTTATGTGGTGCTGAGGGTCGAACTCAGTGCCTCATGCATGCGAGGCAAGCGCTCTACCACTGAGTCACAATCCCAGCCCCTAGAGTTCATTTTAATACTGTGTATTTCTCACTAGGAAATAACCCACTACCTCTAGGTTTAGTTGCAGCAAGGTTTCTTATTTGACTTTTAATTTCCTCTTTCTATTTTCTACATACTTCTTCATCCTATGTATTTGCTTTTTAAATTGACATTTAAAATATACCCCTTAGCTTCTTTTTGATGGAAAGAATTCTTATGATGTCCACTTTATCTGTTTTTTTTTTTGTTTCTTTTGCCACAGGTGATTTTGGTGACAGGTTTAAGAAACTAATGACAAATCCAAAGTCTTTAAGATTTGTTCCTATATTCTTTTCTGAGTTTAGTTCTAGCTCTTAAATTTAGTTTTTATCCTTCTTAGGTTAATATTTTATATCTTGTTTGAGTCCAGATTAATTATTCTTTCCCTTCCTCCTTTTCTTCCTTTATAATTTTTCATCTCTGTGTGTTACAGTGGGTAGATAATCTTATATTGTTTCGTGTAGGGCATCTTTATTCTTTTCCAAATAAAACGAGGAATAATAGCAAGGATATATTTCCTTTATGAAATCTTGGAAAATTCTACTTAAGATGGAGTCATTTTCGGTTAGAGAGCGAGCATTTTAGAACCGAGCCAACTGCCTGCGTCTGACTGTGGCAGGAGCCGCCGGCAGGCGGGAGCGGAGCTGCGGCCCAGAACCGCAACCTGGCGGTCCAGCCACACCTCGGGGGTCCCTGCTCCTACCCTGGTGGCTCTAGGCGGGTTTTAACTCTTGCCCTTTGTTCTCTCTCTGGAACACACTTTCGACTTTGCTCGAATTGTGTCTTCTGAACCTCAGTTCTTAAGAACCCAGATTAAGCTTTTTTTTTTTCTTTTCACAGCCTCTATGTCAATTATGGATCATGCTTTTAAAATTCTTCAGGGTTATGAAACATGCTCTAAAAATCGCTGGCTTGTGAAACTCTCCAGGGGGACAATGTCATTGTCATCAGCAGTCACACAGTGCCCTCTGGTGGCTGTATGGGAAAATGGCACTCATGCTAAGACTTGTGGGCACCCTCTGGAGGAAGTCCTGGCTCTGGTGACTGGAGCTGGGATCCTGTATGTGTATGTGGTTATCTATCAGAATGAGCCAGAGGATCAGGCAGAGCATCAGCATGATGTGCCACCCACTTCCTAGCCAGCGATGATGGCTGCTGCGAATGTACTCCTTCTTTAAAAGACAGATAGATGCTTTGCCCACTGTGTCCCTTTCTTTTTGGTGCTTTTCTTTGTTCTCACCACCACGCAGAGAGGAGTAAAATCAGCACTTGTCCTCAAGTCAGTGTCAGAGCCAGAGGTCACACCTGGTGTTGAGACAAAGACCGGGGATTAATGCCACCAGAGGGACAGAGTCAGTGTACTGAAAGAGCATGGAAGGGGAAACCCGGAACTCCAGGAAAGAGACATGTGGAGCCAGCTGTCTTAAAACGGCGAAATCCACACAGGAGCCTTCGTTGGAAGCATGAGGACGGAAGGGAATTCAGGAACTCTGAAGCCCCCTTGGAAATTCCGGATTGCAGGATCACAGTCGATTAGAGCGGAAAGACCACTGAGTCACGTACTAAAGGAAAGAATTCCACCAACGTGAGGAAGTGAAGAGGCGGCAATTTCAGAGAGAAGGAACAGCAGGAGCAGATGTCAAGAGAGCTGCAGGACAAAGGTGTGTGGATCTCCCCTGTGGCCTCAGCAGAGGGAACAGTGACAGAGGGCTCTCACAGGGAGCCAGGGGACAGCCAAGGGCACGGAAAGAGCCCTATGTCTGTCCCATACATAGGCTGCCAGATTCCAACAGCTGTCCTAGGATGTGGTGAGTTGAGTGGATTCGTGGCTATTTCAAAGCCATAGCACTCATCGAATCCCATTCAAAGGCAAGTGAGTCAGGTTTGAATGTATCTCCTTTCAGTGATCCAAGTAAATTCTCAAAATTCAGCCCACAGTTCCGTCAGATCTACCCTTTAAATATGAAACAAATATGTGATGTGGTGTCTTGGTCTGGAATGACATCACATGGAAGAGTGTACTCATTGGTTATTCTGTCTCAGAATAGTTTATTAACTTCAAATAGTGTTCCTTTGATTAAGATGGTTTGGTTTCCGTTGAGTGTAAAAGTAGGAAAAGAGTTGAAATTTTTACCCCTAGAACTTTAACCTACAATGAAACTTTGAAACTTATTATTTCTTTTTTTTTTTTTTTTGGTACCAGGGATTGAACTCAGGGGCACTTGACCACTGAGCCACATCCCCAGCCCTATTTTGTGTTTTATGTAGAGACAGGGTCTCACTGAATTGCTTAGCGCCTCGCCGTTGCTGAGGCTGGCTTTGAACTCGTGATTCTCCTGTCTCAGCCTCCCTAAGTGCTGGGATTACAGGCTTGCGCCACCGCGCCCGGCTTACAACTTATTATTTCTTGTTTGAAGAACTTACTCTCTCTCAGTTGTAGCAAAATGACTCAAAATTCAAGCATGAATACCATATTTCATCAAATCCATCTCATCAGCAATTGTAAAAACATTATTTTATGTATACTACTGAAAAAATAAAAATTTCTCTAATTCTACTATTGCCCAAAGTTTTGTTTTTGAAAAAGAAACTTTATTTTAGAAGAGTTTAAAAGAGTTTGGGTTTACAGAAGCCAGTGTATTTTAGTCATTGAAGTCATTATTGTACATTTAGTGACCGCACTCTTGGAGAGTTTAGATGTGGACTTGGAAATCTATTTCCCTCTTATGTATATGTAAAAGATAAAATATTAACAAACTAAATTGAAGCATTTGTAAACCTTCTTAGTGCTCAGTGCCCAGCTTTTGTGAATTGCAGTCACTGATGTCCCTTTTCTGTTTTTCTACACTCCATGCTCTGGAGAATGCTGGACTAGTGTCCTCCTCGAGCCTGCAGATAGATTGTTTTTGGTACCAGGAATTGAATTCAGGGGCACTCGACCACTGAGCCACACCCCCAGCCCTATTTTGTGTTTTATGTAGAGACAGGGTCTCACTGAGTTGCTTAGCACCTCGCTGTTGCTGAGGCTGGCTTTGAACTCATGATTCTCCTGTCTCAGCCTCGCAAAGTGCTGGGATTGCAGGTGTGCGCCACCATGCCTGGCTCAGTGGTCTTGGTAACACCTTGATTTTAGACCAATGAGACTCATGGTTCAAAAGTATTAAATTTGGAAAATTCCAGAAATAAATAATTAATAAGCTTTAAACCATGTGCTCTTATGAATGGCAAGATAAAATTTCACACTGTTCCACTCTGACCTGCCCAGGACAGGAATCATCCCTCTGTTCAGCCTATCCACACTGTATATACTACTCTTGCATTAGTCATCTGGTAACCATCTCGGTTGTCAGATCGACTGTCACAGCAGTGCAGTGCTTGTGATCAAGTGACCTTTACATAGCAGCCTAATGGAAGGTCATTGATGTCTACCTCATTTAGGCCACTTCATCTCAACACACAGGCAGCACATCAGCTCATTACCACAGGAGGGGTGAGCACTGCACAATCAGGCATTCTAAGAGAGAGACCACATTACCCAACTTTTATCGCAATATATTATTATAATGGCTATATTTCATGATAATTGCTATTATGTAGTTGGTGGTGTTAGCAATTTTAGTCTCTTACCATGTACAATTTATAAATCAGCCTTATCACAGGAGTGTAGAAAAAGCACCCTGTGTACAGGGTTTAGTACACTCTGTGGTCTGGGGCCTCATGGTGAGTGTCCTCCATGAATAAGCGGGGGCTGCTATCTGTGTCCAGTGTGGTGGGGAGGGTCAGGAAGAAGAAACAAAACCCAGTTCCCATGGCATTTTCATTCTGGTTCAAGGAGAATTCATGTTGAAAACATGTCTATGTGCTGTGGATAAAAGTAAGTCGGAGGGCTGGGGCTATAGCTCAGGGGTAGAGCACTTGCCTCGCATGCGGGAGACACTGGGTTTGATCCTCAGCACCACATAAAAATAAATAAATAAAAAGATATTTGTGTCCATCTACAACTAAAAAATATTTTTTTAAAAAATGTAAGTTAGGATGCTCAGTGGTGGGTGGGACAGCACTGCCTCATCTTAGGTAGGACCAGGGAGCAGTTCAAGCCTGTGCAAAGTGTGAATGACAGAGCCCCAAACAGCCTGTGGGGCAGCTGGGCGAGGGCCGTTCAGTGATCTCAGTGGGCCTGGGGCTGGTGGTCGGGGGGCTTCTTTGTGAGAACCGGCCGCCAGGCTCCTCTTCTGCGGGTGGTGGTGACCAGAAAACTGGACAAGTGTGTCCTCATCGCTCATTGCAGCCCAGAGTACCATCAGAGGTCTGTTTTCCTTGCTTTTGTTGCTTGGCATGGAACTTTGAACTCTAGAACATTCCATTTGTGCTTTCTATCTTTTAAACCCCTCTTAAAAAGTAGGAAGACAGGGTACCTATAGCCAAGCCCTGAAGTATCGTTGCCCTGTGTGCAGGAGTGCTGGGGACAGTAAGACTCTGGATACCTTCCCTTCATTCTCAGTGGACTTCATTCTACATTTTGTTTCACTGTTTAAAATATCACACAGCAGACTGTGATCAGAGACTCTATGACATGCAAATTCTTGAAGCATTCCGTATTTTTGGAATGACATTCTGATTCGTGCAGCAACAGGGACAAAACTTGAGGACATTCTGCTTAGTGAAATAAGCCAGTCACAAAATGACAAATGTTCTATGACTTCATTTATATGAGGTACCTGGACCAGTCAAATGCATAAAGATGGAAGGTAGAAAGGTGAACTGGGAGGGATCCAGGTCAGTGTTTAATGGAGGGGGTGGGAGGTAGGGAGGGGCCCTGGCAGTCAATGTTTCATGGGTTTCAAGTGTCAGTTTTGTAAGAAGGGAAGTTCTGGAGATCTGTTGTGTGACAATGTCAGTATAGTTAGCCCTATTGAACTGTGCACTTGAAAATTGTTGAGAGCTGATTTTATGTTATATGTATTTCTCCACATTAAAAAATAATTAAAAAAAGAGAAATGAAATAAAACGTTTTGTAAAGGTAAAATAAATGTATAGTGTCAAAGAAGGCATACATGAGAATACAACTATTTTTTAAAAAGCAAGGAACTGTCACAAAAGTGATAAATATGGTTACATCTGGGGAGTAAAGAAGGAGATCTGATCCGCAAGGCAAAACTGAGCTATCTAGAATGAAGCCAAGCCAGATGACATAATTTTTAAGAATTATTAAGAAAGACTAAGATAAGATACCCATTGAAAAAATGAAAGAAACGAATGGAGGCATCGTTTTGCCAGCCTTAGCTTACCTGCTGATCAGCCTGTCCTGTTTTGGGTTTTCCCAGGGCTTGGAGCCCAGGTGAGGTGCTCAGGTGCATGCATTCTTCCTTAGTCTACTCAGATTCACACATGCAGCAAATGAGAACCTCAAGACTCTCCAGATCCTAATAACAATATCTTGCCTATGGAGGCATCTCATGTTTGGAGATTTTTTTTTTTTTGACCTGTGAAGATTTTTGATTTCTCAAATGCTTTCCAAGAGCTCATTGGCGAATGATTGGTGTCAAAACAGGCCAAGAAAGGGCTGGAGTGGTGGAGTGAGGAGTGGAAATCAGTGACAGTGCTGCCTAGCTACGTGGCTTTAAGGACAATTTTCTTTCCACTTTGTTGCAACATTGAGTAATTCTATGCTTATGAAGTGGGGGTAAAATATTCTCCTTAGAAACAGTGCTGGAGAGAGTGAGTGTTCCCACAATCTGAGGTTCTTGTTCCAATGATCCTTATCAACCAATGAAACAAAAATTACCCTTTGGCAGACTGTTATTGTGGAAGACCCCCCTGCCTTTTCATATCATGCATGCTGTTGGTTAATTCTCAAGGAGAATGACGAATTCCACTGAACTATGTGCACGGCATCTCCCAGAAACTGAAGCGAGAGTTGGAATGAAGGGGCACTAGGCAAAGATGCCTGGGAATGACCATGAGCAGAACAGGAAACTTCTGCTTCCACACAGTGGCTGGCTTGTTTTCTTTCGAACTTTGTAAATCCTCTGGGCAGGAGGATGTCTTTTCAAAAAAGCAACATATACCTACTCACTCAAATCCTATTTTTGTGAGATGCAATTTTAATAAAAATCATGGATGCTTATTGCTTAAGTAATGTTAATTTTTAAAATAATTTTTTAGTTGTAGATGGACACAATACCTTTATTTTATTCATTTATTTATATGTGGTGCTGAGAATCGAACCCAGTGCCTCACGCATGCTAGGCAAACGCTCTACCACTGAGCCACTACCCCAGCCCTGGTAATGTTCATTTTTTTAAAATTTTTTTTAGCTGTTGATGGATCTTTATTTTATTCATTTGTTATTTATATGTGGTGCTGAGGATCGAAATCAGTGCCTCATGCATGCTAGGCAAGCACTCTACCACTGAGTTACAGCCCCAGCCTGGTAATGTTAATTTTTAATTGGTATATATGTTGGATATTTTTTAAAACACTATTATCATTAGAAATATATACACATACATATTACATATAGTTGTTAGAAATATATATATAGATTTCTGTTTCAAGGGTGGAATGTCCCAGTTCAGTCAAGTACAAAGTTAAATAATTGTGGGAAATATTTAAGTCAATTAGTCATATTTTATAAAATTCCTCCCTTGCATAACCATTTGGATAAAAGAAGTAGTAACCTCCCCCGAAACTACCTATCACCTCTCACAAATGCACCTTTCAGTTAAAAAATCAATGCATTCTTAGCTGATATTTTCAATATTAACATGCTCTTATGCTTTTTCAGTCTTTCACATGTTCAGCTGGCTACACAGCCACGTAAGGAAGATGTAAAGACAGCGGTAGACTTCCTGTTTCAATCTCAGTGTAAGCTTCCTGTAAAAACACCTGCCGTTCCAGGGCACATAACTGCGCTTCCTTTTCCGGCCCCTGCGTTGATCTAGGTGGTGCTTATATTCAAGTGAGAGGGCAAAGCTGGGGGTGGGAGGTGTGCCTGACATTCTGGTGAGCACAGGTCCAAACTGCCAACTGAGCACGGATCTTGAAGGGCAGGCGCAGAAAGCTGTGACAGGGCGAGAAAGGTGTGTGTGTGGAGGAAGGTGAGGGATTGGGGACACTTGTTCTTGCCTTTTCCTTACAAGATGAAGTCAGGAGGTTTCCACTCCAAGGAGGCTCTGATTAGGGTCTGTGGCCAGGCGGTGACATAGCCAAACAGCTCTAAAGTAGCCAAGTGTGCCATCTTCAAAAAATAGTGTAAGGACCGTGTCAAGATGCAGTCTACACGTGCCTGGACACAGGACACAGGACACAGGCCCGCAGCGTTCCAGGCCGGGATGCTCCAGGACAGTGCTGAAGAAAGTTCCACGGTACGTAGAAAGGAAAGGGAAATCAGGGGAGGAAGCAGCCTATTTCAGAATGGTCCCTTCCGCATGCTCCACCCGTTTATGCAATAAAATGTTGATAGGCCTTGGATTAAAATGACAGTGAACCACATACTTACATAATCATTTTATTGACTTATTTCACTATGAAACTTGGAGATGATATTCACTACAGAGCTAGAAGGGTCACTTTATAGTGCAGACAACTGCCTTTTCCGCAGGAGAAAGGATCCATCCCAAGGCTTGTGACACCAGCCTACTGAGGAAGTACAGGCCCCCAGGGAGTAAAGGTAAAATTGAATGCCTGTGGCAAAGATGTGGATGCTGCTTTAGATGTGAAAGGGACACACCCCCTTTGCCTACAGAGCAAGTGTATACCCATTTCTTTTGTTTGGTGGCTTCTCTCCATCCTCCTAAACTAGACATGTGACAATATCTCTGAACGGTTTGTAGATTGTTCTCGAAAGCCTCCTGGCACAAGTCAGGAAACTTCCAAATTGGAAATTCTTTTTAATAGTCCCTTAGTCTGCACCAAACCTGGTGACAGTTTGTGCATGTAAAAGAAACAAGGACCTTTCTCCACTGTGCCCTGCCACTAGCCCCTGAGCTGAAGCCTCACAGGTGTCTCAGCTGCTGCCTGCAGGAGGCTGAACTGCCAGATCCTGGTGAGGAATGAATAGAATAGTGTTTCCTCACTTGCAGAGCAGGACAAAAGGAATTCTCCTAATAACTTTCCCCCTCCCAAAATGACACAGGATGATGTTTTAGGCTAAACTATTGATCTTCACTTGTACAAACAGAAAACACCCTTATAGACTCTCCCCCAGGCCGATGCTCCTCTTACTAGGGCACGCTGCAAGTAGAATTTCTTGGCGGATCAATCTGCTAAAAAGTTCTGGAGTTCTAGGGATCAAAGAGAGCTCACTCTTTTTCCTTTGGACTCTAAATGGTTTATTCACTACTTCAAATCTGTTTAAAATATTTCTCCTTACTGCTCAGTGATATTTTATTAGCTGTCATATCCATGAACCACTTTTCCTTTCCCAGCTAGATGAGTCCTGACTATACCAGCAGCATGGGACATTGACATGCATGTAGTTTTGAAAAATATTTGTTCTATTAATTCATAAGGAGGTTATTAAACATTCAATAACGTCTGTTGAATGTCTGCTGTTTCAGAGATGGATAAGATTCATTTTCCATTATTGAGGAACTTACAGAATTCAGGAGAAAAAGAGTTTGGGGTTTGGTATGTGAATTGCAAAACTGCCAAGTATGTTGGACTTCAAGAGAGAACAACAACACAATTTTACACTCTGGAGATAATCTCTTTAGTTTAAGATGGGGTTACTGGATTCTAATTTGGGCGAGGAAAGTTTTACTAATACTTCTCCGTAACTGAGAGTGTGGCCACTTTTTGCATTAACCTTCTATGTAGAATGTCTTGTGCAACTGAGATGTGAGCCTCTTTGGATCTCTGGGTGATTCTGGGTGGTCCCAGCCCATGCTAGGTGTGAGAACTCTGAGCTGAGTCTCTGAGATTCTATTCGAACAGAAGGCCTAAGGCCATGCTGAAGTCCGCAGAAGTCTACTTCCACTTACTTGAGCGCACAGCCCACCACTGTGAATCCTGATGGGTGTCCAAATAGCAATTCTACCTGCTCATTGGAAGCTTGTTAACGGAAAAATGTGCTGCTGCAAACTTACACTGAGCCTAGTCGTTTTAGGAACTTGGTCTTCTTTACATCTTTTGATCCCAACGTGAGCCTCCCTTCTCAGACAGTACCACTAAAGCCAGAAAAAGCAAATGGAAGTCTCCAGTTCTAGAGAGCCATGTGTTACCATCCTCAGAACCCGGCTCTGAGACATGAGCTATGTATTTATTCATTGGTCCTCCTAGAGCTGAATATTCAGAGTCATGGACAGAAGAGAGTGTGTGACCTGAGATCCTATAAAGCTGTCCTTGAACCTATTATGGGTTGAGATTAACCCGGTTTGGACAAGTTCATTGCAAACTGCATTGGAGAAGATTCTTCTTTGAGGCAGAAGTACAGAATGAAGACAAGGTAACTTTAAATGATTTTCTTTATCTTTTTTAGGGTAACTGTTTTGGGATAACTGTTTTGAAGATTCAGTACTGTTAGGAAATGCCATTGCAAAACCAAAATGAGCTCCTGCTACCCAGCAACTCTTTGTGAGGCTCTTAGGACTCAGGTAATGCTGCCTAATTAGAGTGGTATTTGAAATGATGGGAAAGCCAGGTTTACCAACAAATTTCAACAGTCCTTTAGATTTTGTTGTGTCAAAATATCTAAGTTAATAATTTTGTGGATGTTCCAAATCTGAAAATTTCAAGTGTTCACCAGTCATTCCATTTACATTCTTCCTAGCAGTGCTTGACCTCACATCCTTCCTAGTTTTGACCTGTTTGCTGTCCATGTTGCTTAACTGAGCATGGGAAGAGAACCCAGAGAGCCTGGGTTAAACGACAGGCATGCCTAGGACAAGTAACTGAATGGTGCAAGGACCAGACCAGGAACTTGGCCATCCTCAGTCCAGTGCTTCTGTGACTATTCTACCTCACCTTTCTTGGAAGTCGCCAATCCTGGACTGTCCAGCTTCTTAGTACTATGTCTGCATCTCTGAGTCAACTCTACTCAGATAAGTCCAGGATAACCTGTGTGACCCTGGGCTCCTCCTCTGGCTCACTGTAGCCTGCATCAGGCTTCACTGTGGGCCAGAGCCTCAGCATCCTCTTCCCTCCCAAAGGCCTGCGAAGGTGACCAGCTCTGCTGCAGAGCTTGCTTCCCTCTGCAGGGCAACCACCTGCTGCTCCCGGCACAGGAAGTTTGACAGAGGACATCGATGTCCTTCTGGACCTTAAGCACTGCAATGCCCGTGCTCATGTTTTCTTTCTGTTAGAGTCTGGAACTATTATACATTAAGGAGGGAATAGAAATGGAACCTATGCAGAGAGACAAGGCTGGACTTGAGAGGTGAGGGGCCACCAGGATAGTAGGGAGAAAGAGCATGATGACAACTGCACCAAAGATGGGCAAGAGGGCAGAGCTGCAGGAAGCAGGGACCAGAGAGCCCACTGGTCCTGTCCATCAGGGAAGGCCTGGAGGAGAGAGAGGCAGAGAGAGAGCAAGCAAGAGGGGGCGGGAGGCTGCTCATGTGTTTATTTTAGGTTCGAGAATTTTCCTTTCTCAATTAAAGTGGATCATCCTGAAGTCCCTGCAAACTTCACTCACAGGGGATGAAACGATTCAATCCCAAGGTTGGGGATAAAGACATTTGGATCTTCTGTAAATCCAGAATGCCTCCTCTAATGACAAGACCTTCGAGAAAGGCCCGTGTGACTGGTGTCCGGTTAAAATGCTTACAGCATCTTCAGTTCAGCTTCTCCACTCTTCATATCCAAGAGTCTCTTGCTTGTTTTCCTACTCTGAAAATGACCCCAAAGTAGGACATACCTCTCTCTAAAGAGTAAGTGGACAGTCATCAGGAGAAGTTTTCATCCATAACAGGCTTAAAAACAGTTCTATTATAAAATCGGCACTGCAAAGGGAGAGCTGGAGTCTTGGGGGCTTGCTTCTTTTCTGTCGTTTTCAGCACCATAAAAGGACAAGAATCAGGAGAGGGTCGTATCTGAACAAAATTCTAATTTACGATTGAAGTTCTGCCCAAGCTCAGAGTTCCTCGGCCTCTGAAACTTAACTTTGGCATTTTCTTTTTAAACACCAGGAGCAGCCCTTTGGGGAGGGAGTCAGGATGGAAGCTTCTACAAGGGTGGGGATGACTGAGGAACCGGAGACATGAATAAGCATTCACATGTTTATTAGTGCCAGGCCAACTTGAGTTATAAAATATAGACACAATTGCTTACCAGACGTTTCACAGGTGGATAACATAACATTCTGTAGTTTGCTATATGCGTTAGAAAATAGTCTCTAGTTTCTCTTGTTCTTTGGTTGAATGTGGGCCAAAAAAAAAAAAAAATCAATTCTTACAATTATGCTGATTTGCTTTTTTCCCTTGTAATATGATTTCAAATACAATGATGGGGGGTTGCTTTGTTCTGTTCCCATCAGGTGTAACTAAAGAGTGGCTTTAAACATTTATGTTGAAGTGACAGTTGACGTTTTATTACCTAGAAAGATTTAGGAACAGGATGACATTTTTTTTTCTTCTTAGCCACATGAAAGCTCCATAGACTTTATTCATTGCTCAAGCGGACCTTAAAGAATCACTTTCAAAGGACACCATGACTGCAGAAGTCATATTTATCGACATTAAATAAACACTTGGTGAAATATGCATAAATAGTTCTTCATATAAACAGAACACGACATTAAATAGTTGAGATACACACATGCCACTGGGTACACTTTCACTGTTGTCAAAGTCGTCTGTAAACACCACCTCACACCGAATACAAAAGCAGCTTCTGCCCAGCTCTGGGTCCATGACATGGGTGCCCTGTACAAAGGAAAGGGTTCTCTGCAGTCTTCCCACCCCCCACAGCCCCAGCAAAAGGAAAAGAAGGAGCCCCAACTTCACAGCAGCGACAAAACAGCCCAAGCAGCCACACCCGCCCCTCCCCCGGGAGATGCGCAGCGTTTGAGGGGATCCGAGGATAATGCAAAATCAGTTTTTTCAAAATGTAAGGGAATCAATTTGAAGCAACTTTTCCAGATGTCATTCTTTCTTCTGAGGACATGGCACTTCCTAGGCCCCACCTATTCCTGGGCTATGGTTACAGACTGCAAGCCATAAGTCCCTAGCTGAGTAACAGGGGAGAGCCCTGCTTTCTTTTAGAAGGTGCCAGGTAGCAGGAGATGGAGTACAATGCTCTCTTTCATCCCCCCTCACAATGAATCTATTGCCAAATACACTGTTGTGTGTGACATTCAAATGTGACACTGTTGTTGCATTTCAAGCAGCTGAGAGAGCAGGGATTTTGTTTGGAAACATTCAGATTTCAATGACTAAATTCGAACATGTGGATGTGGTTCATTGTCTGAGCTCAGAGGGGCCCCCACTTAGCTCTCTTGATGGAGATATCAGCACAGGAGGCTCAAGAGTCAGGCCAAGCCATGGTGCCAACTGATTCTCATGGCTGTCTGTTGTGCACAGGCCTGCCAGGAGGCCTGGCTGCTCTCTGCTGAATATTCTTCAGGGTGGTTTGTGGAAAACAGCCCCAGGGTCAAAAACATTAAGCTGGGTTTGTTTCACTTATATAGTGTATTAGGATCCTAGAGAACTTCAGTTACCAAAGTACTGAAAGCGTATATTGCAGGACAAATTTGCCAGTTCAGTGTTTCCATTATATTATATACACTATGTGTGTGCGTGCAGAACTCACACATATATATATATACTTATGCATTTTTATTTGTACGAAACTTGAACTGCACAGAACAGTACTTTGCAAGAATCAAGAATAAAGTCCACAACTAGAGTTTAACAACACACCAGAGAGAGGACAGAAGCTCTATCGGGACAAGAAGGTTCAGCTTTGCAATGTACGAGACAATTTCACAACCACAGATTCACTAGCCTGCTGCGTTCCACGGAGGGGGCTGGATCGACTTGGGATCCTTGGGGAGAATGTGGCAACTGGGCCAGCTAGGCTCCTCTGTGATTCCAGAGCTAATGGGAATTAAAAGACCCAGGCGAATCAATCTGAGTGTATAACTGCTGTGAAGCAATATTTGTTTCCTCTTTAAGAAAAATACACTTAAAGTCTATTTCAGAATAAATTTCTTTATATTCAGTAGTATGCCTTTTTTATTTTTTTTGCTGGATTGGTATTTGATGCTTTACATTAAAATTGGTTTATTCAGTGGGTGAGTAAACAGGCAGCTTCTTTCCCATCTGGGTGATAAAAACTTTTTTTATCATCACCGGCAGTCGCCCCCACCCTCGCCTGACTCCGCCTAAGGTTGTGGGTCGACAGGTGTGTTTTGTCTCTGTTATGGGTCGAACCTCATCTACAGAGCCTGCTCGGGCACGCGCTTGTGGAAGATGACCGACTGTCTCTGCTGGTACTGTTGCTTGCGCCTCTTCCTTTTGTCACATTGGCACAGCAGCAGCATCTTGAAGGTGGTTCTGAATGTCTTGTTGCACAGAGCATAGCACACGGGGTTCACGGTGCTGTTGATGTAGCACAGCCAGTAGCCCAGATTCCAATAGGTTTTGGGTATGCAGCTGTCACAGAAGGTGTTCACCAGGACCATGATGTTGTAGGGGGTCCAGGTGATGATGAAGGCCAGCAGGATGGCGCTGAGGGTCTGGGCTGCCTTCTTCTCCTTGATGAGTGACATCCTCTTCCGCTTCGTGATCTGACTTCTGGTCTTCAGAGCGAACCTCTTGGCCAGAGTGGCTTCCTTGAAGGACAGAGGTAGAGTGGCCGTGGTCTTGCCCACTGAGGAGTTGGCGTCAGAGGTCTTGGCTGTGTCCACGGCAGACTCTAACTGGATGGGAAGCTTGGAGAAGCTTCTCTGAAAACTGCCACCGTCGTCCACGCTCCTCTGGGCCTGCAGCTTGTTGGCACTCTTTTCTGCGTCCAGTGCCCCCAGCTCCTCCTCGGGCACGTGCAGTTTGTCCGAGGAGGGCAGTTTGGTGGAGTTGAGGATGGTGCTGTGACCCGGGAGCTTGAGCACAATGGAGTAGATGGCTCTGGTCTCAGAGCCAATGTCCTCCTCGTCGGAGGAGGCGGAGTTCTCCAGGGAGGCGGCCGCATCGTTGTTGTTCCAGCTGTCGCTGCTGCTGTGGTCTTGCTCCATCTGCTCTGCGCTGGGCTTCCAGCTCTTGGTGCTGAACCAGAAGTGGCAGCCGCCGTACTTCCTCCTGGCCGAACGTTTCAAGCTCTGCTGCTGAAGTTCGTAGCTGCTGCAGCTTCGAGAACTGCCTGTGGGGTGGACAAAGTTTTCCGCCTCTGCTTCTGTCCCGGAGGCCTGCAGCCCAGCCAGCTCTTTGGTACGTTTTTCGGTTTCCTTATAGATCCTCCAGTACAAAATAGTCATGATGGTGACAGGCATGTAAAAGGCAGCGATCGCTGTGCCGAAGGTGATGGTGGGCTCGCTGAGGAACTGAATGAAACACTCCCCCGGAGGCACGGTTCTCTTCCCTACGAAGTACTGCCAGAACAAGATGGCAGGCGCCCACAGGATGAAGGAGACGACCCAGGCCAGGCCAATCATCACCCCGGCTCTTTTGGTTGTTCGTTTGGCTCGGTAGGTGAGCGGCCTTGTGATGGAAAAGTACCTGTCAAAGCTAATGACTAGGAGATTCATGACAGAGGCGTTGCAGGCCACATAGTCAATGGACAGCCAGAGGTCACAGGCCAAGTTCCCCAATGCCCACCGATTCATGATGATGTAGGTAGTAAACAGATTCATTGAAATGACCCCGATGATCAGGTCGGCGCAGGCCAGGCTGAGGAGGAAGTAGTTGTTGACTGTCTTCAGCTGCTTGTTGACCTTAAAGGCCACTATCACCAGGATGTTGCCAATGATGGTCACCAGGGCCAGGAAGCCTGTTAAGAATGCGATGAAGACCACCTGCCAGACGGTGTGACCTCCCAAAGGGTCACTGGTGGTATCGTTGGGAGAGGAGAAATTCCCAGCTGCTCGCGAAGCGTTGTAGCTGCCGAAATGAGTGACAGTCCCTGGGGGTAGCCCTGCATCTGAAGGACTGTGTATCCAGGAAGAGCTGATGTTTGGAAACAAAGGCGAGGTGGTACTGTTACTGTGCAAGGTCATTGTGACTCTCTGACATAGTCTGGGGAAGAGAGAGAGAGAGAAAAAAAACGGTAGTTAGGAAAAGTTTTGCCTTCGTTTGATATATTTTTTGCATGTGTGAAAAGACATGTTAATAGGATGCTGGGTCTTGAAGAAGCAGAACCACATCAAGTTCATTCTCCGATTTTAAGGGTGAAGAGTCTAGGGCAAATGGAGATCGATTTGTTCAAGGTGGTACTAACTAGTAGAATCTATTGAGCACTGTATTTTCTCCATTTCTAAATATATTCCATGTCACACTATTGCCAAACAAACAGCATACTTAACTCCCTTTATTTTAGAAAGGGGAAATACTAGGTGCTTATATGACAATTATTCATCATAGTGCTATCATCATGCAGCTTGATAAATTAACCTGATTCATTTGCATTTTATCTACCTGGGCATTTACTTGCCTGAGACTTCAGACAGCAACTTCAAGGGGATGCCAGCCATTTGAACCTCACTGGAATAGGTAAAGCCAACTCAAAGCAAGACAGGAATAAGTGTAAATCAACGCACATTCTGTTGTCTCTTTAAAACGTGGATTGACAACGTGGAGTATGAGTTTCTTATGAGCTTGGGCAACATGTTCACTTCTTCTAGACTCTCTGAAGAGCCTTTATTCCTGACATCTTGGTGACCACAAAGATTTCTGGACATGGTAGCTAGGTTTCCTTTTCCTCTGCTGGGATACCTTGCATCCTTTCTTACTGTCCAGCTCAGTGGCTCTGAATCTCACAGACCTTTGGCACCATTGGGACTCTTGGCTCTCATGGCACTAAGTCTCAGCTGTCATATCTCATGATAAGCTGATTTTATTATCAATAAACATAATACCCCGAAGTTCCAATACTTTATACATCTTTTTCATTTTTACTCTTTTATTAAAATTTATTTATTTTTAATTATCCAATACAATCTATGTATATTGTTTAAGAAAGAATGAGTAGAAACAATACAATGTAGATCTGATATACTATAAACTATTCAATATATAAAACTATGCAATATATAAAATCAGAGAAATTATTCTATATTAAGAAATTAAAAACAATCTACAGAAGTTGTAGGAATAAGATTAAAAACATGAAATAGAATTAATCACATGGGATTTCTGCATTCAACAAAAGCATTTCCCAAATAAAATGGATGGGAAAATGGAAAGAAAATCAGAGAAGGAAAAAAGAGTATAGAAATAAAAAGAATGAATAAAATTAAACAAGTTTTTAAACATTGTTTTAAAATTAAGAAACTGACTTCATGTTTCATCTCTGATATGTTAAGTAATCAAAAGTCATCAATCTTATCCTGACAGTAACAAAAATGTCTGAAAATCAAATTCCATTTCTTGAACCCAACAATGTACTGCTAGAGCTGTCACCTGGTATATATAATCTTGAAGAATGGCTGGAGACAGAATATGGGCTAATTTGAGATTAAGGAAACCTTGGGGTCCTGTAGACTTAGGGAAACCCTTGCAGTTCCACAGTTTTCCTTTCAGATACCCTACCCAGTTCATCTTTACTCTTTTGACAATTGATGTCACACCAGAAGTCTGTTATTTATCATTCTTTCAGCTGTTGTTTTGGAAATAGCCTGTCTCGAATACTACTTGGTTGGGATTGTTATCCGTGCCCTGGTCCTGAGTCCTTGGCCACGTTAATGGACTTGAAGCAGATCCAGGTAGGGAGGGTCAATTTGGGGATGCTGGAAAAAGAAAAATTCTCTTCTCTTTGGGATTGCTGGATGCTGGTCAGCCTAATTGTAAGCATGTGGAAACCCGAGAAGCAGGTAAACACAGAGGAAGTCCATGGGGAAGGAGACACATGGGAGGGAATGTGGGAAGCAGCCAGCAGGATGTTGGGTGCTTTGAAAACTGGATTTACCTCTTTCTAAATCAACACCACATCTTTGACCTTGCTGGTTGTGTGAGTCAACACACTTCCTTTGTTGCTGGGCTTGCTGAGATGGGATTCTTTTTTTTAAAACTTTTTTTTTTACTTATTCAACAATAACTTTATTTTTTTTTAATTTTTTAAATGCATTTCAAGTCACAGTACATATATAGAGCTCAATTTTCCATCTCTCTGGTTGCAAACAAGATAGAGTCACACTATTTGTGTCTTCATACATGTACCTAGGGTAGTGATATCCATCTCATTCCACCATTTTTGCTACCTCCATACCCCCTTCCCTCCCCCCATCCCATCCAAAGTTCCTCCATTTCTCCCATGCTCCCCACCTCCACCCCCATTATGTATCAGCAGCCACTAATCAGAGAAAACATTTGGCCTTTGGTTTTATGGGATTATAATACTTTTCTTAGTATTATGTTCTCCAGTTCCATCCATTTACCTGCAAATGCCATAATTTTATTCTCTTTTATTATTGAGTAATATTCCATTGTGTATATATACCACAGTTTCTTTATCCATTCATCTATTGAAGGGCATCTAGGTTGCTTCCACAGTTTAGCAATTGTGAATTGTGCTGCTATAAACATTGAAGTGGCTGCATTACTGTAGTATGCTGTTTTTAAGTTTTTAGGGTATAGGCCAAGGAATGGGATAGCTGGGTCAAATGGTAGTTCTGTTCCAAGTTTTTTAAGGAATCTCCATACTGCTTTCCAGATAGGTTGCACCTGTACAAAACTCAACTCAAAGTGGATCAAAGACCTACAGATTAGATCAGAGACCCTGTGCCTAATTGAGGAGAAAGTAGGACCAAATCTTCATCACGTTGGATTAGGTCCCATCTTCCTTAACAAGACTCCTAAAGTGCAAGAAATAAAAGCAAGAATCAATAAATAGGATGGATTCAAACTAAAAAGCTTCTTCTCAGCAAAAGAAACAATCAATGAGGTGAACAGACAGCCTACATTCTGGGAGCAAATTTTTGCCACACGCACATCAGATAGAGCACTGATCTCCAGGATATATAAAGAACTCAAAAAACTTAACACCAAAAAAAAAAAAAAACAAGCAACCCAATAAATAAATGGGCTAAGGAGCTGAATAGAAACTTCTCAGAAGATATACAATCAATAAACAAATATATGAAGAAATGTTCAACATCTCTAGCAATTAGAGAAATGCAAATCAAAACTACTCTAAGAGACAGGATTCTGTTACCTGCAACTAAGAGGCTCCTGATTAACATCCTGATTAACACAGTCTGCCATTATCAACATCAGCGTCTGGTTCAGCTTCGGCGCTGTGGAATTCAGTAAGTCACAGCCTCTGCCCTCTGGGAGCTGCCCCCTAACTGGACGACAGGATGTGAATAAAATGTTTTTAAAAGTACAGTTATTTAGGAAATATTAAATTGCTCCCCATGGGTAGTCATGTTATGTTTGTACAAATTCAGCAGAAACTGCTCTGTCCATTTGACTGTGTGATTGAAGAACATAAATAAGAATTCCGGAAATAAGCCTAAGGTCAATGATTGACTTTTAGCTCATTTCATCCTGTGAATTTTCAGAGCATCCCAAGATGTATAGCGTTCTCGTGCAACTGTGTTTTGTTGGAATATAGAAAACAGAGGACACAGAAGTAAGAAGGGACAGTGGCATGTGAGTCTGGCTCTCTCTGTGGTTAATTGTACATCTTTTCTGTTCTAAGTGGACTCCAGGGCTTCTTGGCTAACCATTAGGAAACGTTTCAACCACCAATCGTCACACATGACTGTGATCTGTGTTCTTTGGCCTGTCTGGCCCATGGCCACCATTACTGTCATGTTTAGGACCTTCTGAAGTGTCAGGGATGTGCTTTTCCTCATTTTTATAAAGTTTTTTTTAGAATCTGTCAGTCCTAGAATAGATGCAGATTATGAGCTCAGCAAACATTTTAAAGCCATAAAAGAACCACTAAAGAAGAATGATCCATAGTCACCTGTGTACCTATGTGATACAACTCCCCAAGGACAATAGTTAATACGATAATAACTGCGGCACTCCTGATGGCAACTGTCGGACTTCCTTCTAATAACGGGATCCACGACAGCAGAAGGCACAAAGAAGGAAGGGAATCTGACAGAGGGCTGTGACCCAAAGAAAGGCAAGTGCTGCCTGCTGACCGGGAAGCTGAAAGGACCAGGAAGCGCGTTACTAAACGAGGAGTGGGGAAGTGTCTAGGGAGTCACCAGCACCGGTCCCAGACACGTTAGTCCCACTCTCCTAATAAGTGGGACATGCTCACCTCCAGCAGTAGCTTTTCACTAGAAAGCAGTGCAGTGGCAAAGCGTGGTCTTGGAGCTTGGGTGATGGGTTTGCATTCTGCCTTGGCCCGGGGAGTGGGCAGCTGGAAGCCGCCTGCGCATCTCTGACTACTTTTTCATTAACAAAATTAGAACACTGCCACCCAGGCTGGGGGTTCTGGAGAGGGCAGGAAACATGCTGGAGTGGCAAGCTAACACTCGAAAGTAAGCATGCCCACGTTGCTCCCCTGGTCCCCACGCTGACATCCTGTGTCTGCAGCTGGGTTGTTCCTGTAGAACTCAGGGACAAAGAAACCTGTGTAGGCTTAATTTTTGCTTTTAAAGTAGACTTCAAATACTCTGTAAAGATAAGGATCTCAAAGGTAAGGTCTTTAAGCAACTCAAGCACTCAGGATTTAGTGTCAAGGGGTGGTCTGCCGGCCTAACGAGGCAAGTAAGAAAGAGGCCCCCACCTTTGCCCCACCTGGACCTAATATATTTCTGTAAGTTCTGTTCAGAGTCAAGATAACAGAAGATCCAATAAGCAGGAGTCCTGCCTCGAGAAGGGAAAGTCAGGCTGACCAGCCCTGGATTTCAGGTGCCAGAGACCCTGAACAGGAAACCCTGTTGTGGGCTGCTAGGTTTATGCCATTGGTTGTGCAGCACGGGACCTCAAAATGCAAGATAAAGATAGAACCCTTTATCTTGCTGACCCAAGCGTGCCGGATTGAAAGCCTACATGCTTTACCTGCAGAGGTCCGATTATCACCTCACCCTCAACACACCCTAGCTCTCCTCTAGCTCACGGAATCTCTCCTCATTGTCGCAGGGCCTTCCCTCCCTTTGCTGCTCAGGGGGACACTGCTGCCTGCCCCGCCTCTTCAGAGCACACCTTGTCTTCTCTTCAGAGCCCTGGCAAGGGACGTTCCTGGTGCCCCCACCAATTCACATCAAGGCTGGACCCCACTCTACCAAGTATGGAAGTGTTCCTAGGTAGCCAGGAAAAGAGACCCTCCCGCCCATGTCCACCTTCATTCAGATGCCTGTGCCTGGGCCATCTTCCGCAGCCTTCTCTGTGGCTCCTGTGCCTTTGTGCCAGGATCCCTCTCTGCAAGGATCCCTGCTGTCTGGATGCCCAATAATTAAGGTTTCATGGTAGAAAATGATTGACAGGTCATAAGGACTTCAAAAAAGAATATATAATAATACTTACTGGACACAAAAGTCACCTAATGGCTTTTGTCAAGTCTATTGATAATTGTATATATTATGTGTAATTTCCTAACACTCGGGGGTTCTGGATGAGATCTCAGATGAGACAGTGCTAAGCCTGGGATAAACCCCTCTGTTTAAGATGCTTTTTCTGAGGCAGGCACATCTAAGCTTCAAGAACTTTCCTGTCTCAACAGCCTCTATGCTGTCTAGGTAGTATATTTTGAGTTAGCGGAGTTCATTCCTGGTCTATGCCCATTGAACGGAACCATAGTTGGGGGAAGATCCCAGGAATTCTTCCTTCTTATGGTCAGGAAGAGACAGTGGTAGGAGTGGAGACCCCGCCAGTCTGTTGGCACTTCAGGAAAGATCCTAGGCCAAGGCTCCAGGATGCCAGCAGGAATGAGGGCGGTGGCAGGGCGGGAAGGGGAGCCAGGAGCAGAGCAGACTGGACTTTTCTCTGGGATGGCAGAGCTGCTCCCGCCACACCAGGTGGTGGGTGGGGAACTGTCCAAGGATTCCAGGTGCAGGAGCTCAGGCGAGAACACAACCTGCCAGTGGGCACCTGGGAGATTTTGAGGGCCTACATGGTTGCATGGTTTCTGGTCCACTCCCTCCGGGTGGGTTACATGTGCACGCACACAACATGGGATTGAGTCTCAACTTTATCTCTGAGTGTGTGTTTATTTCCAGATTATTTGACCATTGTTGCTTAATTACGTTTTGGAGCCCATATAGAATAGATCCACTAAGCTTAAAATGCAAGAGCCAATATGAGCATTAAAAGATAAAAAAAGAAACAGAACTGAACAATATATTAGAGTACATACTATAGAATGATGATAAATGTTGCTTCATGAAACTTTTGCTTCACAAAACAGATATTCCAAGATATATAGCATTCTAGGAAATCATGATGGACATACAACATGGCTCATGGTTAACAGTGTTTGAAAGCCCCTGCACTGGATATTTTGACTTCTTTTATTAACATTTAAAAGAAAAGGGCAGGGCTGGGGATGTAGCTCAGTGGTAGAGCCCTTGCCTAGCGCACACGATGCCCTGAATTTGGTACTGGGCACCACCAAAACAAAACAAAACAAAATAAAAGGTGAAATAGAAAATGTGAAGAAAAAAACAATTTGAGCATACAGAGGTTAGGGGAAATTGAAAGATAATTATGAGAAATTCTGTCCCTTCCTAGTTATGGAATAAAAGTTTTCTGGGGTTATAAATCTGTAAAACATACAGAATACTTCTTTAACATTAAAATATTTATAAAGATGCAACATGAAATTAAATGTAAAATTCCTTAGAGAAATGCAAAGGGCAATATAAATGGGAGGTCCTTTCTTTGGGATGAATTCCAAAAAGACAAACTCATTTTACTTTCTCTAAGCCATTCCGGGAACAAACTATTCTGGAAAAAGGGTCCAAGGACCTCAATTTTTAAACTCCTTGAAATGATAAAAAAGCATTGAACTACTCTTTTCCCCCTTAGAGGTCTACATTAATTCTACTCTATCAATTATTCTTTGTTCTTTTTTTTTTTTTAGCATGACCAGGGGAAAGACTATCTTTGCAGTTTACATCCAAGGCTTATTTTTAAGACCAGTTACTTCAAGCTTCCTTTCTATTTGGATGCTGCATGCATCATTTATGGGGTTGGTTTTGGGTCTTTCTTTGACAAGAGAGTCTGTTTTCTGTTAAAATTGTTACTCCACAGTGATAACAGGTCTCCAAGCCATCACGGTTTGTGAGTGGTCTGCCAGCCACTAGGGGGCAAAGCTGACCCACAGAACATCCTCCATTACTAAAAGGAGCCAAAGCAGCAGCCTGCTCCCCCAGCCAGGGACCAGGAACCAGGAACTTCAGCTTAGATCAGTCATGCAGCCTGTGGAGATCAAACAGGTCAGGCGGCTTTGCAATCAAATGTGTCTTTAAAGGGAATCAGATTTGTGAACTTAGCTCTTGGTTTTCATTTCAAGATGCAAGATGTTACCTAATATGGTGCAATTGCTCTTCTTGTGACCAAAACATCCCTGAATGCCAAAACTGGAATAAAACACCATTTAAAGAGGAGAGACCTTGTTTTCAAAGAGTTGATGTGTTAGGTTGTCTTGTGGGCGCTGCCTTTCCTGAGCTTTTATTCAATCTGGCAATGAAAACGCGGGATGCTTGAGAGGGATCTTGCCTTCGTACTGTTTACGTGTAGCAGTCAAAACTGAAATGTTTACCTTAAAAACAGAAACCTAACTGGACTAGTGATTATCTGCATTAGCACTTTCAAGTCTAAAAATCTTGGTTATTACAATTTCTAGATGGATGCCATGGAGTATAACGCAAACACGGTCAGTTCTTTGCAAATATTAGCAAGACCCCTGGAGAGACCCTCTCACTGTCTCTGAGCTTGCTGTTCTCTGAGAGAGGAAGGAAGACGTGCAGCTGGATTCTGTTTAGGCAAACCTTTGTGATCTAAGATTTGATTATTAATTTTTCAGCATCTGAAGACATATTCATTAGCATTTACTTCGCATACTCTGCTTTTGTCCTGGAGCCTAAAGAAGAGTGCTTCAAAAACACCAGTGGAGCTAACAGAATCATGGAAATAATTTTGCTTAAAAACCTAGTGAAAGCCATCCTTTGCACTAAATATTTCTATGTCAGCTTATGTACCAAAAGGATACCTGGTGAAGATTGTTCTTTGGGCCTAATATTTATGCTTTTGTGATTAAGTTAGACTCATTACAATTTTTTTCAAGGTCTATATTTATCAGAGTCTTTCTTTTGATATCTGGACATATTCCACACATCGGATTTCCTTTCAAACTTCAGCTTATTTGCACACTCCAGTTCAAACACGTACCTGTAACTGTAAGTTGGAGAAGAAAGTAGAAGCGGCCTGGCAGACCCTGCCTTAGCACAGCAGAGGCAGAAAACACCTGGATCCACCCATGGGTGAATCACCTAAGCACTCTGATTTTGCTCCCTTATCTGTAAAATGGGCATACAGTACCCGAGGTTAGAGAGATTTGTAGAAAGACCCAGCATGGCCTGCCTGGCCCATAGTAGTTTCTTAAAAACTGGTAAGATGAATTTAGTAATTTCCTCTGATTGGTTTATTTTATGGAATGTCTGTTTCCGTGGCTCACAGGAGCAATAATTTTTGTTGAGACTAAAGCAGTGATTCTCAACCTGGGGAGACTGCCCCGGGGAGGTTTGGCAATGTCCAGAACCGTTTCTCTTTGTCACAACATGGAGAGAATGTGTTCCTGGCATCTGGTGGGTAGATGCTAGGGATGCTGCTAAATATCCTTTAATGCATAGGACAATGCCCCACAAATAATTATTTGGCCCAAGATGTCAATAATACTGGGGTTGAGAAACCCTGGCATGAGGACAGGCAATAGAGGTCCAGAAAATGTTGTAGCATTCTGTCTGCCAGGAAAATCTGGAAGATGTCCTGATACTAATTAATGAGGCCAACCCCAAGTCTCTGCAAGCATCAGCTGTCACTTAACTTCTCTGGAAACCATGTTGTGCACCCTTCTCCTAAGGATGCATCTCCTAGTCACGTATCCAACCCTTCAGTCCTCACTTCAGGCAGTAAACATCTCTGAGCGTTTACTGCAGGCCTTAGACTGGGGACATGGCTCTTGTTCTTGAGGGGCCATTTGTTGGCACTACTATCGACTACATAAAATAATGGCAGGAGCAGTTAGTGTCAATCATCAGCTTTGCATGAGTCGGTGAGGAGGGAGCACAAGGGCTGTGTTGTGAATCTGTAGGAATGAGCCCCCGCACCACCAGGCAGGAAAGAGCAGAGCATTCCAAACAGAGGGAGGAGCCCGTGCCAGGTTCACTTCCCAGTGCGCCCAGTGCGCCCTGCACGTGTTCTTATTAGAGCCTGAAGCATTTCAATTTGTGGCCCCTAGGCCATCGTAGGACCCTTCGGGAAAGTTCTGCCTTCTCCTACCCAATCTTCTACTCTGAGACAAAGCAGAATCTCTTTCCAACTTCGGACCCAGAACCATTGCCTCCACTCTGATCTTAAGTGAGAGCGACATAGCTTTATTTTGGGTGGGACCACCCACAACAGGAGGGCTCCAGAAGACACACTGGAGACCGGGCAAAGCGGCCAGGAATCAAGGTTGTGTTGGATGAGCAGTAGCTGGAAGGGACGAGGAGCTGAAGGCTGGGGCTCCAGAGGCAGCTGGAGGGAGGGCTGAGAACCAATGTGGACATTTTCAGAACTACCTGAGAGGGTGGGACGGGCACCACACAGCCAGAGGCCCCCACGGGAACCAGCGTCACTTAGTATGACATGTCTTGGCAAATACTCTTTCCTGCTTCTGACTTACTCATTTTTAACACTTATAAACTCACAGCCACTGGGGGGTCATGGGAGGTGATAGCTAGCTTGGGATTGAGTCCCGGGATCCCCAACGTCCATGTGAGAAAATTATGAGTAATACCATGTAGCTGTTGAGCAGATTCAATGAGATGATTGGCAAAGCCTCGAATACCATTGGCAGCAGGTGCTTTGCAAGTGGTGGTCTCCTCTGTGCTTCCTGTGCATGCCCACAGCTGAGTCCCTGGGACATGTTATCAAGGAGGCCATCAGGAGGTGCCCACGTGCACCAGCAGCCACCTGGGCCATTCCCACTTAACTCTTTGAAACATCCCTTCCTGTATCTGTGTATCTTTATTTTACTATGAGGTTGCAAATCCTCTGAGGACACTATTGAACGCTTTTTCCTCTTTCTTTTCCTTTTTAAAAATTCAGTTTCTGAATCTGTTTTAGAATTCCTGTGATTAAAATAAAGCAGCTCCTCAGCAGATAAAATGTTGACAGGGTTGATATTTGATGTAGATGGCTGGATTAATACTATTCCATTTTTCTTAGAGAAATATACGAGGCAAGAAAAGGTGTGGCTTCTCTCAACACATGAGAGCCAAACGCTCTTCAGATCACAATGGATGCTTCTGAAGAGGAGGGAGGCAGGGTTGGGGGAGAAGGAGGGGGTCCCCAGGGTGGAAAATCCCCACAGTGGTAGGAAAAACTTGGTGGGATACGCAGCAAAGAATTTCACACAAGGCTGAGATTGAGGGTTGTCGTGGGAGCACAGGAAACAAGGGAAATGAAAACAGGACACCATGATTTTATTTGGGATTTCTATTGTCCTTTCAGGGACATGCTTTCGAAGTGCTGTTCCATGATCCGAAAGTCGAACATCAAGATGACCGCAGGGAATTGCAGGTTTGGATCCCATTACTTCCTCTACTGCTGCAACCGACACCCTGTCCTTCAGGGAGTGGCGCTTTTCTACATGATGTGGAGGTCCGACTCAGTGACCCTCGCAAGGACCACAGGAGGTGGGACTGAGGAGTCCACTTGAAGGGAGAAAAAATGGGTGCAGTGAGTGCTTACGCCCTTGTCCCAGGTCACGTGGTGGCTGTCAATGCAGAAGCAGGACAGCAGCTCTGGCAGGCCGGCTCCCCAGCCTCTGCCCAGCCTCTGCCCTAGCAAGCAGATCTGTCAGGGATAAGCACAGCTTTGAGACAATGGCCCTGTGTACACAGCAGAGATCCAGTCCTCTTGCCCTTGACTCTCTCCTTCCCAGGCCTTTGAGGTAACCACCGAATAAGTAAATATTTGTTATGTGAATGGATATGTTCCTCCAAAATCTGTTCTTCTGCAAATTATATATGTGCCTCCAAGCACTTACCATGTGCCAGGCACTGTTCTTTGTGTGTTCACGTATTAGTTCATTTAATCCTCACCGCAACATTGCAAGACCAGTGATTGAAATGCCAGATGAGAAAAATGGAGGCACAGAGAGACTCGGTGCTTGGGCCAGGGTCACACAGCTCCTACGATGCAGAGTTGAGATTCGAACCAAAGCCAACTGACCACAAAGTTTGCTCCCAATCACCCTTTGGGTGTTACGTTCTCCAGCTTGTCATTTTTGTGTTTCACTTAACAATATATTTTTATGGACATCATTCCCATTCTGTGCAAAGACATCTTTATGTCACACATGCTTTAAAACACAAAGAGGGAGTGGTCAGGATCTCATAGTTGTCATGGCTTTGGCTCCGAGAGAGAATTTCCCCAGGCAGGAGAGGACAGGAGACACAGTGTTTGCTGAGGACTCTTGAATGAGATGTTGCAGAGCTCAGCACCAGTGAGGCCAACAC
Organism: Xerus rutilus; assembly: GCA_028644305.1. NCBI lineage: Eukaryota > Metazoa > Chordata > Mammalia > Rodentia > Sciuridae > Xerus > Xerus rutilus. Next base: position 5,408,780 of record CM053410.1, on the reverse strand, counting down.
AAATCTCTATGTTTCTTCCGACAATAAAATAGCTTGTTTCCAGACTCGTCTTTCCCACTTGCTCGGCCACCATTTTTACGGAGGAGTTAAGGGCCAGGGCCTCAGGTTACCAGTGTTTAGAGGAACTTGTCCTCAGCTACACGGCCCACACCACACAGCTGTGCAGAGAATCCAATAACTGAATAGACGTGAAAGGATTCTGACGAAGCATAAGGTGGACCGGGAGTGTAAGCAGCTCATTTCTTAAAACACCAACTCCAAGGGTATTTGCAGTTTGATTAAAACATAAAAGGTGAATGAAACTCTTTAAATTTGGTAAACAAATAGAAAATATGATTATTTTATTGAAAACACTACTTGTCAGGATCAAATAATGAGTCCAGAAACAGTGAGAATCAAAATAGAATAATAAAATATATTTTTTGGCCTAGTCACTCTAATTAAATATTAGAAAACAATGATCTGTTGTTTTGAATTTCCTGAAACCAAATGGACACTAAAGCTCGTACCACTGTTAATTCTGGCTCGATGGGATTAAAGACAAAGAGGCAAAGGAACAAAGTTGAACCCGTCAAACAAAACAGTGCGAATACTTATTCTGAAACACGAGAGGAATATGATTGAAAAATTAAACACTCCAAGTGTGAAATCAGTGCAAGTGGACTTTTAAGACAGATAAAGAAGAAACCATGCTGAGATTTATGAATAAAAACAAACAAAAAATACCTACAGGTTGAATGTGGCTTGGTGCTTGGAATTATTTTTCATGAGCCCCCATCAAATTGTACCTTGTCTGGGTGACACAGACTCATGTCCTGGGCTGTGCACAGGGATCCTGGCATAGAAAGTCCCTTGCTCTGAGAAGTTCAGATGAAGGTTGCCTCACCACCTGCCTCTAGGCGCCCTGAGGGCAAGAAATGGTGCTTGTAGACGTAAGGCAGGAAGTGAATGGTCTGGAGCCAATCCACCTGCCTATGACTGCAGGGTGCACCTAGGCAGAGCATGTCAGCTCTTGTCTTTCTCTCTCCTGGGACAGTATGTCAAAAACATGTAATTCAGTGGCTGACAGGTGGTGAAGTCTCTGGATGTGGCCGTTGTTACCTAGATCTTATGACAATAGCTCACATCTAACACTCTGTAGAACTGATCTACCACAAGGGAGTAGCCAGTCTTATCCAGAGGAATTCTTTTGGCCATGGCCAACACCCAGATTCAAATGATTTTGAAGTTCTTGTGATGCCAGTGAAAGGGTCAACGCATCACATTGCACCTGAGATCTCACCGCAGCAAACAGTGCTGAGCGTATTGTCGAATTGCTGCATTTCGGGCTGCATGACGCCGGGTGTAACCACCTCTGTAACACTAGCGAATGCCCACCATATATTGAGTGTCTGCTTTGTGCCGCTCTATGTACGACTTCTCTAGTCATTACATTAAGCCTTTATTAATAACTCTGTAAAGCAGGCAGAATTCTCAACATTTTATGTGTGAAGAAACAGAGGCTCACGGAGTTAAGAAGACACTTGTCCAAGGCATGCTGACCAGACATGCTGACCAGGCAAGCGGCCGTGCTGAGATGTGGACTGTGAGCATGGGACTCTATGGTGGGCTCTTCTCTGGGTCCCAGTAACCATGTGATCATTGTTACCTGCCCGCATTGCTGGTTCTAGAGTCAGTAAAGACTTGACTTCTCTTTTCTATGTGAGAGCTGAATCAGAGCATGGGGCATAAGAGAATTAAAGACCAGAGGCCTCCCCAAGGCAAGACTGCCTGTCTCACATCGCCATGGTGCTTGATGCCTTTAACAGTGGCAAAGTTCCTGTCAGCACATGGACATAGGTGCAGCCATCCAGCCCGGGTGTAGTAGCCTGGGGACTGACTGGCTGGAACCTGGTTGAAGCAGGGACATGGATAGAGCTGAAAACAGATGTGACCTGAGTCCTAGGGCAGGTTTGCCTGGTGGCAGAGGCCACACTGAGATCACTGCCTTCCTTTCCTTGACTCTGGCAAGTCAGCCCACCCCGGTGTGGGAAGCTATGGGTGGCACTTAACTGATTAACACGGCACTGGGCTTCTTGGTGGAGACAGGGACAATGGCGTCAGAGCTGATGGAATGCCGGGTGACTCTACCTCAGCTGGGATAGTTTTCACTGCAGCTCTTACTTCTGAGTGCAGGTGTCAAATGCATTCATCTCCAGGGACCATCAACATCTCCATCTCAAGAAGCCCTTTCAACTATGAAAACAGGCTCTGAAAGAAAAGGTTTATATTTCAAAATATTCCCATCAGGGAAGATACAGACTTTGTGGAGACTGAAGTTTATATAATTTTGAAGCCTGCTCCTTTAAAAGAATGAATGCAAAATTATGAATATAAAGTGCTACCATTTCCCCCTCCCTCTGGGAAGAGACTTGAAGTCTCAGCTTTACCAGCCTCTCAGCACTCTCCTCAGCCCAATCAAACTCTGAGGGAGCTGGGCATGGTGGCGCATGCCTGTCATCCCAGAGACTGAGGCGGAAGGATCAAAGATCGCAAGTTCAAGGCCAGCCTCAGCAACTTAGCAAGACTTGGTCTCAAAATACAAAGGGCTGGGGATGGAGCTCAGTGGCAGAAAATAGCTGGGTGTAATCGCAACTACTGCAAAATAAAAACAACAAAAAAACTAGATGATTTAGTTATGGTTGAGATCCTGAAAGTTTAAAAAATCCTGGGTATAACTACGAAAGTAAAGATATATGTGTTCATAAACAAGAGGAATGAAATTCTTTTCAAAAATAGTTTGGAAAACAGATGCAAGTGGAAGGCTGGGAAGTGGAAGGCATCTGACTGCCCAGGTGTGATGCCTGCCTGAGAATTAGGCTTCTGAAGGTCAAATTCGCTTTCAAAGGTTGGAGTTCCCGCTGTGAGCCAGCCAGGTATCACTTTAGGAAGAGGGCATCCCCTCTTCTGGCAAGGCGGTATCCATGCACAGCCTGAGGTCATAGGGCCATCTGGGAACATGGGGACATCTCTGTGAGGACCTGTCACCAAGCAGGTGAAGAATGAGGACAAAGGGACAAATCAGGACAAGTAAGCATCACATGGATGGGGCCTCAGTTTTCTGAGAATAATACAGAATAACAAGGAGGAAGTTACTTTGACAAAATCATGTCAAAGGAGCACCAGGCGGTGGCTTTCCACCTGTCTGGCATGAAAAGCTCACATGATGCCCCACAGTGCTCACTGGGACCCAGCTGGAACATGGTGAGCATACGTTGTGACAAATGGCACCGAATCCAGCTGCAGGCAGGTGTGCACTGAGGTTCCTGAAGGCACGCCAGGTTCAGACAACTTAAAATTCTTAATTAGAGATCTGGAAGTGAATGCTAATGAGATTTTCACATATTAGATTTGCAGCTATTGTAAGCACAAACAGACAGATGGAAATTGATGGGCTCGCCTGCAATTATACAATTTATTTAAAGAAAACCTCTGACCAGATGTTACGCTACCCATGGCCACTAAAGATAGAAGATGCACAGAAAGATTAAGTTTAAACTGATTCCAGGAAATATTTAAATAAGATATGATAATGAGACAGAAGAGCTGGCCCTGAGACGATGTCTCCATGGAAACATCTATTTTTTTCTTCCCTGTGATATTTTAGATTAGAATACATATCCATCAAGGCTGGAAACCCTGGGTGCACATACCCAAAAGTAATATCATGGTCTTTAGCACTTCTGTCCTCCCTTGTCCTCTGCTGGCCCACCATGGCTGCCTACAACTGAGATCTAATACTTTGCTCTATTACATCAGGGTTTGGGTATAAGAGAGGATGAAATTCAAGTCTCAGATTCTGCCTCAACAAGCATCAGGAATCATTCCTATCTCTCTGGCTTTCTCAAAAATATCACTACCATGTGATTTACACTGGCTTGAAATAACACACAAGAAATTAGGGGAGTAGCTTATGTGGTACTAAATATTTTAGCAGAACTTGGTTGATCACTTAGAAATAGCTATAGGACCATTTAGAAATAGTTTTGAGAATATTTTCCTTAACATTCCCCCTCGATAAGCTAGAGAGGAATCAGAGGGGTTAGTTTCCATTCAACAGAACAGACTAGGACAGCGGCATAGGAAAAGTTTTGTGAATCCAGTTCAGGTGGATCTGTTACCTATTTAGCGTAAGGTTACCTTCCATGCTACTTGAGTGGCCTGTTAAAGAACTAGATTCTCTTTGGGACCTTTAAGGGGAAACCAGAGCAGGTGTCGCATTTTGGGAGGAAGAACGGCTTAGTCAACGTACATGGCACAGGTGTGCCCTCTGTTAGATTAAAACACAATATGTTGCTTGAGTGTGTATCACAGAAAGTCATTGTTTGGTACCAAAGTTGTCACCAAATAAACTTATCTGCTGCTAAAAATACCTCCAGAGCTTTTGTACAAAAACATGTAGTGATGCTGCTCTCAGGGCATAAGGGTAATTCCCCTCAATCAATTTCTAATTTGATCATAATATACTGACTCAAAGGAGTTGCCTAGATAAGTGGTTCTCCACTTGTGGTCCCTGGAACCCCAGCATCAATTAACTGGTAACTCTTTAGACATGTAAATGTTTGGCTTTGCAGATCTGTATTGGAACTTCTGAGGGCGGGGCCCAGCAATCAGTATTTGAATGAGCCTCCAGATGATTCCAGATGCATGCTAAAGTTGAGCACCACTGTGCTAGATGACTCTCCTGTGTCGCCTCTCACCCACTTGCAGAATCAAGATACACCTACATTCTGGATAGCTTGGAGGTAACTTAGGGATATGGATGTTTTCCCCCTTTTCTTCTAAGGTATCTGCCTGTTAAAATTTCTCCAATCTCTCTGAAAATTTTCTTCAGGCTTTCCTCCTGGTTGCCTCCCCAGTTCCAACCAGGTGGTTAGGTCTTCGACAGTGAAAAGCAGCCATGGATCATGGTTTATGTCCCCAAGACATCTGTTGGGGTACTAAGGGTACTGTTTTTGTTTCCTACTAGTCACTTCACAAGACTCCATTGCACATCTTTCCTATGAATTCAGCATCCTGCAGTTTTGAGGGATATTTTTAAAACTTCGAACCATGTTATTTTAGGGAGAGTGTTATTTAAACTCTACTACTAAGCACCATATAAGTGCTGGGTTTAATCTACATGTATAGGTAGCATAGTAAATTTAGAGTAACTAAAAGAAAGTAAGAAGTTTCAAGATGCTTTGAAATATGCCATCAATTTTCACAAGATAGATGAATCACATCAGGCTGGAGAAAAGCTTTGTTACTGAGACCAAGAAGCAGTTAGTGCCACCTTCAAATGTCAGGAAAGTGTCCTTTCCACTTTCCTTTAGCTATTCTCATAAATCACCACAGCCCAGGTGACTTTAAACGACAGGAACTTATTCTTTCATAGTTCTGGCAGCCAGAAAATCAAGGTGGTGCCAGGACCACACGCTAACACTCTAGGAGCGAATCCATTCCTTCCTCTCTGGCTTCCAGTGGCTTATGAGCACGTCAGTCCATTCTGCCTCAGTGGCCACACAGCCTCCTCTTCTCTCTTCTCTGCATGTCTCTGATAAGGATGCTTGTCACTGGGTTTAGGGTCCATGTGGTTAATCCAGGATGATCTCATTTCAAGCTCCTTTACTTAATTACATCTGCGAAGACTCTTTTTCCAAATAAGGAAATGGTCACAGGTTCAGAGGTTACATTTTGGGCAGATCTTTTAGGGGGCCACACTTGACCTAGTACTGTCAGCATAATGTAGAACAGGAGAGAGTTGCTGCTCCCAGGAGAGCAGAACTTCCATCAAACTAGGGCTGATGTTTGTGGGTATTTGTTGATGGAGTTCATCTTGTCATATGATAAATGTATTATTTCCTTTAGAACTATAGGTCAATGTTTTTTTTTATTTGTATTAGAAAAATTTAAAGAAGGGAGATGTATTTTTCAATAATACTCCACAGCAATGGCGAGGTGCTAAAGAATTCTGTGCGACCCTGTCTCTAAATAAAACACAAAATAGGGCTGGGGATGTGGCTCAGTGGTCGAGTACCCAAGTTCAATCCCCAGTACCAAATAAATAAATAAATAAATAAAATTACTGCCCCCTACAAAAAAAGATCAAGAGACTAGAGGTGGGGAGAAACACGTAGATGCAGGAAGTGAAACAGCAAGAAGGCAGATACAGAGGGAGGACATCTCTTTTTTAGCTTCTTTACTTACATTTAAGTTTCCTTAATTTATTCATGTGTTCAACTAAAAATTGATTGTTGATATAATTTGTTGAGAGTGACAATTGAACACAAACATCAAATTAGGTCCCGTGGGTTTAAAAACATGGGCTAGAGGCTTGTGGCTCAGTGGTAGAGTGCTTGCCTAGCATGGGTGAGGCACTGGGTTTGATCCTCTGCAATACATAAAAATAAATAAATAAAAATAAAGTTATCAAAAAATAAAAAAAGAAAGAAAGAAAAAAGCAAAAAAAAAAAAAAAACCCCAAAAACCACAGGCTAGTTTTATAACCTGGCAAGTGACTTAATCTCCCTGTGCCTTGGTTTCCTCATCTGTGAAACGTGGCATCAGGACAGAACCTGGTTGTGGTGTTGTGAGGAGGACTGAAGACCAAGAAGGCACTTAGGGTGCTGCACCCAGGTGGTGCCTGCTGAGTTAACAGCATCAGTATGCCAGGCTCTCAGTCAGCTCCTAGGGGGACCAAGACAAATCAAGGACTGCATTCTGGTGGGAAAGAGAAAACTTCAAAACAATAGATGGACCTAAGTGTGGCTATGCAAAAGAAATAAATGAGGCGCAGAGCTGGTGAAGCATGGCTTGATGGGGGGCCTTGTTTTAGATAACATGGAGAGGAGGCGACTCTAATGAAATGACATTTATTTGGAGGAAGAAAGCAGGAAAAGCAAGGAGGAGTCCATGGCAGAGAGATGAGTCTTGATAAATAAGATTGTGTCATATTTTGCCATCATGACCCTAGTGAGTGAGAGTTGCTGATTATATGTTTGCGCAGGACCTAGACTGGAGGGGCTGGAAATGGGCAGGAAAAGCTCCTGAGACCCAAGGATGTCCCATGCAGAGGGAAGGATCTGCATCAAGATGACCCCTGCATGAACTTGGAGAGAATCACAGAAAGCAGCCCCTGAGCCGAGGAGTCCCCAGGAGCATGAATCACATCCGGGTGACTTGCAGTTCTCCACAGGTTTACTGGAAACTCACTTCAGGCTATGGCGCTGGCCTGCTCTACACTAGGCACTTCAGGGACCCTGTTTTCTAGTAGCTCTTGGTTGTGACAAAACACGAGGCAGTGGCAGAGATAGATGTTCTAAAGATATGTCCATTTCAGTTATAATGTAGCATGGTTGGATTTTTCCAAATTTCCTTCTTGCCAGTCATCAGGTGAGCCATTCCACCTTTCCCCAAATCTGCACGAACTGCGATGTCAAACACCTTAGCAAGTTCCATTTCTCTGCATATCTCTCCCTAACTGTGCCTGAGTGGTAAAGTGGAGACCTTAAAAACACTTGCCTCGTGGGACTCTGCAGGCACCAAGTGAATTAACACAAGTACAGTGTCCTTTGGCATCCATGGGGTACTGTTCCGGGACCCCCATAAACAACAAAATCTGTGGATGTTCAAGTCCTTACAAAAAATACACATGAAGAATACTTCCATAAAATGGAACCTCAGCTCATCCTGTCGGATGCTGTAGCTTACTTATAACACCTGACACAAAGTAGAGGCTGAATAAAGAGCTGTTATAATGTATTGTTTAAGGACTAATGACAAGGAAAAATGGTGGTAGCTGCTCAGAACAGCAACAATTAAAAATATATATATTTTTGATTCACAGTTGGTTGAGTCTCGGGGTGTGGAACCCACAGGTTTGGAGGGCCGACAGTTGCTGAATCATGTCCGGTACAGAGTAAGAACCAGGTAAGTGTCAAATGACTATGGCTATCATTACTGGTATCATCAGCAATTCAAAACAAAAGGAAACAAAGCAACAAATAACCACCAAGTGCGGGCTTGGGGCGAGTGGCTGTTTTCTGCAGGGCTCAGGGCTTTGCTGCATGAAATGGGGACACTGGAGGTAACGGGCTGTTCTTCAACCTTCACTTTGTAGAGCTCAGGTCTTTTGAGTCCCTATGCCAATCTAGGACTTTCCTAATGGTTCAGTGCTTTCTCAGAAAGAACCTTAAAAAGGTTGGAATTCTGCAGGTGGGGGCTGGGCTGACCAGGGTTTCTTCCAAGGGCAAAACTTGAACTCCAATAGTTTAAATTGTTATTCAAGAGGCACAGGAAGCAGAGGGCTGCAGGGGAGTTCCAATTAGTGGCTTGTGAAAGAACCCTGGGAAAGTTAAGGTAAAACATGGAGATTTGGGTTTTTCTGACTGATTCAGGTCATAGGAAGCTTTTGTGGGAATTCAGTTGAGGATAGGTGAGCCCAGGAATGATTACCTGGCTGGAAGCCAGGTATGTCCATGGATGAAGCCCCAGTGGGCTGCCATTTTCTTTTCTTCTTTTGTCTCTCTCTCCCCTCCCACTTTCTCTCTGAAGGCCAGGAGGTGGCAGCCTTAGCAACCAGCACCTGCTGCCTTCTGGGTCAGGCTTGCTTTGTTCCCTCCAGCACCTGCCCTGTCTTCAGTGCTGAATATCTTGCCCTCAGCCTCCGCAGCTGACAGCCAGGACTGCAGCTCTTTCCCTCTGAACTCACTGGACTTTCATACAAACTAATAGCAGCAAACAAATGTTTGTAATTGTCCAGTATGTTCTCATGGTCCTCAAAAATGGACAACCCTGAGTAGGCCCAGTTGACCTTATGGCTGGGAAGGGAGGCTTTCATGGAAGCAGTGTGCCCAGACATGAACTCATGTGTGAGCTGGTGGCTGCATGCCTGCCTGGCTTTGTTTAGGACTGGTAAGTACTTCTCCAGAGAGCTCTCCTGGTTCCTGCACCCAGCGTGTCACTGTGGAGGTGTGGCTGCTCACTCCTGGCCTCCGTCTGGCCAGCCAATTCAGCAGGGAGCCTGGTTTTTAGTTTGGTGATTCCTGGCTTCCTTGCCTGGGGAATTTTCAGATTGAATAAGCCTGACAGATATATGGATGTCTTAGCAAACATAAGCAATGCACTGTTGGTTTCTGAGGTGGCATACAGCTGTACACACTGAATTGATCGAACCTGGAAAGCACAGCTCAGTTCTAGTGACCCAGAGAGACAGTCCTGGCTGTGCGGGTCCTTCTAGGCGCTGCTTCACAGGACGGATCAGCAGATCCCACGCCACTGGGAGCTTGTTCCAAATGCACAGTCTTGTGCCCTAGACCTGCTGCATTAGTTTTGAGGATGACTCTTGGTCATTGGTGTTCAGTGATTCTGATGTACACTTGAGTTTGCGAAGTCCCCGTGTGGACGAGGCTGGCTTCATTCCCTCCTCAGCACCTGCCATCTCTTGACCTGGGAATCCTGCCTCACCTTCTATGATCATCCGATCAACCCCAGGAGGGATGATACAGCTGCAGCCCTCCTGCTCAGGCCTAGTCACTGTCCCTGTAGGGACAGGGATACACTTTCCACAGCAATAATTAAGCTGAGCTGAGTTAGAACTGCCGGTCTGATCCCTGCCTCCCTGAGAACCTGTGATCAGGCGAGAGCCAAGTCCTGTCTGAGTGACCCCCCTCCCTAGAGACCGACCAGCTGCTGGCACAGTTGGTGGGCAGGAGTGTCAGGGAGAGAGAAGACAGGAGACACACTTGTGTATATACATATACAATCAAACAGCTGACACACATACACCTAGATGAAACAATTTAAATATGTTGAAAATGTAGTCACCATGTAATATTTTCTGAAAAAAGGCAAAAATTATCTGTATCTCTTCCCTTGTGGGAAGGATGAAGCAGCCAACTGACCCCTAGTTTGAATTCTCTCACAGAACTGCCAGGAGAAACCCACTTCCCCTTTCTTTGCCTTTGTCTCTTCATCTGTACAGTGGAGAAGTGCCTTTCTGCAGCAGTTTGGAAGGTCAACAGCAGTGTGTATTTGGCACATACCAGGTGCTCACTAAACAGCAAATAAAGCTATTATTCACTAGTTAGGGTTTACTTACTACGCTGCTGGAAGCAATTAATTTTATTCTTTTTAACAAACAGGATTGTGGCTCCCCTGAAATCCCAAATTTCCTGCAGGACTTAACAGAAAAACTGCCTGATTAAAACATAAGCATCCCTGATGTTCTGGAGGAACGATGGTGATAGAATCTGTAAGTAGAGTCCAAATGACCTATGAGCACTTTTTTTTAAAAATTTTTTTTTCAGTTGTTGATGGACACAATGTCTTTATTTTATTGCTTTGTATGTGGTGCCGAGGATCGAACCCAGGGCCTCACGCATGCGAGGCAAGCGCTCTACCGCTGAGCTACAATCCCAGCCCCCCTATGAGTGCTTTTTATAAATTAAAATTGCAAGCAAATATGAAGACCTCGGTGTATTTTTTCTAGAGAGAGCAAGAACGCATGCGTGAAGATAGAGGGAGCAATTTAAACCGAAATTGGCCTTTCCTAATGTCCTGGTTTCCTAGGCATTTTGCACTCACTTCCTTGGATGAAGTTCCCAACTATGACTCATAAAAGGTGAGAACAAAATGACATTTATGTCTTTTCCTAAGGGTTGTTCAATCAGTAGACAATTTTGTGCAAATGCACCTGCTCTGTGCAAACTCTGGTGAACCAGCCAGTCAAACTCATAACGGCAAGGGCCACAAACCCAGGGCTGAACAAGCACACTACCACCTGAGTGTTGGCGTGAAAAAACAAAAAATGCATAGCATGCCCCAAAACTGGAGTAACTGCAACCCAAATCTCTCTGGCTCTCTAGATTTTGCTGCTTCATTCTGTCTTGCTGACACTAAGGTGAACTGACCATAGCAGGTCAATGTCATTCTCTCTCTCCCAGAAATGTGCATTTGAGACTGAATGCGGTGGGCAGATTGCTTGGTGGAGGTCAGTCTGTGCAAAGTAGACATCAGCTACGGATGTCACATCTGCTCTCCATTTATGTAGAGATGTACAGAGAGCCGGTCTGCAGAGAGACTCAGCACAGCCAGGCCAGTCCTGCTCAGGTTCTGACAGCTTTGCCAGCCCCAGTTAGGGCTCTTATTAGCATGGCCCTCTACCAGCCCTGACCCTTGTGTCCTGGAGCCGCTTTGCTATCACATCTTTTAAGTTTCCTTTTTGCTTACATTGCCTCCAGCTGGCTTTTGCAGATACCTGTGTGAGCTGTAAGTAGTGCTGTATCAGCAGTAAGTGCGCACCAATGTCTCCATGTTTGGAGGTTCAGTGCAATGCGGAGGACTGAGGCTCTTTACTTCTGTGTAAAGCCAACTGTTGAGTTTTGCAGGAAGACCCCCATAAAAGGAAACTGCTTATGCAAGTACTACTATGATCTGAAAAAGAACTGGCACTCTTTGGCTTTGCATAGCAAACAGAAGTGGAGTGATTTGGCACATGGCATGGGGACAGGCATGGAGATCAGCTTTTGGAAGCCTCATCTCCACCAGCCGAGGATTAAGGTGTAGTCAAGTACTGGGGGTGCTGCTTACTCGTCCTGTGGCATTTCACAGCCCGAGGGAGTGTTGGGGGGCACTGGGGTGGTGGAAGTGCTCTGATTTGGGGGTAAAATGGAACAATTACTTGTACGTTGCTCTCCTTTAATTCACTTGATATTGTCTTGTAAGGAACAACAGGAGACGGCATAAAAGGTGTTTTATGGAAAAATGTCAACTCTCAGCTTATTTTGACCAATTGCTACTCATTTTCCTCAATGTACCAAATTGGACACCAAGACAGGAAAGCCAACAATCTGAGGCAAAATGGATGCAAACTAAAAATGCCTACCAATATTAAGGTGCAGCCATCACTATCAGTAAGAGGCTCGACTCAGTTTCAATTTTTCTAGGAATCTGTGGAACAGGGGTAGCCTGCACAGACTAAAGTTCAAACTGGCTGAGTTCAAAGTCAATTCCAAGCTTCAGAGCTGGCAACTTTGGAAGTCTCTTGTTCTCCTGAGACTGCTGCCTCAGCTGCCAAATGGGGACAAAACATGCTTCTTTGAGTTACTGTGAGGATAAACTAAGATGATGAATGTAAGCCTAGCCTGGGTCTGGGCACGTGAGGTGCATGAAATAAACGAGAGTCCTCACGCAGGCAGAGTGCAATGGGCACGCAGAAGCACGTGGTGAGAGCCCAGGAGCCTGGTGGTTATGAGCAGGAGCAGAGGCGGAGCTGCAGTGGAGACCTGGCTTGGAAGAACCAGCTCCTGGATTGGAAAGGGAAGGTGGGTAGGGAGTGCTGGCCACCTGCAGAGACAACAGGCAAGCTTGGCAGTGGGGAGGGCTCCTGTGTGGGTCAACGTGGGAAGAACCAGAGGAATGGAGCAGTGGCAGGCTGCACGCCTGGTTTCAGAGTTGTGACTATTATTTGCAAATGACAGAGGCTCTCAACTGCAAGTGATGGGTGCAAATAAGAACATGGGAAACCTCCTTTCCCACTGCCAGGCCCCTGTATGGGCCGGTGGCTTCCTCGTTATTCTAACCTTCAGGACCCAGGATGCACTCAGACAGACACATCCTGGTTGGATTGCAGGCACAGTCAGGACTTGCAAAACGATTCAGAGATCATGTGAACAGCTGTTCTCACCCAGCAATTCCTATAATAGGGTCATTTCACAAGCACGTTCTGGAGACAGCCATCTTCTGGTTCTAGATTATGCATGAAGTTTAGAAAGAAAAAAAAAAATACTGGAGGGTTGTTTTGCAAAACTTTTAAGTTGAACAAGAGAAACGGTGCCCAGAACACTGTTTGGTGCAGGTGGCTTTGTGCGGAGGGACTCAGCCTGCTGCTTTCTGAGGTCTGTTCCTGACATCTATCGCAGCATGTATATTACTTGAAAAAACACACTCGTAATGCTAAAAATACTCCACAGTCTAGCCTGAATGCAGGCTATCAGAATGTTATATTCTGATTTCTATACTTCCTGCTGATATTTGGACATTTTCACAAGTATCGTGTTTACCATTATTTTGTTTTTCTTTATGAAAGTAGATGGCGGGTGAGCGAGGCTTGGGAGCACTGCCCTGGGAGACGGTCCGTGAGCATCGAGCACTTCTCAGTCGCTCAGAGCAAATCATTATTTTACCTTAGTTGCTTCTCTGGGGAGCTGATTCTGGGTTCGGACAGTGGCACCCATGGGTGGTGACCCCTCTTCTCATGATAGCTACTCTTCTTCCTGGTCTAGACAATGTCTGTTGGGTATAATCAGTGTCAAATTTGTCACAGGAAGTCTGGGCTGCAACGTAGCTTTGGGACAAACCAGTTCATGACCTCATTTTACAGAAACGAATACTGAGGACTTTAAGCTTAAATCTAAAACTAAAAAGGTGGGAACATGTCAAAGGTTAGATCTTCTCATTCACATGCCTGTGTTCCAACAACACTGCTGCTGCTCCTCCCAAAACCTGGATCCGGCCTTGACTTGGTGTTTAGCAAGCTGCTCCAGGTTGGAGGTCGCAGAGGGCACTGGCTTCACCTTGGATGTACCCACAGATCCCAGAGTCACTGGTGGGAGTATACAGGTGTGTTTGTCACCTCATTAGGCTTAGCAGAAAAACCACTGGCTATTTTTTGTTTTTAGTGTCAGAATTCAATGGACACAATTGTCCAGATTAATAAACAGGAAGTAGAGAGGCTGTGTGTAAATATGAGCATATCTGGGACCCAAGGATCTGTCTCATTCTTGAATCCAGTCAAACTTTTTGGCGTACCCCTCGTACTTGGTCAATCTTTGGAAATGCCGCTTTTCATTTTGAGGGAGGAGAACCCACCCTGGGCTATGGAGCTTACAGAGGGTCTAAGGCAGTGAGCCCACGAGTGCTCCAGAGTCCTGTGGAGGTTGAGCAACTTGTGGAACCGCATCATGTGAGGGGTGTGTACCTACACACAATCTGGCAACAGGGACACTGAAAATGAGCTGACCAATGAAAGGCAGAGGGAAGAAGCAGCAAGCCAGCCATCATGGGTTATGATTTAAGTTTACTGCAGGACTGATTTCCAAACTGTACATAAAACAGAACGTAATAGAGGAAACCTATGGGTTAGTTAGTACGTAGTGTATCGCAGTCCTCTTGTGATCCTTTGACCCACGTTATGTGCTTAAATAAATACAGTACTATGCCAACTTTCCAATTCTCTTGGCCATCTCTGCCAGAAAGTTTGGAGTTATTCCACAGCCCCGACTCAGCAGAACCCACAGGGAATGCGCTTCACAGTGGGTACACGGCTGGATTGGGTCGGGCATGGTATTTCAGATCTTAAGGCATCACATAACCGTGAGCCCTGCAAGCACAAATCCTCTCTGTACTTTATCATTTTTTTTTTAATCCCTGCTTACTTGAAGTGAATCTAGCTTTAGGTATGCCTCGGGCGAAAACGAATGAATGTCATTTGAGTCAAAATGAGGATAAACACCCCCAGCGCCTGAGATCTCTCTCCTACTGAAAGCACCAGTGAGAAGGTATGAAAATCAGAGTCTCCCCGGAGCGGCTCTGCATCCATTGGATTTGAGGAACAAGGCAGGTGGCTGAGGAAGCAGACAGCTACTCCAGAAGCAGCACCACAGAAGGAATGAATGGATGAATGAATGAATGAATGAATGAGTGCCCAGCGCAGGCATTGCTTCCTTCCCAGAACACCAGGGGAGGCTTTGGGGAAAAAACACCCGAAGACCACGCAATCAAGAAAACCAACCTGTCAAACTCTGAAACTGCTCACCTCCCAGATCGAGGCGCCTCGTCAGCTGATCCATTTTGTGTTTGAATTGTTGGTCCATCCAGCGCTCTCAGGAGGCGCTGGTGTCGAGTGCCTGGCACCTTGCTGACACTCCACAAACAATATTAATCCTTATCATATGACCCGGCCAAAGGCAGCACAGGAAGTGAGCAGACAAGGTTCTGTCTGTTCTCCCCACCTGCAGGGCATTTCCACTTATTTGGACACTTTAACCCACGTG
The DNA here is from genome assembly GCA_028644305.1 of Xerus rutilus. NCBI lineage: Eukaryota > Metazoa > Chordata > Mammalia > Rodentia > Sciuridae > Xerus > Xerus rutilus. The sequence continues at coordinate 5,393,706 of CM053410.1, read as the reverse complement.
GGAAATGGTGAATGGCTCAGCACCTCACTTCTGTCGTCTCACCTTCCCTACCTATAATAAACAGGTGACCACGTGACTGGGTGAAGATGTGACTTCTGGGCCTGTTTCCTGGTCAGGATTGCATACAAAATGCCTATTCTTTCCTCCTTAGATAATAAACTCCTTGTGCCCAGAGACTGTACCATTTACACAGTAGGAACCTTCCCAGGGACACCTCAGACAATGCACCTTAATCTTACTTAGCGCCAAGTACCCAGGAAACTCACCAGAACTGCAGAATGGCCTCTGAACTTAAAGGACCCAGGACACAGATACAAGTGCAAGATGACCTGCTCTAGCAAGAAGACAATGGACCCCAGTCCCCCAAATGTTAGAATTGAAAGTGGCTGCAAGAGTGGGCTCCCATCAGGCTCTGAGCTCCTCTACTGATGCGGAAACCTCTGTCACCGAACATGTTCCAAACACCCATGCAGAACAGGGCATAATGAGAAATTCAGACACAGTCCCTTCCTGCAGGACTTTGCAGTTTAAGCAAAGGAAGACATGTGAACACAAGGAGATGATGCACAGCAGGAGCCAGTAAATACTGTAATGGGCACAAAGGAAGAGCTCCAGGGTGGAAGGAGGGAGGGGAGCCTTGCGGGTGGAGGGCTGGGGCCTGAACATTGTTCCTTGTGAGGGCATGATCGGTGACTCCAGGGTGAGCCAGGTCACAGGGACTTTACCTCCCAGGGCTGATTCTGCAGCCCAGATGGGGGCCACTTAAAGACTTACCTCCATGAGCAGTGGTAGGTCTCGGGGTTAAGTGGATTCAGAGTTCCCCCAGTTGTCTAATTACTTTCCAGGCTTACAAGGCTGTTTTGGGACCATGGGTTCTTTTCCAGCAGGAGAGGCTTAAGCTCCCAGTGGGAAGGGATTCTTGGCGTGTTCTCAGGGCCTTGGCTTGCCTGCTGACCTTGTTTTAGGGCCCACTGGATCTTAGTTCTTTATTCCATTTCCCTCCCAGCACTGCCTAAGCTTTCAGTTGATATCCTAATGGCTCTGGTTGTGGCCACTGCAGGGTGTCCCACCCAGGCGCCTCCCCCACACATGTTGTGTTGGGGGGCAGTAATTCACAGCTGTCCCCGGGGCCTTGTCTTAGGGTGAGGCCAGCTGTATGTGCACTTCAGGCTCCAGAGCTTTCCTGGGTTCTGGCAGAAGCTGGGCTCCAGCCAGGACTCGCCCTTGCTCAGTTCCTAAGAGGCTTGGCCAGGGATTGTGGCATGTTAAGTCCCTGCCCTGGGCTTTCCTTCCTGGGACATGGACCTCAAGATCTATAACGTGGTTTCACAGGTGTATACACTTCAAGTGAGGCAGGATAGTATATCATTCTTGAAACAAAGACTCAAAGATGTGAGATTGCACGGTCAGTACTCACAGCAGGGCTCACTGCCATCGACCCCCAAGGCTGAGATCTGAGTGTGAGACCAGGGGTCTTCCGCTGGGCTGCCTGTGTCATGCAAGAGAAGCTTCCTGGATGGGGCTGGCAGAGAGGGAGGGGAAAGAAAAGGTGCACTCTCTGGTGGTGTTTGGGAAAAGATGTGAGGTGATCCCAGGACAAGGTGGCAGATGGGCTTGGAGCTTTGGGGAAGGGTAACAGCTTAAAATTCATGGTGAGGTGGGCTTTGTCTGGGGGTGCTTCTTTTGACATGTCTGTATCTACCTCAATTATCATTCAAGGTCAGGAGCTGCCACTCACAGAGAATGAGAACAAGGAGGGTGTGTGGTCCCTGGGTGTTGGTGCAGCCTCGCCATGTGCTTAAGTGTGTGCGGTATTTAGTGAGAGCTGAAAACAAACATGCCCAGCGGAGCCTGGTGCTAGCGCACTCTCGCAGCATTATCATCCGAGGTCGCGGGAGGCCACTTACAACCCCACGCTACAGTGGTTCCCTTCTGTTCTCTGGAAGCACCTGAGGCTGTTGCTGAGCAGTTCAGCTTCTCCCCCACACAACAGAACTTTCCTGTGAACTACTTCAGAGGTTCAAGTTTTGCTATTTTTTTCCCTCACAGTGTGCGGACGACACAGGAAGCAAAGGTCATAGTGCATTTGGAGCAGAGGTGATGTGGGCACCCCGATAGGGAATCCTTGCTCCTATTCCCTTTGGCTCCTTGGCTTGTCCACATGGGCTGAAGACAAGATAGAGACGTTCAGGCTCCTCCAGAGCACCATGAAGTGACGCAGAGGTCACTGGCACTCCCTGGCTTCTGGCACTGGCCAGTTGAAAGTCTACCTTGGAAGACAAGATGGCAGATAAAATAGGGGGCCGTCTCTAGGCTCCCAGGTGCATGGCTACAGGCAGAGCTACAGGATGATTTTCTCTGGATGTGATCTTAAACCCTTTTATCACCTTGGCACCTGTATGTGACTTTTAGCTTCACCTAGAAAATGCCCTTTCCTAGTGGAATTATTTCCACATCACACAGTCTGATCCAAGTCTGCAGAACAATATCAGATGCCCAGAGGACCTGGGCTTTACATCTAAAGGTTTGCAGCCTTAGGCACAATCTTCACTTGAAAATACCCTCTCAAGGCTCGATGTCAGGGAACAGGTTTGCCATTCTCTCTCTCTCTTTTTTTAGTGGGGGATACCAGGGATTGAACTCAGGGGTACTTGACCACTGAGTCACTTCTCCAGCCCTATTTTGTATTTTATTTAGAGACAGAGTCAGTTTCTTAGTGCCTCGTTGTTGCTGAGGCTGGCTTTGAACTGGCGATCTCTCTTCCTCAGCCTCCCCACCTGCTGGGATTACAGATGTGTGCCACTGTGCCTGGCTTGGCATTCTCTTTATGGATCTTACAACTGCCTGGTCTTGGGCAATGTCCTTCTGTGCTTTGTGCATCTTTCTGGAGCTCTGGGGTTCGAGCCCTGGGCCGGGAAAGATGGCTCTCGGGGCAAACACTCCTGCTCTGAGGTTGGCCTCAAGGTAGGACAGCCTAGCTGCAGCCAAGGCCACCACCTCCCGCCAGACACAGCGCTGTTGACTGTGGCTCCACCACACATAAGCGGGCTGAGCTCTGGTGGAGCAGTGTGGGTGGAAGGTGTCCATGGTCCCTATATCAGCTGGGAGTAATGACTCCTATTTTACCAGATGATTGTTGTGATCCCATGGCATGATGTCCATGATGTATGCAAACGCCCAAGTCAGCGCTTGCTAATCCGAGGTGCATGAAGAAGAATATTTACAACAGAGGGCTATTTGGTTCATCCCATAGGCAGTCAAGTGAATTTCCTTGCACATGATGATTAATAATATTGGTTGGATAAAGAAACAGTCAGTAACATTTCTCCTTAAAGTACTTCCATATTCATTACCTAATTTAACCATCAAGGTAAGGATGTGGCCCTAATATGGCCCTATTTTGTGTGCTCTTGTATTTTTCTCTTCTGAATCCTTGCTCTCCTGTGTATTCTCACCACCACAACCCAGTGTGGAGGCATTTAAGACAGTGTTTAATGTCCTTTAAGCATGTGGGTCCTATGGCCAACTTCCTGGGGTGTCTGACTCCACCCAACACTAGCTGTATTTTTGGGTAAGTGTTTGAATCATGCCCAGCCTCAATTTTCCCCACCTGTTAAAATGGGGACAGTAGGAAGAGCCATTCACAGGGTTGTTGCCCGGTTTGAATCAGTCCCTCTGCGGAACGCTCTGAGAACAGCATCCAGTTGGAGGCCAGTCCTAGTCCTGCCTGCTCCCTACCTACTCTGCTCCACGCACAGGGCTGATAGCAGAACCAGCCTGAGTCTGTGCCCAAGGAGCTGACAGGTACTTCCTTTAAATTTGTCCTTCCCTTGGTAACAGGTTAAGCTTTGAATAGATTTTTCTTTTCTTTTCTTTCCTTTTCTTTTCTTTTCAGCACCAGGAGTTGAACTTAGGGGCATTTGACCACTGAGCCACATTCTCAGCCCTATTTTGTGTTTTATATAGAGACAGGTTCTCACTGAGTTGCTTAGCGCCTCACCATATTCTCCTGTCTCTCTCTCTCTTTTTTTTTTTGAGGTGCTGGGGATTGAACCCAGGGCCTTGTGCATGAGAGGCACTCTACCAACTGAGCTATATCCTCAGCCCAAATAGACACTTTTGATCATGTCACTTCTCTAATGAAAAGCTTCTCTTCTGATTTTTTTTTTTTGGTATTAGAGATTGAACCCAGGCATGCTCAACCACCAAGCCACATTCCCAGCCCTTTTTAATATTTTATTTAGAGACAGGGTCTTGCTGAGTTACTTAGGGCCTTGCTAAGTTGCTGAGGTTGGCTTTCAACTCACGGTCCTCCTGCCTCAGCCTCCCAAGCTGCTGGGATTACAGGTGTGCCACTGTACCGGGCTCTGCGGATGGGTTTTCAGTGCCAGTGTCTGCAGCCTCTCAATTATGGTGAGCAACATTCTGTGCATGCAGTCCCAGATTCCTACATTAGATTTTGCTTTTCTTCCCCCAGACCCTTGTTCTGCACTTTCCCAGCTCTACCCACAGCTCCAGTGTTCCTGCTTCCCCATGGCCACTCTGCCCCTCTGCCTCCATGCCACCTCAGGGCTCCATCTCCAGCTCCCTGGACTGGATCAGCCACTAACTCTAAATTGCTGCCTCTAGCTCCCTGGACTGGATCAGCCACTAACTCTAAATTCCTGCTTCTCCTGTTTCCTTTCTTCCTGAATGTACATCTGTTTGTTTATTTATTAAAAAGGTAACACATTCCTGTGGTTCAAAATTCAAAGTTATAAATGAAAATGTTTCGCCGTCATTCTTGCCCCCTAGACACCCATGTTCTGCCCCAAACCAGTGTTTTCAGTGTCCTGTGATTCCCTTTGGGGATGCTTTAGGCACCTGCATGTTTCTGTGTTCTGCTGTCTTCTTTCTGCACAGTGGAGCGGGCTGCCTGCGAGCAGCGGTGTGGTGTAGATTTGGTTCTGCATCTTGCTCTGTTCACGTAACTGCACCACGGGGAGCTTCCTCCCCCATGGTGTGTCTGTCAGATGCTCCACTGCAGGATGGACTACACTTTAGTCAGTTGGTGGCCATTAGGTGGCTTCCATTACACAGGCTGATGGCATTCTCCACTCTGTAAATGTTACATGTGTCACTTGATGGCAGAAGGGTACCTGTCTTTCTAACTGTATGGACATTTTCCTGTTCTCTGCCAGAGAAGATGGATTTATACTACCACCAGCCATGTCTGTCAGCACCCGGTCTGGTCCCTCTGGCAGCAGAATGTATTATTATACTTGGTAGTCCTCCTCTAATCCAACAGGTAAAAACCACATCTTGGGCCAGGCATAGTGACACATGCCTGCAAACCCAGCTACTTGGGTGGCTGAGGCAGGAGGATGACTAATTTGAGGCCAGCTTGGGCAACTTGGATCCTGTCTCAAAATAAAGAGGGTTGGGGATGTAGCTCAGTGACAGAGCATTTGCCTAGCCTATGCAAGGCCCTGAGTTCCTCCCCAGTACCACAAAAATATTATATGTCAGGAGAGTTTGATTTGTACATGATTCTACACCTTGAGAATCAACTGAAAAGCTTTCATTTCTTTCTAGTTTCTTTTTTGGATCAAAGCACCTTCAGAATAATTGTGGTAATAATGAGGATGTGGAGTGTCCTTGCCCAATTCCTGAAGTAACAGGATGGCTTTTCTGGTCATTTTTCCTTGGGCTCAATGCTAGCTTGGGAGATATTATGCTCTATCTTTACTTCTTTTTGAAAGCATTTTTTAAGAAACTAAGAATGGGCTGAGTTTTTTTGAGTGGTTTTTAGTGTGCATGGAACAGATTATATTATTTTTCTCCGAAGATCTCTCAGCACACCGAATCATCTTTAAATGTCATGCTTCCGAATAATGTGCCGCTGCATTGTTTCTGCTACTGTATTTGTAGGACTGGTCGATTACTTTAAAGAATAAGAGAGCTCGATGCTTGCTTTCTTTGGTGAGTTTGATAACATTGAGTATTTCCTTAGTTAAAGACATTAGGAGTCTTCGCTCCCTCCTTCCCTTTCTCCTTCTGTGCCTGGGATGATTTTAACTGCACGAAGCTTTCCTGCTCTCGAAAGCTCTGTTAGAATTCCCCTTGGGGAACACCAGGGCCTGGTGCCTCTCATGGACTGACTCCCAGGAGGCACCCCCATGTTTCTTCCTATCCACTCCCAGACAGCAGCTTCCACAGGTTGGACTAAGGTGGTTTGTAAGACCATCCTGCTGCAAAGCCACAGAGGACCCCATACACCTCTTGGGGATACGGAGCCTGCAGTTTCCACACTGAATGAGCAGAGAGGAAGAAGAGGAAGTGCCCTGCCCACTCAGGGCATTGAAAGACCCTGCTGGGGCCCTGCTGGGGTGGAGAATCCCTGGAGCTGCTGGCACTAGCAGAAAGAACACCAGCCATTTCCCATCATCCCAGGGACGGACACCCTTCTTCCTTTAGAACAACCAAGCCTGAGCGTGGAGCCAGGGTGTCTGTTCCCTGCAACTTAAGGACCTAAGCAATGTGAAATGATGTGGTTTAGCCACTAGCAGTGGAGTGTGGAGTTGAGCAGGCGTGGGATGAAGTTCCGGCTCTGTCCTCCACCACCTCCAGCCGCCCACCCCACAGCTGGGCTGGAGACTACTGGCATCCCCAGGCCCCAAAACACATTTCCTTAAAGGAAGAGATTATGTAACCTAACATCCATCTTAATGATCCAAAGGTAGGGGAAGCTTTCTATTTATATATTTCATCACAAGCTTTTCATTTAGAATGACAAGGCCAAAAATAAATCAGAAAGCTGTCGTAATTGTTTCCCTATAGTGGAACATACGCTTCGACTTGCATAGACCACGGGGAAAGGAGGCTCCATGAACGCAGGTGGCATCTTAGGTGACGTAGGGCCTGCTTTCTGCTTTATAAAGTGGGCTCTCAGTCTTAGTCACTTATTTTCACAACGTATTACTAAATAATAGGCTACTTAATAGAAATCAAATAAATATCTATCACAACATTAAATTGAATTGTTTGGCTACATGTTCAAATCTATACTACCTGAAGTGCTATTTTTAAAAAATTCAATCTTGGCTTTTTTTTTTTTTTTTTTTCCATGTTGTATCTCCTTCTGGGATTGGACAAGAAAAAATAATTAAAATAAAATCCCATGATGGGCATTGTCACCAGCGACTCCCAGGCCTGGCCATTACTGTGTTGATGACCTTGGCGATGAGCCTGTGCTTAGGAGTGTTTTTCTTTGCTGCAATCTATAAATGAAATCAAAGGACGCCACTTGTTCAAGGAGTTAGTCTGCATGGACATTTCAATTCTCTGACATAACTTCCTTTTCAACAGACAAGACTTCTCACCTGAGATGGAAAGAAGTTAGCATAGGGCCTGTGTTTTCTGTAAGTCTATATAATTACAAAGAAACTTTGTACCTTTCCTCTTATATTTATGGGGTAGATAAAATTTTTAAAAATTCAGGAAGAAAATGGTATAGCTTTCAGAAAGGTTTGTGGCCTCTTCCCTGATTTTGCAGTTGAACCAGACAAACCCTTCCACACCGAGAGGCTGGATCATGTCATTTCCCTGCTGAAAACCAGAGGGGAAGCTGGCTCACTGCCAAAGCTATTCTTATTTATTTATTTTTTGTGGTTGTAGTCTGGACTCCATAGACAGCCCTCGAAAGAGAAGCCCATTCAGCATTTCATTTCCCATCTGCAAAATTGTCTCTTTCTCTAAAAACCACTCTTTTCTTTCTGCTGAATGACACATACTCATTTTTCTTATTATCTGATCAGCTTAATCAATTACTAACATTATTAGAACAAAGAAGACCTGGAACAAACAAGATGAAACTCTGGATTGGATGAACTCGATTTGGACTTTTCAGGGACTTTTCCAAAGGCCTCAGAAATGTCCTTCCACCTCTCAAGAGTCAGCGAGGTGCCCCATGAAAAGCAAGCAGATGCTCGTGTGTGACCTTGAACATGCCAGTCAACCTCCTCTGTCCCAGCCTTGCCCTCCTGGTCACGTGGAGCATTTTGAGGCCCTATGAGATCTATGTGAGCTGACCTTGTCCCTCTCCAGCCCCAGTCAGACCTGTGTACCGTCACTGCACTCCAATGCCTTGGTCAGCTCTCACTGATGTTTCTATTCACACATAGTCTGCTCCCACTGTTGCCCCTCCCTGGAATGTTCTATTCTTTCTGACTTGATGCACAGTTATCCTTCAGATCTTAACTCCATCACCACTTGCTGGGAAAATCTTCCCTGAGGCCCCTGTAGGTCAATCTTCCATTACAGACTGTCCCTCATGCATGATTCTGCTTCATTTTTTTCCTAAGCTTATGAGAACGCAAAGTTGGGGATACTGAGCAAAAGTGACACATATTTAGTAAAATCTGTACGTTTAGTTTTGAATTTGGATCTTTTCCTAGCAGAGGGCTAGGAGCACTACCTTGCTGGGCATCGGCCGTGAGCCCAGCTCACAGCCATCTAGGCAGTCACGAAGGGAAAACCGCTGCTGAGGTGATGGTTGGTAGGCTGAGGGTGTTAAATGCATTCTTGACCTATGATATTTTCAGCTTACCATGGGGCTGGCAAGTGCTAAGAGCCACCTGTACAGGCTCTTGCGGTGCCTGAACACTGGCCTTCAGGGCTTTCTGCCAAGGTCATTGTATGTTTATTTGGTTACTGGACTAACAGGTCCCTTCTGCTTTATAAGTGCCATAGCTTGTTCTTGCACAGCACCGAACCCCAGAGGGCCTGTCTTACAGAACAATACACTCAGAAGAATCCCACTGAATGTTATTAGAAATAGACACTAATGCTGGAAAAAAAATCAACTTCTTAATGTTTAATTCAGTTCCCCTACTAAGTGGCTTATGAGATACTGAAGGTCACATTTCTTTGGTCTTTAATTTTCTTCCCCTATGAATGCGAATAATAGAATCATCCTTAAAGGACATTATAAGAATAAAACAGTAGATCTGACCATAACTGGTAGGCATTCATTTAAAGGGTACTGAAGTGCTTCATAGTCTCTAGAAAACTATGTTGCTGGTCTATTTGAAACCAAGAATTTCAGCTACACCTACTCATTTCTCAACCCGCCCCCTCATTGCTATTCCTATATTTAGAAATTATTAGTGGGTAAGGGAAGCATATTTATCATAATTTTTACTTTTTAAAGGCTTATATACTTTCATACTGTACTTGCTGCTAAACGCTGGAGTGTGGGTATTCATGCATTTTATTAGCAATGGTGTTTTGATAGTACTTTTGTACTTGACAGTGAAATTTTATAGACATTATGATAAACCCATCTTATGAATGAGACAGGCTCACTTCTGTGATTAGTGAATTGCCTAAGGACACACACCTAGTGAACCAGCTAACAGCAGGACAGAAACCTCTGACTGGAGTTTTGTGCTGGGCTCAGGCCTCCTGAGTGGTTCCCAGCACCTGCCACGCCCTCGGGAGCTTTCTTCCCACTGTGGCTGCACGCAGTTCAGAGAACGGGGTTCCCTCTCAAACAGCTGATGACCAGGCTTTCTGGGCTACACTTGTCTGCCTTTGCATCATTCCAGGCTAGGTTTTGAGTGTCCCTGAGGAGCATCAGCGTCCATGGGGACAGGTCACCTCCTCACAGAGTTCAGCAACAGCGACCACGAACACAGAGGTGCCACCATAACAGGCCACTCCTACTCTGTTCAGACACCGTCCTGACTTCTTTATGACCTGTTCTGTGTAGTTCTTCTAATAGTCCTACAAAGCATGGGAGATACAGGAATGGACTGGCACAAGGTTAGACTTGATGCCAGAAGCAAGAACCCAAACTGAAGACTCTCTGGGCCTAAGTTCTTCCCAGCGTACCCCTCTTCTTTAATGTACATCAGGAGACCTGAGTACAGCAGCAAAAGGGTGGTCTAACAAAGCATCTATCTAGTTGGCAAACGCTGCTAGGGCCACACCACAGTTCAAGGCCAGAATATGGTCTGTGGGTTAGGATCTAAGGCATGTGTAGGTACTTTTACTCAACCCCCAGATATCAGGTGCTTACTTGGGAACTTATCAGCTGAATTGAACATTTCTGAAAAATTAGGTTGCATTAGGTTTTTGAAATGTCTCTGTAAGTAGCAAGGCCTGAATTTCTGGCTATTCTAAACGGGCTGTGATATATAGAACAGCAGAATCTTTAAGTCATGTAAATATTAAAGAATATAGTCATGTTCCCCCTTTTACTCAGTGTTAAGATTGGGTATAAGATAAAAGATGCATGGATATTGCCCACAGCAGTTTCAAGGAGTGGCTGACTTTGATTCATCTCTGGATCTTGCTTGGCTGACACGTCTACACTGGTCCTTAAACACACTCAGGCTATGCAGTCCTTCCAGTGGCTGCTTTTCTTGCCGCTGCCCTTTCCTTCTGCCTGCTAGGCCGGAAAATGCTGAAGGGAGGGAGAGGGAGGAGGAGAAACCCCTCCCGGAGCAGTGCAATGGGACTCCATGCTACTTCCCAACAGTTTCACAGGTCACCTAGATAAAATCCTCACTCCGGTCTCTGACCACTACACGCTCTCCTCCCCTCCTGATGCTCACCACCATGTGGTGCACCAGAGATTTACTCAATTATCTGCTTCTTGGTGTCTTCTTCCCTGAGAATGCCCCCTGCCTTATTGGAAATTGCTATTCCAAAGTTCCTAGAACAGCGCTTGGCCTATGAAAAGCACAGCACATGGTTGTTGAATGAATGAATGATCAAATGGCGTATAAACAGAGCAGAACTTCCTTCAGGTTTAGACACACACAACCTTAGAGGCAGCTCTGGCTACCTTAGGACAAAAGCCTCATCGTTGAATCAAAAGCAACGAGGCCACCATCCACCAGCATGTCAGTGTGACAGAGGGGACAGAGGAGCAACTTGGACATCCTTTGGGTATTCACTTGTGAATGGACTAAAAATAAAGGTGATTTTGTTTATTGCAAACATTAATCAGTGGTCTGAACAATAAAGAAAGACACAATGTTGTTTTCTATGCTTGTTCTCTGATTTTCCCATCTAATTCACATTTATGATCCGCAAAACATTGTTCTAAATGCTTTGCACATAACAATACTATGTGTACTTTGAGATGAAACAATCTGAAATTATGGATCTATCTACATAACTGAGAACCTATTAGAATAACACTGACGCGTGGGATGCCCTGCATGAATATAGCTTATTTTTTCATTTGATCGATATTAACAAAGTACCATGAGTCCAACAAGCCCATGAAAAGGTGCTCAATCTCTCTTGTTATTCAGGAAATGCAAATTAAAACCACAATGAAAACCACTTCATGACCACTGGATTGGCCATAAGACAAGAAATAAGAAGAAAAACAAAATTGTTGGTGAGGAGGTGAAGAAATTTGACTCTCAAATGCTGCCATTGGGATATAAAGTGGTGCAGGCATTTTGGAAAAGTCTGGAAAGTCTTCAAATCATTACACACAGAATTACCGTAGACACTGGGTTTTCACTCTTAGGTATATTCCTGAGAAAAGAAAACATGTCTATATAAAGCTAGTACCTAAATGTTCATAGCAGCATTATTTTATAATAGCCAAAAGGTAGAAGCGACTCAAATGTCTACCAACTGAAAAATGGATAATCCTGAAATAATCTCTCCAGGGAAACTCTCCGGGGAAACATACATAAAGATAAAAAATTTGTTACACCGATAGCCTGTTGAAGTCTTTAAGGGGAAATGTAAAGATATCTGTAGCTAACTCTGAAATGCATCAAGGGAACATGATGGATTAGTAGATGATAGACGGACAGATACGTGACCTGGCAAGTTTATCACAATGCTAATTATTGACTCCAGGAGATGGGCTTCTGATGTTCATGGACTATTCTTCCAACTTTTCAGGATGCTTGAAAACTTTTATAATCAAAGCTGGAGGCAAATGCTGGTTATATTGCAAATGGACACTACAATGAGATGTTCCACTGGTCAATCAATATGTAGATTGTAATCTGTCAATTAAGCTGTGTGTGTGTGTGTGTGTGTGTGTGTGTGTGTGTGTGTGTGAGAGAGAGAGAGAGAGAGAGAGAGAGAGATAGAGAAAGAAAGAGACTGGACACTGGAAAAATGTCCACTTGTTAATAAAACTCATTAATGTTGACTAGGATATCAAAGGATATATTGCCATATCGGACTAAATAGCATTTGTCTGTCTTATAGTCTTCCTTGTCTATGAATAGTGAAGAAAATTATGTAATTGAGAGGAGTAGTTTTGGGAATAGTGATTAGTTGATGCTTAAATGAAAATACAAATAAAAATATGTATAAATATATATAGAATTGAGAATGTAGTGTCTGAATGGATTTCACAATGAAGTGTTTAATCAAAAATGGTCTACATTAAGCATGAAAACTCCTTTGTAGTGCTTTTGCTCAAATTCTGAGAAATGCATGCTAAGAGTGCATGACAACTCGTGATTATTTTGACCATTACAAAGCCCTTATTGGAAGGCAAGCATTTATTCTGGGGACGCTCATCATTTATGTGCAAATAGGGAGTACCAAAGGAACTACTTGTGAGATAGGAGAGGCTGATGGCTGTCTGAAACACTTAATTCATCTGGATCTTTTAAGACGTATCTCCATTTGCAGAGTCAAGAGTGAAGGGCATTACCAGAAACAGCTGCGTAGTAAGGCTGTTAAATCACTGCAGACTATGAAGTGACATCTGAGACATGGTGAAAGAAATATGTGACAAAAACTAGGAAGTGGCTTTTAGTCTTCAATCTGAGCAATGCAATTTGTAAAATGAAGCAATTAGCTTTAAAATGTCTTCCACTTCTCCGAATTCTTTTGAGTCATACAGCATTAAGCTTTGAAAGAGTGAAGGGGACATGAAAGCGCTCATGGTAAATTTTCTATATTTTCACAGAGAACAATATTTAAGACATTCCTAATAGCCATAGTGATTTAGGATGAACAGACTGGTCAGACCTCTGAAAGTATAGTTCCTCCTTGGAAATAACAATGGCAGAGAGCCCAAGTTTCATGCTGGATGTTGTTGCCCTAAGCATGAAAGATAAGGTGTATTACAGACATTTTGGAAAAACTCATTACTTGGCCTTTCTAATTTTGAACCTGGGTGGCCTATGAGTCATGTCTTCTGTAAATCACCTGCAGGTTAAATAGAGCCCAGAAAAGGTGAGCACTTGGTATTAGTCTCATTACTTTTTTAAATAAAAAATAACGAGCACAGTAGAAACTTTTACACACAGGCAAAGAACAAATGCAGCCTTTAATTAAATGCAACTGTGGTCTCTGCATATCTTGCCAAATCCCCTCATTATGGGGACATGCCCCTTGTGGCAGATGAGTTTCATGCGCTCACACCATGAAGACAGCAGAGATTGTTTAAGAAGAGACAGCTGGGCACGGTGGTGCACGCATGTAATCCCAGCACTTTGGGAGGCTGAGACAGGAGAATCGCGAGTTCTAAGCCAGCCTCAGCAACAGTGAGGCGCTAAGCAACTCAGTGAGACCCTGTCTCTAAATAAAAAAAAACACAAAATAGTGCTGGGGAATGTGGCTCAGTAGTTGAGTGCCCCTGAGTTCAATCCCTGGTACCCTCCCCAACCCCTGCAAAAAAAGAGAAGAGACCAGATGATTTTTATAGACAAAAGTCTTCAAATGAAATGACTATTCCTTTAGTTTCTTTATGTTTGGTACTGTGGGTTATGACCAAGAATTTTCCAGCTGTTATCAACAAAAAGAGTCATACATAGAAGAAAATGAAATCTCGAAGGTAACCAGGAGGCAACTCATTTAAGCCTCACAGACCACTGACAGCTCAGTGCACGAACTGCAGGCATCTCAAATGATCAATCAGGTGGGACCAACTTGGCCCAGCACTATGGTGAGAGAGAAGAGAAGTCAAGAGCTATGATTTGGCCTCGCAGGGGCTTGCAGTCTGCTTGGAAACAATTGATGTACAAAAGATCCAACCTAAGAGAGTATTATGAGGGTAGCAGACTCCAGAAGTTTACAAATGGGGAGATGCAGAAAGTATATAGAGTGCTATATTTACTTTAAACTGCTAGCAGTTATCAATGCATTGCTGACCTTGAAAAAGTTTCAACCTCTACATCTTTGGGAGGATTTGAAAGCTCGTGGGAAGAGAGACTAAACTCTTTAAATTAAACTTCATTATATTGATTAAATGTATGAACAGGCAAATTAGATTCATTATATTTATTAAATATATGAACAGGAACAGAATTTCCATGTTTCCCTTTTGAGGAATATTTCTAGTCTCAGATACATGAGAAAAAAAGCAGGAGGCAGGGGATTAATTTTCAAATCATCTTTGTAAGCTTATCATTATTTGGCTTTATCTTTGACATTAATTGAAAAACAATGGCACAAGAATGAGTTTGCATTTGCTGAGTTTACCTAACTGCATTTCAGAACATTTACCAGATGTAGCAGGGTCTCCATGTATATCTGTCCTTCTTGCAAATCTGATAACTTTGTAAATCTGATGAATTTGTAAGATGACTTCTACCATTACACATTATGATCTGAAATACCTTCCAACGTAGGAGATTCTGAAGTACATTTTTGTCATAAAGATTTAAATCCTTCATTGATCCTTGTTAAAAAATAAATAACCGAGCTCCTTTCTCATATTTTCCCCTCTCCATTCTATGTATACATTGGTTCATGTATATGATGTGAATTTACCAGTCTTCTAAAAATGCAGTTATCATTAACTGCATTTATTTATTTCTTGACACAACAGTTATTCCTGAAATATTTTAAAAGTGATCTACTTCAGTGATTGTATTTGTGATTCTAATGTTCTAAATTGCCTTTATAGTCATCTATATTGATATTACATACATTATTCTCTCCCTGTATATGTAAATCTACATGATATTTCTCTGTATGCACTATACACACATTACTTTGATTGGTCAATTTATTTCAGACCTTCATCCTTAAACATTATTGCTTGGAGAGTATATGAATAACTTTCTTGGTTGGTCTCCTATGCTGGATTTTAAAATCCCATGTTTCGTTCTTCTGTTGGTATTTTCCACTTTATCCACGTTAGGATCTATTGTTACAATAATTGAGATTGTTCTTATGAACCTCCAAACCCAAAGCTCTGGGAATGAGAAGGAACTCATTTTCCTTTTTTCTGTCCTTTTCTCCATGCTCTGCTTTGTCCTTCATCCTGCTTTCTCAGCAGTATTGGTTGGTCACACCTTATTTAGTGATTAGTGTTCCATATTCTTTTGTTTTCTTCCTTCTCATGTTACTTTCAGGGCTGATGCACTCATGGTGCCAGGGGGTCCTGGGCACTGTCATTTCTTCCTGTAAGTTCCAGAGAGATGTTTCTTTATCGCATTGCTGCATGGCCCATGCTAAGAACAGTCCCTGGCACGTAGTAGGAGCTTCATGAGTATCTGAGGAATGAATGACTACATGATGAATGAATATTAAGTGGATCTGTGAGAGCAAAATTTCAAGCTAAAAGCCTGGCCCTTGACTGTGATATAATCCTGACAGTCTCCGGTTATGTTGCCTATGGCAGCTGATGTTTTTATGTAGGTTTCAAAATTCTAAAGAAGAGTGAATTTACCTTAATCAGGCATTTTTTAAATTTCACATCATGATTCATCCCTTCAATAAAATATCACAATCATCCCCTTACCAGCTATGGAGTCTTTAAAATGATTAAAATGCAGGGCAATTACAGCTTTGCCCAGGTGGGCGAATATCAAAACTTCAAGCAAATCAGATCATAATAGCCTCTCCTTTCTTTTGAAAAACTCTTTCAAGATTAGTTTTAGTGCTTTAGATTATAAAAAGGATAGAAACAAAGGTCAATTGGGTCAGATCAAAAATTAAGTTTTTTTTTTATGGCTTGGAGGTTAGATGTAATTCCTTCCATTATCCCTACACCTTTCAACTTAATCTAATTTAATAAATGTTGATTTTTTTTTGTATAGAGCAGGGAAAAAAGAACACGTAGGTGACTCAGACATGTTTCTAAAGACAAAGAGATTGTAATTCAGACAGGAAGATGCACATGCTAGGTTTTTAACAAATAGAAGAGCCTAAATGAGAGGTCATTGTTTTCCTTCTTTAAAATTAAAAAAAAATTCCATAGAAAAGGCAATGTTTTATGTTGGAACTCAGAGAAGCACTTAAAGGAAAAATATGTTCTTTAACAACCAAAATAGTTGTTACTTATACTTGGCCAGAAATTGCGTTTTTCAAATTATTGATACACTACTGGTCTTGAAAAAAAGAAAATCCATCATGATATGTTGGATATACTTTATAAAATGTAGAAGAGCTTCAAATTTTAAAAAAGGTACATTTTACAATGAATATGACATTAAATTTGTTCTTATAGAACCAGAAATTCATAATAAAATGAATTTTAAAATGCTTACTCTTCAGTTGGTTATGAGGAAGATATTGAAATAATAATAAAGATATACAAAGAGTAATAAAAATATATAAATACTCATAAGATGAGACCAATGTTTTGAGAAATTGAGTTTTAGTCCTACACTAAGAGAAAGAAACAAGTTACAAAGATGAAAAACTCAAGGAGTAGAAAGGAAAATACATTAAAGTAAAATAAAAGCTCATTTGAACACAGAAAAACAAAAACTAAGTATAATAATAATTTAAAAGCCTCTGACAATATTTATTCTTTTTCTAATTAGAAATTAAGGAAAAACAGACACAGGTAAAGTTTACTACGTAATGCCAGCCAACACATAAGTTAGAATGTGC
>CM053410.1:5355875-5376382 GCA_028644305.1 Xerus rutilus | reverse complement strand
AGTTCACTAGAATGTAGTAATGGTGAGTTTTTCTCATCAGTATCATTTTCCCTAAGCCATGCCATTGCTCACTTTTTCTGGAGCTTACTATCCCTTAGGAGGAGATAAAGCCTAAATTTTAGGGTTTGTAACAGAATAATGGTCCATGTGACATGGACATCCTTGGTCTGAGAGACAGAGAAGTTATCTTTCTCCTGCTTGGGAACATTGTTTGGGATGGTAGAGCTACTCTATGTTAGAACATTGAATGAATACGCTTTTGTTTCTTATCAGTGAGGACATATAGCAAATAGTGTTGCTAGGAACTAGCACATTCTATAATGGAAGCTACACTCCATAGGTGAGGGCCTGTAACAGGCCCCAGTAAAGGGCATGAAATCTTTGAAAAGACTGTCTATTTATTAGGTATTTTCCAAGAATTTAAACATATTTACATTGAAAAGGGACTCCAAGTATATAAAAAGAAAGTAAACACATTTCAATAAGAAAACCTGTGTGTATGAATTGAAGATACCAATTTCACCTAATGCTAACATTAGCAAGAACTGCTAACATTTTTTGGATACTTACTAAAAACATTGTCTGTATGAACTTTTTATTTCTTACAAACACATTATGAGATGGGTACTGTTATCTTTTTCTTTTTAATTTTTTTTTAGTTGTAGATGGACACAATACCTCTATTTTATTTATTAATTTTTATATGGTGCTAAGGATTGAACCCAGTTCCTCACGCATGGTAGACAAGCACTCTACCACTGAGCCACAACCCCAGTCCTGGGTACTGTTATCTTACTTTAAAGGTGAAGACAGGAGAGGGTACTGAGCTGGCCCAAAGCCATAGTCAGAGAAAGGAGCCTTTTTGATCAAATGAAGATCAACCTCTATCACCAACTTGAGCTTTTAATGTTTTAGCACATGAGGAAAATGTCCAAATATTTTAATAAGTTCTCTTTGTCCTTTGCTGCATGATAAATATCAATATGAACATCTATTTTTGATTATAGTTTATTGGCCATCTGGATTTGATCATCTTGTGTCTCAGGACAATTTTTCAAGTAGCCAGAGATGGAGTGCACACTCCACGCGCAGTCAGGATTCCAGGTGTGGTTTAGGTTTCCATCCTGAGGGTGTGCTGCACCTATAAGAGGAACTGTCTGTAGTTGAAAGAATGTAGCTGCTGCTCTTGTCTTCGTGCTACAGTGATACTTGAATCATCCTCAGGAATAAAGAATACTGGCTCAGTGAAGTAAATATGCAAAATCAGAATGGTATTCAGCGTCTTCCTCCATTGATGTGTCGGCTTTGCTAAAAACAGCTCAGATTTTGCCTGGATTGTCAACTAAGCAAATACGACTAGAGGATACATAGGGAACAGATGTTGATTTTTTAAAGACCACTTATCCATCATCACTTTTTTCATATAATCAGCTGAAACTAGCATCAATCCTTTTCCTTAAAGTTGTTTAAAGTTTATCTGTAAGAACTAAGCCTTGAAGATTCCAAGGTGAAAATGGAGTAATGTATTTTCAAAATCGCTAACTAGACTGTAGCCACAGTTTGGTACAATTATGTGTAGGCGATGATTATTTTTAATCTTATGGGACCAGGAATGTGCAGAACTGCACTCCTGTGCATGCTGAGGAAACTCCACGGCACGTCTGATCACAGTTCCCGTATGATGCAAGCCATGAGTTGTGTTTCTTGATTGGAAACAGTGACATCCTGTGCTCAGTTACACATGGACATGGAATATTGAGACTCTTTTGGCAGAAATAAATTCAGACAGTTGTAAAGGCTTCTGAATAGATGAATGGTTTCCTTCCAAAGATGGAGAAATACAGCAGAGGGATTCGGAAACTAAGAAAATCATACACCTGCCACTTCCTAGATGTGGGCGGTAGGCAAGTTACTTAGCTTTTCTGTGCCTCAGTTTCCTTTTGAAGGGGAGGACAAAGTGATATAGTGTATGGAGACCATCTAACATAACACCTGAAGTCAGTGATATGTAACTGTGTTCTATAAATATTTTGGGATCATTGAAACCATACAACATCAACTGTAGTACCAGGTGCTTGGAAATGACTGAAAAGTAAAGCATATTGTAATTTGCTATGGGTTAGAAGTTACCAGAATCAATAATTAAGCTAAATAGGAGAAAGCTATGAGGTAAAAAAATTTATAGAATAATTTTGAATGGCATTAAACATTCTGCACCATTTCTCCTTTATTGTTTTAAAGCATTTAGGTGGTGATTTACTTGTTAGATGAGTCAGAGCTAAATTTATTATTGTGTGGTATAGAAATTCTGAGTTTGAACAATGCCTTATTAGCTATGGATGCATGGGTATATCTTTCATAATCAGACAAGTATATGTACAAAAGTCTTAACAAAATGACTGTTAAAAGGTGGTTTTCTCCTATGTGCTTCATGAGATCAGTTTCTTGCTGCTATGAATCTAGGTAGTTATTTTTACTTTACTTAATTTTCCCAATGTGGTTCAACTCCACATTTGGTCCCTTCCATTTTATATTTGGCTACAAGTTCAAGAAGTAATTGAAGTAAAATAAATTAATAATACAATCAAATGCTGTGAGGAGAAGGAGCTTGGGTTCCCTAAGCACCCAGAGATAACATGTGGGTCTGAACTTGTTTCTAAACTTTTTTACATGTAAACGAAATAAGTCACTGTAACTGGAGCTTTGTGTCCAAACTCCTGCAGTTGAACTTAATCCTAATGTATATACGAGATGTTCTACAGAGAATACACCTCTCAAGAGACATTCTAGCCGGAGTATGCATGACTCCTAAGTACTACTGAATGACACCTCTCTGTCCTGGGAGTTTGCCATTCACATTAGCATAATAACATAATAAAAACTCAGAGAATCCCTGTGATAAAGGAAAATGTTTGGCTTCATTAACTCAGTATTTCCCAGACTCATGTGACTACAGACTTAAAAAAAATTCTTTTTAAAAATTTGTTGAAATTAGTTATCCATGGCAGTAGACTTTTATTTTCATTATTGGACTAACCTCTGCTTATATCTTTGGTTATTCCTTCCAGTCCGTTCACCTTGGGGAATGCTGATCTACGAAATAGCATTTGTCATATTGAATTGTCATGTCTCTTCTGCCTTTTGCTCATTTGCTGCTTGGAGAAAGCTGTCTCCTAGTTTTTTCTTAGATCTTGGTAGAGCTGGAGGCTTTGTAATATTTTTGTTGACTTGTCCACTGGTGCTTGAGACTGAGAATCCTGTCCCTCTGTGATACTGAGGCAATTAGCTTGAATTTAGATAAAGTCTGTTGGAGTTTGGAGGTTTAGAACAAAAAATTACTAGCTATCTACCAGGAGCAGTAATTCTTCTTTTGTGTATAGATAAATGTTTGAGTCTCACACAGCTAGTAACTATAGTAGTCCCAAGAATATAATTTTTGTTACAGACCTTTCAAGAGAAAGCATTTTCTGAAATTTATTTTAAAAATGACTTTGGCACTACCATCTATGTCAGGAAGGAAATTCATAAGGAAACAAGGCTCAGATTTACAGTATTAACACAAGCCCTGGCCCAGAAAACATCTATTAAATAATGCCTTTTAAAAAAAATTGTAAGATTCACTTTAAAACCACTGGCCTGAGATAAGCCTATCAAGATTCATTTTCTTCTTCAACAGATAAAATTTTACTAGGGTGCATTAGAAAAACTTCCTCACCCATCCCTCTATTGACAAGTTCCTCATATCGGCTTCTGTAAACTGTTGCTAAGTGGAGCGTAAGGAAGATGCGCTATGAGCCGATTACAATCTCTTATCTGCAAATATGTCATTCAGCCCATCTCTGATCCCTGTTGTCTTGAAAAGAGGCTAGGCCTTTAGAGGCAGATTAAATCCTGCCTGGAGCTAGAGGGTGGAAAAACATTTCAAGACCTCTTGTATTAGCCCTATCTCCATGTTCAGTTCCTCCATCTACAAAGTTCTCTCGCCATCTTCTTCTCCCCCTCCCCCCTTCCACCCACAATTACAGAAGTGGGCATCAGTGTTTCCATAAATAGCCTTGGCTTTGAGTCAGATTCATGACAGGGACTACCTGCTCTGCCACTTTTCTACCAAGTCACCTATGGCTGCAGGTGACCCCAGGTAAGTTCCTTAGTTTCTCTTCAGTATCCTTATCTACTGTTTTAGTAAGTATTTGTTGGCTGTGACAAAAAGACCTGACAAGAATAATGTAGAGGAGGAAAAGTTTGTTTTGGCTCATGGTTTCAGAGGTTCAGTCCATGGCTTGCCGACTCCACAGCTCTGAGCCCAAGGTGAGGCAGAACAACATGGCAAAAGGATGCGGAGGAGGAAAGCAGCTCAGGACATGGCAAGCACATGTTTCTGCTCATCAGGGACAAAATATAAACCCCAAAGTTGCACCCCCAGTGACATATTTCCTCCAGTTACACCCTAGCTGCCTATACTTAAGACCTAGTTAATCTATATTAGTGGATCAATCTACTGATTAGGTTGTAACTCTCATAATCTAATCATTTCACTGATGAAAATTATCTCATTGTCTCACACATGAGCTTTTAGGGCACACCTCATATCTAAGCCAGAACATCCATAAAATAGGCTTGGTAATAATACAATCTGCTTATTGGCAGCATTAAATTAATAAAAAATCCGAGTCTGTTCTATTGTAACTACTTAGTAAGAGACACCCATTTCATCATGTGGCTCTAATTCTCAGGGAAGGTCTCCTGAACTTAAGCTACCATCTCATCCATTGGTCCCAGTGCTACTTCTTAGGCCTTATTCCACTAAACATTATCTTAAGTGTAATTTCAGTGAATAAGTGTGGTTTGATCCATGTGGGGAGGGCATTTTCTGTCTTTATTCTAGAATTTGTATTTCTTTCCCTGTGGTCAGGAATCATATCTGCCATAAAAATAAAAAGATCATCCTATGAGTTCACTGAATACATTAAATCCCATTAAATACATTAAAGCCTTGATTTTTGCATCCGTATATAGAACCTCACATTTTATCCTTGCTAAGCTTCAGTTAACATACACACACACACGCATGCATGCACACACGCGCGCGCACACACACACACACATGGGATGGGGAGTTTATAGAGCTGTCCTTCAAAGGATGCAAAATTTCAGTTAGATAAGAGTTCAAGAGATATATGGCACAACATGATGACTATAGTTAATAATAATGCTTTATATACTTGAAAATTGCCTGTAAGTAGATTTTATAGTCTCATCACAGAAAAATGATAAGCATGTGAAGTAATGTCATAATGCACATGTTATTTAACTTCATTTATCTATTCTATGATCTACATGTATTTAAAAGACTACCCCAAACTTGGCAGATCTATGTGTATATTTTGTATAAGTATACATCTATCATTCATTAAGTTCAGGAAAGCATGTGGCCCATACAGTACTGTCCTCTACATATAAGCCACCTGCCCAGGATCTGCTGATAGAATATAAAACTAGCATCTTTAGGTCCTGGCTTTTAACAGTTTGCCCTCATCTTTCTCTTTTTAGTGGAGAAGGATAGGCTACTTCTATCTATGTGGACAACTGAAGATTTTTTTAGCTGGAAACATAGAATTGCCATTTCTGTGTTAAGGTCTGTGTTTTACATCAGAGTAAGGGTTCTGAGCTAAGCTAACTTTTAGTATGGGATACACTTTCTCTTTTACTGTTAACTAAATCCTCTGCAGGATTTCCTCTCTGCCTCTGTAAGCCCATTGCTGGATAGTTCATACCTCCCAATAATCTGCTGTGTCTAAGAAATTAAGTCTTAAGCAGAATGCTAAGAGAAATGAGCATCTAACAGCATTGATGATTTAATATACTAGAAGATATATGCACAAACAATTGTAATATAATTCTGCCTGGGCCCCTGGGTCTGCAAAGGTGGGGTTAGCAAATGGTGAGAGAACGTACCACATTACATTTGTGACGGGTTTTGTTTGGTGAATGGAGGTGAGGCCCGATATCATCATTTTGTGGGTGAGAAGATTAACATGAGTAAAGCCACCAAGCACCAAAGTATGGTCTTTGTATGGGGGCAGCAAGTTCATATTACCTGGAAAGTAAGGAGAAGAAAGACCTAAAGAGTAACAAAAGCAACTCAAGGGCAAGAAAGTCACACAAGGGGTTCTGTTCTCATTTGGTTCTGTTCTCATTTGGCCAATGTGGCCAAATTTGTGGCTCCAGTGAGAGGGGATGGGGATTAGAAAAATAAAAACTCACACACACAGATTTTTGAACATAAAGCTGGGATCAAGTGGAGTGCTGCTCTCTGATGTGAAGCAGATCTAAAGATTTATGGCAGCAATCTTTATTTATATATGCCTCATTATCAGGTTAAAGACTATGCAAGCATTATTCTTTGTATTCAGGAAAGTCACAGAACTAGAAGCATTTATGCAGCTTTTCTGCAGTTGCAATCCACAGTTGCAATGTGCAATGTTAGGGGCTTTGTGTAGTGATCAAGGAGGTCCATTGTTTATAGCTACTGTTAAGCAGGCAGGCTCAGGAATAGCAGAGCTGGTGAAACATTGTGGTTGTCTAGCATGAGAATTCCTCTGTTCCAAGGAGCTAATGTGCCCAAGATCAAGGTTGAAGCTGATAAGACTCTTGTACAGAGCCTTTTCAGGCAGGGCTTTACCATAGCAGCTAGGCATCCTGTGCCCTTTCACAGAACATTCGCAGGCAGCACGCATGCCACAGCCATGAGGTCATCAGAAGCCATTCTCTGTCACTTCTCTCCTAAAGGTGGGATCAAATCCAGTGATTTCTAACAGGCAAGAGCAGCCAGGTGGTCATGACAAAATGCCAGCCTGTGATGAGGAGAACTGTTGGGGCAGTGGAGGGTCTGGAGGCAGGAGGGCTATCTGGGAGCCTGGTGACACTGTCCAGGTGAGAGGTGATGGAGACAGAATCCTGGATGGCAAGCACCTGAGTTCTTGAGATATGGTGAAATCATTTTGCTGTTTTTTTCAGAGCCATTGCTATCCCCTGTGTTTTACGTGTGCCTACTCTGTGTGTGTGTGTGTGTGTGTGTGTGTGTGTGTGTTGGTCCTCTTCAGCTTTCCCCATCCACCACTGACAAGGAAGAGGAAGAATCTAGGGCATAAAGGTAAAATAGGATAATTTCATGATATGCAGCAACCACAGGACTTCGTCACAGGTACTGTAGATTCAAATTCTAGCTTTGCTGTATGACATTAAATAAATCGGGCAATATCTCTGAACCTCACTATTAAGGGAGAGGCAACAGTTTTCAGTACCCTTTGGAGGCTGGAGGAGACTTTTAAACTGTCTAGGCCCAAGATTTTGATATAAGGTGCCTTCCCCTCCACAGCTGAGAATCCCTTGGAAGGAATGAACCCCAAGTTTCTTTCTAGATGAAAAGCTCCATTATGCTATCATTTTATTTTACACGATTCCTCTTTAAGTCACTTCCTGACTACTCTGTTTACTTCCAGTTTCCAGCTTCTAGAGATGAAGACAACTTTCTGGGTTTTTGAGACTATCACTTGGAGCCATCATCCCATTGAAAGGGAAAACGAGAAGGCATTCATGTGCATGGTTGGAAAGCTGCTGGTACGGTCACTAAATTCCCAGTGGGAGTGAGATAAGCCATCAGCTGCAGGGCTGTGGCCCCTGAATCATGGAACCCAATTTCTACCTCAGTCATCAATGGATTTAGGATGCCAAGTTCATGGTCTTTCAGTTTTCTAACCACATAGAACTTCTTTTTGTGGCAGAAAAAGAATTTAGGCCCTGTGGGCCTAATGAAAAATAGCAAGTCAACAAATAATAGAGTTTTACTCTTTATTTTTCTCCTTTGAGACTGCTGGAAGTTTGTGAATCTGTATATGATGAAACTCTAGTGAATCCCACTAGATCCTCAGAAGTGAACATAATTCTGTTTTACCAAAATGCAACATCAGGTTCAGACATGCCCTGCCAAATCCCACGTTTCTTCTAAATTCATCTCCAGAGCAAACTGGCTCATGGTTCATTTTGAAAGTTCTAGCAAACCGCCCCCCAAGTGCCAATATCTAACACAAAATACACTGTAATTTTTCCAAGAGAGGCTGATTCCAGGGGAAAACTCAGAGGGAAGCGGAGGAACTCTCTATCATTTTCAAAGTCATTCTCAACCTCTGAGGACCAGCAAAAGACACATTCACACTTAATCTTTGCTCATTACAGAAGAGACAGTGTGGGTCAGTTTGTCAGCAGACCACTAGGGTGTCTTGAAATACCATGTGGGTGGCCTCTGGGCAGTCTGCTCTGCTAGCTGGGCCTTTGTAATGGCCTAAAATTATGATGCTCTCACAGTGTCTGCTA
The DNA here is from genome assembly GCA_028644305.1 of Xerus rutilus. Lineage (NCBI taxonomy): Eukaryota > Metazoa > Chordata > Mammalia > Rodentia > Sciuridae > Xerus > Xerus rutilus. Next base: position 5,368,009 of record CM053410.1, on the reverse strand, counting down.
CTGCCCACATGTGGACCATGAATCAAGGGGACAATCAGTTCATATGCCAGGGTGACAGCAGTGAATATTAATCACAAAGAAATGGAACAAAGAGACTGTGGTCAATTTTCTGAATGCTGTATGATGAACTGAAACAATCTTAGACATTTTAAAGAGGAAAAACATGTTAACTCTTTTTTTCTCATTTTGACAATATTTAAATTATGGGAAGTGTGTGTGTGTGTGTGAGAAAATGAGATTTCCGTTATCCTAAAGATTTTGTTGGATTTGGCTTTTAAAATCAGATCTTTAAGACCTTTTACACTTATCCCTGAATAAGGACCAGTCTTGGTCAATAGCAATTTCAAATCTAATATCCTGACACAAATCAAGGGCACCCACCACCACTGCCCAAGCCTCTCCTTCAGACCAGGAGACTGCATTTTGACACTAAACGGTTTTTTCCTTTCTCACAGAATCAGATCATTCTTTTGTAGATTATCTATCACTTCCCTCCAAGTATCATTTTATTAGGAGTTAGACTGGAATTGCAAATCCAGATTGCTTCTCTGGGCATGACTAAGAATAGGAAATCAATGCAGTGTGAAGCATATAAGGACTGCAGGCCAATGATCGGCTTTTAAATGAGTCATGGTGCATAAAAATCAGGTTAATGGGGTGATTTCTCTATTTTACACAGTGTCCTAAGGTAGTTGACTTCTTAACATCTTTAATGGGATGTAAAAAGGTCCATGACCAAAGCAAACCTATGTATCCCTGCATGCACACATGACGTTCTGCAGGAAAATTTACGGACAGCTTTCTGGATGGATATTTCCAAAATGATGAGTGTGAGTACTCCTGAGGAGGCGAGGGAGACCGAGTACTGGTGAAGGGACACTTTAGTTCCATCTCACTTGTTTGAAATTTTTGGAGTTAGAATGTGTTTGTGCATTGTTGTTGAAGTGAAAGATAAGCAAAAATTGTAAAAATTTCATCAGTCACTTAGAAATAGAGGCCTTGACTGGATTGCATGTTGCACCAGGGAATGGCTTTGCTCCTTGTGTGCAGGGACATCTGCCAAGCCCATCTCCTTCCCTCTCCTTTCATTTCTACTCCAGCTCAGGGTGCTTAATGCAAAGAGACTGCTCCTCCCTCTCCTCTCCCCCATGGAGTGCAAAATCAAACTTCCCAGGAGCACATAGGGTATTGGTTAGCTTCTTTGGATGCCATTCCACCTTGGCCTCTCTCTGTTTAAAGGATGGCTATGCATAAGTGGACCCTAGGAGTTTCTCATCATTGACCTTGAACTTGTCAATAGTAAATGCATTGAACTTGTCAATGATAAATGCTTCAAAGCATTTAAATGGGGAGCTAAATGGTAATGTTACTCCTAGGTATCATATTCTGACACAGACAGTGCTTCCCCAAAGCCAAACAGAGATCTGCCCCAGTAAAACATAAAAGATGGGGCTGATAAATGCGCAGAAGCATTGAATGAATTATCTATTCTATAATAGCAGCATATTATTTAATCCTGTTAAACATCATCAGTGGAGAGATAGGACTAAGGGCAGAAAAAATGGTTCTGAATTCAGAGCTGCGAGACCTTCCTGAGTTCAGTCCCAGCATAATTTTGGGCAAATTAATGAGTCTCGATATTGTCATTTGTCACAGGGGGAATATTAATATCTACCTTGTCTATCTTACGGAGCTCTTTGGGGGTTAGGGTTAGGGTTAAGGTTAGGGTTAGGGTTAGGGTAAAGGTTATAAAAATGCCCCGAAAGGCCAATTGAATGGAAAGCAGTTTATTTTGCATCTTGTATATTTGAGGATGAGCCTGATGGTCCCTTTTTACTTGTCCTCTCAGAAAATCTGTCCCCACCCAAGCTTGAATTTTTTAAATGAGATACACTTTCATTGACTACTTCCTCAATCTAATTTGAATTTTCTTAATTCTTCCCTGAAAATAGAAAAGAATAGGTATATGCCTTTATTTTTCTAAAGTGTCAGTTTCCCAGAAAAGTTTTAAATTTCTAAAATAAAGGACTCTGTTCTTTATTATGCCATTTTATATTTATATGTAAAAGACCTGCCATATTTTAGAAGACTCACAGTTAGTAATAAAATGATTATAGATGCTTGGATATCTCTCTGGATTTCTTGATCTATCAATGAGAATGTGCCAAGGTATCATTTTATTGGCTCTAAACAGACTCTTCAAAGGACTGTGGGCCCTATCATATCCTTGGATCCTGAGGGAGCAATGCCAAGTTTAGTTATCACTACATGGCCAGGTGACAAATGGAGAACCTTGAGAATGGTCTCATTGCCTGTATAGTAGGATAAGCTTCATAGCATTGTGGTGGAACTAATAGACCATTTACGTACAAAACGTGCATGCCGGTTTTAAAGAGTTTTTGCAAACGTTGGGAGGAACAGTGAGAGAAGGAATATGTTCCCCATGTGCTTGCCAACTGTGGCTAGCCGGATACCTGTATATCGTAGAGTGGTCCAAAACTGCACGGAAGCAGTGCTGTTGGAATCTACCCACACACATTTGTCTCTGATCAAATCACTCCTTTCCACCCCATCACCTTCCATTCATCCCCAACCTCCATTGCCTGTGGTGCCTGGCTCCAAGCTACCTTCTAACCTCATGTCTCACACTGTCATTTGTAGACCCTCTTCTTTAGTCATGATAAACTTTTCAGTCACCATTCCTTGAAATTGCTACCTCACTGTTTATCCATTGCTGAGAATGCTGTTTCCTATTTTTATGTCTTGACCTTTGAGAATCAGTCCAAATTTTGTTTCCTTCATGATCTTTCTGTGAGTCCTACAATCTGAAGTAGTCTCTCTCTTTAAAATTCCACAAAGCTTTGCCATGTTATTATTTCTACCATTCAGAATAGCTACCGATGCACACAAAGTATCTTCCCAATCACGCTGTAGACCCTTGAGGGTAAAACTCTGGTTCCACCTTCTAGTGCCTACATGGTTGACCTGGTATGCGCCACTTAGCAGGACTCTGTGAATGTGTGATGAGTGATGGGTGAGAGACACCACACTAAGGGGATACAGACACCAGCACATCAGAAGGAGACCCCAACTCTAGGAAATTAGGGGTTTAAGATGAATAAAATCAGCAACACGTGAAACTATGAAGGAAAACTTTCAAGTGGCGATCACGCCACTGGGTAGTTTAGTCTTGAACACTAACCTGTTTAGCTGGAAGGCAGCTTCTCTGCCATCACACCATTCTCACTACTGTGAGAGCAGACTTCAAACTTACACAACATACTGCAGCCGTTAAGTTTATGGACTTGATGGGTGGTCAGTGTCAGAGTTTGCAGCTTATCAAGGACATCAGGGCTGGGAAGGAAAAACAGTGAGAATGTTCCAGATCCTCATGCTCAGATCTTTCCCAACTCAGAACTCATCAGTGTGGAGAGACCTGAAGAGAAAGTCTGGGTTTTAAGACCTCTACAACCTCACTTTAATTTTGTGATTATAGATGCTTGGATATTTCTCTGGATCTCTTGGTCTATCAAAGAGAATATGCCCAGGTATCATTCTATTAGCTGTAATCAGACTCTCCAAAGGGCAAGCATGGAAATGAAAGAAAAGCCAGAGGTGCTCTCTCTGCCATGGAGTTGTGAGGCAGCTTCTCAAGGCAGGGCTTAACTAGCATTCCACAGGGAAGACTGAAATGCTAAATCTCCTCATCTCGTGACCCTGTTTCTTACGTATTTCTGCCATCGGTGAATCATGCTGACTGTGTGGTCAAAAGGTTCCCTGCACCTGTTGCCCCTCACCCATCTTGAGGGAAGCTTCCATGGCTTACCGCTTCTCGCACACGGACAGTTCTGGCATCCTCCCAGGGACTGCTCTAGCGCTCTAGTGTGAAGATGAGGTTTGAGTGTTTACAGACAGCGGGTGGTGGAAGGAATGTGGACCCCATGCTTCTAACAGAGCAGGATGGTAAAGATAGAAGGGCTACGGCTGCATCTCCTAGCCAAGAAAAAATGACCAGATTACAAATAACATAATCGTGGAATTTCTTATATTTTTATCAATTGAAATATATTTATAGTCTGTCTGTTTAAAAAGGAGAAAGAGAGAGAAAGATTCAATATGGCTTCATTCAGTAAACACTGAGCCAGGCTCAGATGTTCCATTATGCAACAGAGTGGAGAAAGACACACCTCCTCCACTGTGACATCCTTTCTTGGACCGAGGATAAGATTTTGGTTTTGAAATAGTGGCGAGAGAGGGGATTAGAGCACCTTAATCCCTTGGCCTCTTGGTAAGTGTTCCCATTGCTCAATTGTAGGCTTGCTGGATGGGGAACTGGTCACCAAATTGATGAGAAACCGATGAGTTATGTCTCTAACTCGGAACACAAGGTCACCCAGGTGATCGGCTGGTGTCTGCATTGACATCACCTTTTTTTCAAATGTATCTCCAGCAATTCAAAAAATGTGATGCAGATAGGATGCAGGTTGGGTCATGGGGACCTTTGAAGCACACTAGGTTGACATCACATCAGCCCTCCATGCCTGCCTCCTTTTAATTTCTTTTTTCTTTTTCTTTTGGTACCAGGGATTGAGCCACCTCCCCAGCCCTATTTTGTGTTTTATGGAGAGACAGGGTCTCACTGAGTTGCTGAGCGCCTCGCCGTTGCTGAGGCTGGCTTTGAACTCACGATTCTCCTGTCTCAGCCTCCCTAAGTGCTGGGATGACAGGCGTGTGTCATCGCGCCTGGCTGCTTCCTTTTAATTTCTTACAACCTAAACTGCAGTAATTTAGGTTCATGTTCATTGATGCTTCTGAATCAATGGGCTTCTACATTTTTGAGTATGGCCCGATGGAAGGAAATACGTTCTACATTTTGCCCCAGTGCACACACATACACACTCAACTGAGAATAAATTTCATGGGCTAACATTTCCACTCCATGGGAGGTATGCTGATGCCCTCCATACTCTTCTAACTAAACACAAATGCTCTTCCCAATGCATTTAGTTAATTTCATGACTTGAAATTGGAAAACCATTGTTTGAAACTCTAAAAGCTCGGAGATTCAGAACCACGCTTTCTTTGTCTGTCTCTTAATGGTGCCTTTGCTCACAGAAGAACTAGTCAAGCAATGTTGTTAAAAACACCTTTTTCCAAGTAAAAAAAAATCTGCCTGAACAGTCTTCTGATTTCCCTTACTTGTTTCACCTGGCGCAGAGAGCATAGTGGGTACTCATCAGCTACTTGCCAAAGAACTAGAGAAAGAGAGAAAAGAGTCATGCTTCAATATAATAGCTTCACTGAAGGAAGGACCAAGAAAAGAAAAAAAAAGAAAAAAAGAAAGATGAGGAGAGCCGACTCTGTTTATCTTCAAAGAAAAGGTAGAGGAACGTGCTTGTAAGCAGAATTCAGAAAGCCCGAGGATTTGCTGAGTCTCCTGCTGGCCAGCAAGGGCTCCGTATGATTCATATTTTATCCTTGCTAGACAAAACAGCACTAAAGGGGAAAACACATTTAAATCAAAATGGCAGTTTAAGGCAGAGCACTCCTTCTCTCTTGACCTCCAGCGCCTTCCTTGAATCTTCAGCAAATTTGCTCCCTAATATCTTCCAGAAACCCAAAGAAACTAGCCCAGAATCAAAGCTTGCCTATATGTTCATTTGCTTTTCCTGTAGTATTAACTTTAGACATATAACTGGGTATGTGCATTGAACTTACGCCTAAATGCATTTAGTTTAAGAATGTTTCCCTAGTGGAATGTGTTTGAGTTCTGCTCTGTGTCATTGAGAGCTTGGTCTGTGTCAGCTGTGGTGCTAGATCCTGGGGCAGAAAGGGAAGAGCAACCTGAACAGCTGTCAGTCTGCTTGGTGGCGTGGCCGTGTGCATGGAGGCTGTGCAACTGTATTCCAAGTGTTGTGCAATAGGTCTGAGCAGAGAGCCCTGGATACCCACGGACAGCCCCCAGAGAGATGACATTTGAATAGGCCTTGGAAGATGAGTGGGGAACATCAAAAGTAGATGAATAAAAGTCAATTGGATAATGAGGACTCTACGAACTTGGCAGGTAAGTACAGGATGCTTTAGGATTACTTAGAGGGCAGGTGTTTTTGTTGCTTACAGGTTTATGGCACAAGTGGAGCAGGAATAAGCTGATACCAAGTTGAGAAGAAACTTGGGTATCACTGTAGGAGTCAAGTATTTATTGGGCACTTAAACATGTACCAGTTTGTTTATTCTTTAATTGTTGAGAAATTGCGTGTAAATCTTGTCCTCCCCAGTGTGTGTGATGTGGAATTATAGTGCCGGAAGGGAACAAGCCTATTTATTCTCAAACCGCTAATATTATACATGAAGAAACAAAAGTCATTTTGTCATTTGGTTAAAAGGGTCTTTTCCCAGGGATTTGAGAGCTCAGCTTATTTGCATATAGATAGAAAGCAATCTTCCTGCTGCTGTTGTATAGACTGGCTTTTAGTCAAAAAGAAAAACAGCTCACTGTGTACTTAAACCAAGCAGGAAGGAAGCGTAGGAGCAGGTGGGTGGACCCATGATCTCCATGTCAGGGCACAGAGGAATGTGGTGTAAAGGTGGCTCTGACTGCACACTTTCCAAGGACACTGAGCTGCCAGAAGGAGTCAGTAATGAGGGCTCTGCATGCTGAAAATCAGGACAGGCAGGAGCCTCCTGATCCCACCAGGTCATCTGGTCAGTCCATCAGTCAGGAACAGCACACGTGGAAAGTCATCTCCTCCTTGGCATTTAAGAGCACTCTGCTCAGTGCCAGGACTCCTGTTTGGGCAAGAGCGAGTGTTGGGCCAGGGGCTGAACCCCATGAACACCAGGGAGTCTGAGATTAACTGCGGCTTTTCTGGATCCTGTTTCCACCTTCTCTGGGCTGTAATGTGAAGGCCCCAGGAAGAGGTTCTAAGTTACCACCAAGAACTTGCGAAATTCTTCCTGCCACCGGGCTTCCTTCAGGTGGGCTGCTCCTGACTTCTTGAGCATCGAGCTCTGGGTTGTAGGCCCCATCTGGAGCTGAGGCTGCATTGGTCCCAGGCCCAGGACAAAGCCAGGGTCTCTGCATGAGCAGGCAATAGCTTGCTAAGAGAGACCCCATCCTCCAGGAGCAAGAGTACATGAGCAAGGTCCAAGGTCAAAGCTCAGTCCTGGGGGGACTGACCAAGTGAGTGGGGCTTCTGCTCCAGTCCCAGCCCAGTCTCACCAGATCTGAAATCAAGTCAAAACAGATCAGTCCTGTTCCACCAACACTTCCATGCTAAAGCTTTAGTGGCTCAGGTGATTGGCACAGCAGGGCCTCCTCCACATGTTCACATAAGAACACAGTGGCAGGGGCCTCCATCTCACAGCAGGAAACTAAGACACCAGGCATTTTGCAAAGGAACAAAGCTGAATAGTCAGTCTTGGAAAGCTAGATAGATGTGTTCACTGGCAGGGAAGGACTCCAATTTCCATACAATGTGGGAGCTTTTTTCTCAGTTTGACTCTATCATAAGTAAAGACTGAGAATGTGGCAGGAGGCAAGGGGCTTGCAGCTAAGTCGTGGAGAAATGCGACTTCTCTAGAACCTAGTGGGTCATGGCGCAGTGGGGGACCACAGGCTCCCTGCAGCAGCGTGCTCTCGACTGATTTTGCCATAATATGCTCAGTGAGGGATTCTCACCCTGACCACGGCAGGTTGCGTTAATTCTTTCCCTCATTTCCATACAGGTCATGAGCAACCCATGAACGTGAGAGCTGAGGCCAGAGGGTCATGGTCCTTTGGCGAGTTCAGGGAGAAGGCAGACATCAGGAAGCACACCTGCACCTCCTCGCCCTTTGGGCAGGATGTTTCTGAGAGGAAAAAATATATTTCTAATGGCTTAACAAGGCTTACTGTTTAATTCCCAACAAAATACAAAACTATGGACTTTAGTCTAAATAACACCTGATTCACTTCATGAATCCTAGGACGTTGCTGTCTAAGGATGCCCCCCATGTGTCAGCTTTCTTGATCTGGGTCAGGCACCTCCAGGCTTCACATTTGCAGCTGAATTTCTTGCTTAATTTGCCGAGAATGTCTACTTGCCAGGCTAGCTTTGAAATTCTAAGAGATCCCTCTCCTTAGGACTCACAACACTTCCATCCTCTTTGACTGTCTATGACCAGAGACCTAACTGTGGAGGCTGAGCTCTCTTCTTCCTGTCTACGTCTGTTAAAATGGCCAGAACACTTACTGGTTTAGAGTGGGAAGAGAAATATATTTAAAAATTTCGTGTACAAAGAAAAGTGGTTCTCTCACAGCATTCTGAAAGTGAGTTCTCTCAATCCAACGAGAGGGTGTTGAAGAAGTACTTGGTGGAGAGATTTTGAGAAAGGCATGGATCTCAGAGCCCCCTAGCCTGATTCCCCTCCCCTGCTCTGGGTAGGCCTTGCAGAGTGACCACAGAGAGCTCACAAGATCAGCAGGCTTGTAGATAGAATGAAGATCTTAGAAAGACATTCATTTGATGTATTTTATTCAGAGTTGAGCAAAAGCAAGGTCCCCCTGGAGAGGAGGGCTGGGCTGGGCTGGGCCCCATCTGAAGCCGTGGCCAACACTCTTATGTTTAAACAATGCTGCTTTTACCTCTCCATGAGAAGTGAGAAAGCACCAAGTAAGGAAATGTTGACTAGTATTGCCATTTCTTATATGCGCTTTAAAAATATAAAGCCCCACATTAAAAAAAAAAATCTCCAACTTAAAGAAAGACAATTTTGAAAATCTCCTTATAAAATGAATAAGGGCATTTACCACTTCCTCAGCCAATTGGTACTAAGTGTACTGTAATTAGGACAGAGGAAACACCAGGCAAAAATCTGGTTGTTCAAGGTGGGAGGGGCTGTGGGTGTCCTGCAGGGTCATGTGCACACAGCTCACACAGACGATGTCACCTCACATGGCCTGGCTTCTTGTGAGCAACTCTCATCCATGCTTGTTCTGCTGAGACACCTCATTTCCGAATCTGGGGACATCGTGTGAGGCTCCACATATGCAGGTTTCAGTCACACACATTCTGCCTGGGCTGGGGGCAGGGAGGGGGGCAACACGTTTCCCAGCTCTCTGCATACATTATCTGTTTTAATCCTGACAACAACCTCCAGAAAAACATATTTTAATCTGTATTCAACAGATGTACGAATACAAGCTCTGAAAGAATTTCCCCAAATACACAGAGTCAACAAATGAGCAGGCCTTGATTAACTGAGATTCTTCTGATTTGAAAATCCACGGTGCTTACAAAGGCACATTTCTCAAATAGTCCTGCTTAAATCACAGTTCTATGACATAGGTATCACTTTACCATTAAATAGAATTCTTTGAAAGAGACAGATCTTAACATTCAAGCATTTTCCCAGTTCTTTAAAAGCAGAGATGGATACAGAATTGATCAGGGAGAGGGAATAAAAATCATTAGGAACTCCTATGTGGTATCTCCACGCATCAGGCATGTTCCAAGAGCGTATCAGACACGGAATCATTGGATCCTCACAGGAATCCTGGAATGGAGGTATCTTTTTATCCCTATTTCAGAGACATGGAAACTGAGGATAGAGAGGTGAATGACTTGCCTATGGTCACAGAATAAGGGACAGGGCTGGGTTTCCCATCCAGGCGGTCTCCTGAGAGCGCTTTGCCCACTCCGCAGCGCTACATTTCCTTTCCGTCCCCAACTACAGACCACACATGTCAAATGGTTTTCAGTAAGGTCAGTATAAGAAGAAATACTGAAGACTGGCATAATGAGATTAATCTGAAATACATTTTTTTTTTTAATATACAGAGTGAAATACAGTAATGGATAGCAGATTTTTCTGAACTCTAAAGTTTCTGGACAAATTCTCCATCTCAATGGAAATTAAGCTAATCAACTTTTAAAATGTTGAAATCATTGAGACCTTGCAGCCAGTTAAAAAGTGGGTGGTAATATTGAGAGGGCCTTGTGCCCAACTGATGGCGATAATGAATCTCCTGGAGGGGCAGCCCGTGTGGGCAGAGCTAGTGATTCTTCTTATGTTGTGACTGAGGAGATGGAGGCTGAGAGAGGCCAAGATTCCTTTGTTGGAGTTAGCTGTCAAACTGCTGTTTCTACACACAGCTACACAACCTACTCATCACACAGCTGCATTAACTTCACTCTGCCTTAAGCACAAAGAAAGGGAAAGAAATTAAATAAAACAAAGTAACAAAAACACAAGCAATTTGACACAAAGGACATTCTAAGAAGGCAGGTTCTGTGTACTCACTACAGCAGATCACAGATAGACTTTTACAGAATTTACTCTGGTACCCAGCACCCTCCACACGTCTCACCCATCAGTGGATTCCTCTGGCTTTACTTTCAATACAGCCAGACTCTCAGTCCAAGCCAGGATTATCTCCTGCAACAGCCTCTGGTGTGGTCTCCATCCACCATGGGCCTCCCGCTACCTGCTGTTCGCTGCAGCCAGAGGGCACTTCTCAAACATGAATCAGATCTATTGCTCCTCAGCATGAAATCCCCCTGACATCTTTTCCTTTACTCAGGGCAAAATCCAAGTGCACATTACAGTACCCAGCTACCTTCCTAGCTTTCCTCATGCTCTCCCTGTGCCCTCTGCACTGTGGCCCTGCGGTCTCTGTGCTGTCCACGAACACTTTGAGCAAGCTCTTACATGTTCCCTCACCTCCTCCCACTGGCATCTTCCCAGGCAGCACCCTCACCGTAAGCAGTTCTTGGCCTAAATGTTGTGTGCCAAGCTGTCCATCCCTGCATATGCCCCATGGCCATCCTACCAGGCTCACTTCCGTAGCCATTTATCATCAAGGCAGTTATTGTCATGTTACATTGTGTGTGTGTGCATGTGTATCTACGTGTGTTTTGATCTTTGTGTGTATCTATCCATGGGTTTACCAAGGTATGTGTCTTTGCATTACATGTATCTGTGGGCATGTGTTATCTATGTATCTATATATGTATGCATTTATATCCATATATATGCCTATGTGAGATACATATGTGTGTATATGGGTGTGTCCCTGTGTGTATCTATGTGAGTGTATATCTGTGTGTGTGTGTGGTGTATGTTTGTCTTTCCTAATAGGAATATGAGCAGGGACTGTATTCAATTTACTATTTCATCTCTTGGGTTTTAAACATCATAAAATGATGTTTAATAAAAATGTTTTGAATGAGAAATTAATAATTTATGATCATAACAGTGAATCTGAAACATGAGAAAGTTAAATTATTTCTCATTTATTATGAAAAATAATGTGTGGTGCAGCCAGCCTCAGCAATGGCGAGGCGCTAAGCAACTCAGTGAGACCCTGTCTCTACATAAAACACAAAATAGGGCTAGGGATGTGTGCCCCTGAGTTCAATCCCTGGTACCAAAAAAAAAAAAGAATTGTGTGGTGCATTTCATGATTTTTTTTAAAGCACATTAAAATTATTCTTGTATCTACTTCAGATACTGCAAACATTTTTGCAGTTCAGTATGACTTACTGTCTTAAGTTTATGAGCAATGGAGTTTTTACCATTAGATTGCGATTATGTTGATTTTTGTTTTTAGTGGATTGAATTTATGTTTTCAAGAATTTTTTATTCTTTCTGTATTGTGAAATATAAGGTAGTGTCAAGGTCTATCTAATCAGCCAAATGCTAGTAAGAGGTGATGTCCACTGAGATATGCTCTTTCCGGGTGCTGGTCTAAACCTATTCCCCATCCTAAGTCATTTATTCCTCAAGGAAGTCTCAAAGGTAGGAATTCTTATTGCCACCAATTTGCTGATGGGAAAACTGAGATATGTAAAGTTAAAAGATCCCAATCAAGGCCACACAGCCAATTAGCAGTGAGGCACCACACAAAAGCCAATCTGTCCACTCTTCAGTCATCCATTAAAAAATGTCCTTTCGAGCTGGGTGCAGTGGCGCATGCCTGTAATCCCAGTAGCTCAGGAGGCTGAGACAGGAGGATTGTGAGTTCAAAGCAAGCCTGAGCGATGGCGAGGCACTAAGCAACTCAGTGAGACATTAAATAAAAGACAAAATAGGGCTGGGGATGTGGCTCAATGCTCTAGTGCCCCTGAATTCAATCCCTAGTATCCATCACC
>CM053410.1:5324088-5355375 GCA_028644305.1 Xerus rutilus | reverse complement strand
GTATAAATAAAAGCAGAGGACTTTGTCCACAATAAGGACAGTTGCCATTGCCTCACCAATTCCTAAGCCTTCTTCACTTTGGACAGGATTTGGGAGTCGAAGATAGCTATTTAGTGAGACAGCTGAGAAAGACCAATATTTGCCAAAATTAGTTCATGTAAAAACAAACATTTTGGTCAAATAAGTGTTTGACATGAGAGTTAATCCAAAGAAGGTTCTTTTCTTTTTTTGAGAATAAGTTTTACTTTTTGGAACTGTTCACACACTGATGTGTGCTCTCGGAACAGGAGAAGGGAACAGGCACTCTTTACCAACTTTGTTATTTTGCAGGAAGTTTCCTGGGCTCAGCTTGCTGCAGAAGACTCTTCTGGAGGGAGATCCACTTGACCCACATGGCTCTGCTATTTTATACCTATGTCACTTCTGGCATTTAACCCAATGAGCCTTATGCTTCATCTGGAAAATAAAAACCCTCCTGCCTTGGGGTGGTTGGATTGCAAAGTGGGCAGTGTGCTTGGTGCAGTGCTGGAGCAGGTGTACGCCTGGCCTGTGCTGGCTAGATGATTATTATTTTCATTGACGTGACAGACTAATGCTGCAATCATATGGCTGAAGACAGACTTTCCTTAACTTCGTAGAAAAATGCAATTAGTTGCTACCTAAGCCAGCCTTTCCTAGACCTTAATACAAAATCATTCTAAATGGAATCTCAGAAAATGATGCTATCCTAGGTGGCACTCCTACTTAAAACTTAATGATGCAGAAAATGCCTCACCTCCTACTGTAAGTAGCCTTTGAGCTACCCCCCGGGGCTTGTTCTTACCTTTACCCACTGGTGCCATTGCGCAAATGGCCTTGGGCACATTTGGCCCACACCAAATCCTCTATAAAAAGGACCCAAGTATTATCTCTTTTCCTCTGTTAAATGTTTTATAATGCACAATCTTAGTAAATTCCAGGAAGCTCTACTATCCACATCTTATTAGAACATAAATTGATGTCATAGGGACATTCTTTACCGAGTAGAAGAGATTCAGAAAACTATGGCTAATGTTCAGGGACCTTCCCAAGCATCACCATCATCAGCTGTAGGCATGTCTCAAGGGGATACAGGCGCCCCTGCTCAGCAGTCACCTCCACTAGACTGCCCTTCCCATTGCTGGCAGCTCATCCTAATGGCAGGGCCAGATCTTCTCCCCTCTCTGAGGAGTGATGGCTTCCATACAGTGAGATACTGGATTATAGCGAGATCCCACCTCTTCAGGAGACAGAACCCCTTCCCTGGCGGGTGGCAGTCAGCCAGCTCACGCGTGCTTGGAGGAAATCAGCTCTGCTCCTCGTGCTGAGCCTGGGCTTTGTGTGGGGAGCTTGTGGTGCAGGAGTGACAAGGTCAGAGTGGCTGGCGAGGAGGTGATTTTCACAGCGGTCTTGGATGGCCTGAATGGAGACAGTGGGCCTGCGGTCAGAATGTCAGCATGCTGTCTTGGTCACTTGAGCTGCCACATTATAAGGGCTAAAATAAACTGAGACTACCTAGGCCATAGATGGCAAGAGCTCATGGTGGGGTGGTCTGCTCCCAGTCCACAGTCAGGGCGTTCAAGTCCTTTCCAACTGAGTCAGTCAGGCTGCTTTTTACCAACTCACAATCAAGTTCAAACTCACAAAGGCTGCAAGGGAAGACTTGTCATAGAGGTATGTATGCTTAGCGTGGTGACAGATCCACACAACAGGAAGGGGCTCTGTGCTTTTAGAGGAAAAACTTATTCTAAGGAATCCTTGAATAAAATTCCTTATTCTAAGGAATCCTTTGGAAGCTGGAACCACACAGAGGTACAAGTGGTTGGCGGGGAACGTCACACTTACAAATGGCCTCTTGTGAAAGTTATGCCCTGTTACCAGGGCGCAAGGTAGTGTGTGAACTAAGGAGGACAAGCACTTCCCTAAGCGTCGAAGGGCTGATAATCAGGGGCAGAGTTCAATTCCAACTCAGTAGCCCAGCTCCATTTGCTAGTTCTAGCAAATAATCAAGGTGCCTTTGACCAAGGACACGCTGATAATAATTGTAATCACTCTGAAACTGAACATTTGTCTCTCAGCCCTCAATGATAGTTAATGAGAAACGAAATCCAGTAAACTCCAGGAAAATACCACTTGGAGGAAGTGGCAGTGGGTGGAACTTCCGGAATCCTGAGCACATGGGGTGGCAATCCTCTCCTTCCCAGTTCTCCAGCCTGGGTCCTCCTGAAGATCTTGGGATGGTGTGTGTCTCTGGAAGAGCCTTTTCTTTCATCTCACGAGAGGAAGTAAGGACCCCTAGCTAGTCCTGCTCTCTGCATCCTCCAGAAGACAAGCAGTGTGCGCTCCTCAGCCATGGGAAGCTGCAGGCTGAGGTCTTAGCCTGCATGTGTGCGGGCTTCTTCTGTAGCAGAGATGCAAAGCAGCCCTCCTGTGTTCAGCCATCCCTCTGATCGCCTGGGAATCCAAAGCAGCACCCATCCCTTTTTGGTGAGGCTTACCTTCCAGCTGGCATCTCACCACAGCCCCAGGGACTGTGGAAGGATTCCTGGGAGGGCAGTCATTCCATGCTGGCAGCTGCAGCACATGGGGCAGCCGTGGCCCCCGAGCTCTGGCTTGGCACAGGATGATAAACACAAGAGTAACAGCAGCCACACGGCACGCGTGGGCCTCCTGTGAGCCCAACAAGTCTCAGAGCCAACAAGGAAACTGGCCAGACCCAAGAGCTAAACTGCAGTGGCCATGAGTACGGCAGCAGACCCTCCGAGCCACCTCACCTGTGCTGCACAGGTGAACACCTGGGAATTTGACAAGATGTCACTGATAGGAAAGGCAACATTATAAATAAGCCTTCCAGTAAGTGCTTGTCCACTGCCTCAACACAAGCAGTGAATATTATTAAAAAAATGCTGATTTAATTCTTAGAAGCTGTGTATTTTTAGGAAATGCACATATTTGGGGCAATTGTCAGGAAAGCCATTATGCAGATCTGAGGTATTGTGGAAGGTGACAAATGCAGTCAGTGGCTTTCTGTGACCTATTTTTAGTTACATGGAACCTGAGGGGTGGCAGTCTGGCCACATGCAATTAACCAGTCTTACAGATATGGCAAAAACTATCACGAGGCACTTGTGAGGTGACAAATAAGAGACCCTCTCCTTCAGTCCTTTAACTCTGATCTTTCATGATAACTAGCAAAGATGACTTGTACAGGAGGGAACAGAGTAGACGTGGCATGTAATTAAGGCAGCATGAAGCTGTCCCCTGGGGCACAGAATCATTGTAGGGCAAATTCTCTTTGTCTCCCAGTGTTCAAATGCCAACCACGAATCCCCACCTTCTCTGCTGCAGATTAATACTGCCCACAAAATAACCTAGCATTTCAGTGAGTGATATCAGGGCTGTGCTGATCACCCCCCTGAAGGTCACACGGGAGGAAAACCAGACTCCATCTCCTTTCTGCTCACCTGAGTTCAGCTACAGCCTGTCAAGGAAGCAGGCATGCATGAGAGCTTGATGGAAGAATTTTCTCACACAGAATGGACCCTTCCTGGGAGCCAGGTTGCAACTGGTCTTTGGGGCTAGTCAAATGTGGGTCAAAACCACCTGTTTTTCAAAATGGGCAAAGGTGGATGAATACAGATAAAGAATTCAAAGGACTTTTTGAATACGTTTCTTTAAAAAAAAAAGCCCTCATTTTTAATATACATAATGAGTATTCATAGCCGAACAGCTTGGAAAAAGGAACAACAAGATAATCCTAATCAGTTAGGAAGCAGCCACCAAGCAACAACTGCTTTTATTATTCTAGTATATTTCAGCATTTTGGGGCATGTGTGTGTGTGGAGAGCAAAATAAATGATTGCATGCACGCCCAATGTCTTGTGGCAAAGTTGCTTCCCTACATGTACTAAAAGGTATAAATTAGATTTCGTATTCGATGAAGCTGAGGAGATGAAATCCAACAGAGCACATAAAGATCAAAGACGAGGTGAGGACAGCCGGAGGACACTTCACTTAAATATGTGAATGCAGTGCATGATTACCCAGCCAAGGAAAAATTATTTATCTGGCCTGTGAATGTTATTTAAATCCTAGCTCATTCATGCTAAACAGAGGTGAGTTTTTCCATTCACTTCCCCAAGCCTTCTCTTCTGGTGGAAGCAGCCTCACCCCACATTCCCTGCGCATCTCTGTGTTTGGGTGTGATGCCCACACCCCAAGAGGGTGTTGAAGAAGGTGTTAATTGCCAAAATGATGATGTTTAAATGTAGGTCACTTTTAAACAGGTGTTTTTTTTTTTTTTAGGTTGTGGCAATCTATAAACATTATTCTTGCCATAAACCCATGAACTAAAATCCTCTAATGGAAACGCCTGAAGAATGATTACTTACAATGATGTATTAACATGTCTGAGCTACTTTTCTTTCTCTAAAGACACGAAGAGGAACTGCATTCTTAAAGATTAGAAAATCATGTCATCTACCCAAATAAGAGTTTTGTTTCCTGTTTCATGAGTTCTCACTACGTTAACAACTAAAACATGCAGAATATTTTTGTCAAATCCTAAAGCTTTGCTTTTGGGTGCAATCATCCAATGCTAATCTCAAATAAGAAGTGATATGAATGAGGATTTTTATTATCATCACCATCAGAACTCAGGAGGAGCCACTGACCCCATGAAATATTCTCTGAGTGGGGAGCAGTCCACGGAGCCATGGCAAGTGCTATTCTCAGAACAGAACGTGTGCTTCTTTGGAGTCTGCTGTGAGCAGTTTATTATTTTCCTGCCTTGAAGATAATGGAAGTGCATTTAATATTGCCAGATGCTTTGTGTTTTTTTTCCCTGGTTGTCACTGCCTATTCTGAACAACCAGTGGAAATAAAAAAGTTAAAATTCAACTGGTTTTTAGAAGAGGAGATTGCATGTGCCTTTCTAAAAGGGACTACGGTAAGGTTCCCTTTCTCAGCACAAGCCCTGCCCCTGTGGCTTGTCCTCTGGGCCCCCACAGCCACATGGCTTGCCACTATGCAGAAAGCCATAACTCCCCAAGCCTCATCCATGTGGCTCACTTGCTGCTCTCAGTTGAATTCCTGTAGTGGATCCTGTTCTCTTGTTAAGCAGGTCTGTCTGCTCCGCTGGGCTCAGCCATTCTAATCCCTGCAGAGCCATGGATGAGAGTGTGCTGTGTAACTGAAGCCCATCGCTAGACAGGTCCGCTTAACACCTGGAGCACAAGTGGTTTTATAAGTGAATGAGGCCAAAACGATTTCAGGAAGGCTGTCCAGACAAGGGGAGATCAGGTTTTCCAATCTGCTCAAAGCTTAGCAAAGGCTGCCACTGAAGCGGAGCCTGGCGGCATCTCCAGAGCCTCTCCCTGGATTGGCAGGCGTGAGCAGGGTGGGAGTTCTATGGGGGCTGTGTGTGGCCAAGGTGTCGGAGCAGCCTGGCTTCCCCATGGCCTGGGAATCAAAAGCTTTTAGAGCACAGAATCCAGCTCCTGGAGCGACACCCCCCGCCCCCTGCTTTTTAAAAAATGTGGTAGTGAAATAGCAATTATTAAGATGCTAGGAAGAAATGGAGTGGAAGCAAACCTCTTTAGAATTAACCAATAAGGGAAATCAAGTGCTTTGAAGTCAGTACAGTTAATAATAATAAGAATGATTATTTTAATTATAATCTTCCTTGGAGTGTGTTTTACACTTCACGAAGCATTTTAAAAGTATCCTAGTTCATTTAGTTACTACAATACTGTGATGAGATACATGACAATCATACTCCCATTATTCAGAAAATCCAACTAAGGGACATGGGGACACACACACACATGCATCCATCTCCCTCCAGCCACAGTTCCAGACTTTGGGGGGACTCAGCAGCATGGGGAAGCTTATTATTTCCATGCTTTTCTGATTCTTAGCTGCTCTGTTGTCCCCTCCTTTTCTCTTCCTCCTCATCTTTCATGTATTTACCTGTAAATCCAAGTTTATGAGTGTCTTTGAATAAACGCTCAACAGGCACTCACTGATTGGTGTGTAGTACAAGTAATTTATCCACTCAGTGGATCCAAGTGAATGGCCTGGAGCAAATTGGATAAAAAATTGTTAGATTTTGCTTGGGGTCTGAGTTGTAGCTCATGATGAAGAAAGCCACGTCCTCGTTCTGCACATGGAGTCAGAGAGACAGCTGGACCAGCGGCTGTGCCAGCTACTCACTGCAGGCCACTCCCTGGGCTCCACCCACTGAAAGCGTGTCAGCAGCCTCTCACTCACAGGTTTTAAATGAGATTCTAAGTGTACATGTGGAGCCCAGGGTTACCTGCTCTGTCACTGGGACGTGCTTTAGGTCTGGAAGGGAAATGACATGAGCCAAGGAATCAGGCAGAGACTGATTTTAGAATTGAGGGGGAACAGGAGGTGGAAACGAAGTAAGCATTTTTGAGAAGACTTAGCGGAGACCACCTAGTAGAGAGAGTAACCCAAGGGCATGATAAAGAAGAATTTACAGAGAAGAGCTTATACAAACCATCGCCAAGAAGAGAGCGACTAAAGGGGGAGTGTGTGAGTATAAAGGGACAAGAGAGAGAAATTAATGTGAGAGGTGAGGGAAGAAGAGGTGGAGAATGATAGCTCTCTCTGCTGCTGCCTCCTTGGCACTAGTTAGGGAGAAAGAACTGCATTGAGCCCACACCACGTGGCAGGATTGGACAATGAACTTGCACGTACCACACGGCTGTACTGTGCAGGGAAGATTCCACTGGGATCAGTCACCCTCAGCTTGTTTCCCTGAAAAACCCAGTTGCGAAGCAAACTCCCATAAAAACAAAAGGCAGTTCAGACCCAAATGCAGACAAGGCTGTCTGCCATAAGAAGAGGTAGGTGGGTCCTCCATCTATGCAGGGTGGGAACAACACACCTCTATGGCTCCTAGCTTGGAAGATTTCCCAGGAGAGAGTGACAAACAAAAGTGACACAGCTTTTTACTATATAAAGAGCAACTTCCACACGATGGTCTATTGTAAGTGAAAAATTACAATGACTGACATTGGAGGATAAATAATTGAATCGAGGGACAGAAGTCAATTTCCCAGCAAGGTGATAACATCTCATTTCTCACTTTTTGAATTTTACTCAGCTTCTACTTCATGATATGTTTCCTATTTCCTATGTCATTGCCCTTGGAAATCTCCCTAAAGAATGCTGATTTTGTGGAACAACCTTCTGTGAATTTGCACAATAAAATCATAAAGCCGTCATCAGTAGAGAGAGATAGAAATTCCCGGAAAGGGGGACACTGCCACATTGCAACCTACTCCTGGAGGCTGGAAATCCTCTGAGATCCATAGTTGACAAAATAAATTGGTGTGTTTGGCAATTCTTGCAAGTTTCAGGAAGGCAAGATACCTGTCTGTTGCTGGACTGTGGGTTACCTGTGCAGACTTAGATTCATGCAAACGCCACTGTGTCTTAGCGCCATTACTGGGGTCTCCAGCAGGCAGTTTGAAAGTGTGGGTTGGTGTCCTGCTTTTCTGTTTTGATCACTGGAGCCCTGCTTAACTTGGCAATGTGCTACATACTCAGCCTGCATGCCTTGGAACTGCTAGCTCTGATCACCCACCTTCCAGTCTTAATTTTAGTAGTGAAGACTAAAATAAATCTACTAAAAGAAAAGAAATTGATCTTCAAGAATTTAATCTTTGATTAAACTTGACACTGAAATCAACAGGTCATGAATGATTAGTGAGGATGGAAAGAGAGATTAGGCATCTCATGAAAGTCAAGGCTCCTTGTATTTGCTCCATCTGAGAACAAGGAAGATGTTCCCTGGGACTCTCACCTAAACAATGATACGCCCTCCAGAGAAATGCACATCTGTTAAATAGGACTTGGTAAGCCAGCTCAGGATTTTGAAGGGAGTACTATGTTGGAGCTGCTTGCCATGTTTTCTATGCTTATTTTTTGCAATTTTCCCCACCCTTAGCCAAGCAAGTACGCGATATGAAAATATTTACCTGCAGAATGTCCTCTAGTAACATGGTCCCTGGATGTGTGGCTACCTGTTAGGGTTTTGTGTTTTAATAATGCTGGTAAATGTACTGGCACAGTGGAATGTTGTAAGAATGAAGGTAAGACATACAGACATTCATTAGGAAAAGAAGAGTCTCCCACCTGCCACCAAGGAAGAGTCTGAGAGTGTGTCTTGCTGCTGGGTGAGGAATCTAATGTGTCACTCATCTCGGTGTCTTGAAAATAGTGGAAAGAATACATCTAGTTCAGCTTAGCTTACCAACAGCAGATCGTGGTCTTTGCTGGAAGAGACCTGCTCCTGTGTGGCTCCCTGTGCTCTCCATTCAACCACAGATGAAGATGTGGGAACAACTACATCTGCCATTTACTAGTCATTGACAAGTGCAGGGGGTCCTGCGAGCCCTGATCTCATTTCCTTGCAGATGCCATGGATATGTATCATGTGTCGGCTGCTGCTGGACAGCAGAGGGCACTGAGAAGCTTCCATAGGATCTTCAGCATAGGACTGACAAGGGCAGGGGCTTCTTGAACTGCCTTCCAGAGGTGATTTCAGCTCCTGCTGTGATTCTTGATTAATGAGCTGTGTTATATTTTAACATATTCTCAGCTATGGGTTTGAAATAATGTACAAAGTGATACTGTATGGCTTAGAATGATAAACTTTGTATAAGGATAGCTGGTTATTGTCTAGAAGGAGACAGAACTTCAGGGCTTCTGCTCACCCTGGGCTCCACTCACAGTGTCAGCAATATCAGCTTATACTGTTGCAAAGATTTGGTTCTGTTTAAACCCTAATCTTTACTAAGTCTCATTTAACAGAAATGATCCAGAATTCCTTGTTTTTGGAAATGTCAAGGATTTGTTATATGGAACAGGAAAGAAGTCTACTTTTATATAGAGAGGACCATAATGAATAAAAGAAATTAGCCTGACACTGGGGCTGTAGCTATGTTCTTTGTTACCAGGGTGAGCTTGGTGCATGTGAGGCATCGCAAATGTGGAAGTACCCATAGTAGTCTTGCAAGCTTGGAAAAATGTTACAAAAATTTGTCTGGATAGCTTCTAGGATGCTAAGATGAAATGCATAGAGGAGAACTCATTCAATACAACACTCCTGGTGCTACCATTGAATTCCTTTTAGGTAAGGAGTGGAACTCATTAGCTATTCACATAGTAATGCAATTTATAAAGCCTCATCATAGACACCTTAAAAAAACTCTGATGACCATTTTTGGCAGAAAAATATACATTAGTGAGGAAGTATTGGCTTTCTAAGAGCCGAGAAGCATGACTCAGTTACTGAACAGAAGCATAGTTAATCTGCTTATTGCAGTCATGAATGAAATAAGGAAGAAGTAACTACCCAGGTTTATAGAAGGCACATTTCTATGATTATCCAAGGCTCTCTTTGGAAACATTAGTTGCTACCAAATTGCATCTGTGTATTTTATCTCATCTTCTCTATCATAAACAGAGTCCGGGACAAGGGTGAGAGGATCTGGTTCCAGCACTGGCCAAGCCTACTTTGGATGCCCTAAAACACCATGGTTTATAGCAGATGCGAGATAGCTGTGTGTTCTGTGGCAAACTGTCCAGCTTTCTTGAATCCAAAGTGGGAACAACAGTACTGTGTACTTCAAAAATCTTCCATGAATATCTAATACAATAGTCTATGCATGCCTGGCTCATAGTAAGTGCTCAATAAAAGCTAGGTGTTGTCATCAGCATTATTTATAGGCTAATTAGCTATTTGAACCTACCTGGATCCCAATTCGGGATCCCTAGGACTAGATAGGTACCCTGAAAATTTTTCTCTAAAGTATCCTTAAAAATAGATGATAAGGTAGGCTTCCCCTGAGGCCAAGTGGGAGTGTAACCAAAAGGGGAGAACTCAACTGAAAAAAATACCTATGCTGTACTTACATTTTTTGCATTTTTTTTACAGTTTACATTTTCCTTACATTTCTTAGTCAAAATTCACACTGCTCTTCATAATAATTTTTTGTTTTGATGTTAAAAATATTCATAGTTACATGGTTTTCAAACCTATTTAATAATGGAAGCAGATAAATTGTGACCATCTTGTAGCTCTGCATCCCTGCAGGCAACCCATCCTGGTAGGCAGATTCTGTAGGAGGTACATGCCCCCAGATCCCAGCTACACAAAGGGTGGTCTGTGGACAAGCAGGCCCTTGGAATTTGTGAGGAACACAGACTATCAGAACTTACTGCAGACCCACAGGATCAGAAATGCTCTGGGGTCACTAAAACACCCCCCATGATCTGTATATAGTTTAAAGTTGAGAAGCACTGAAGAGCTGATCTCTTAAGAATTGTCTGGGATCAGCCTGCTCTGATAAAGCAAGAAGGGAAATTGCCATGCATGGAGCCTCTTGTGGGAGGCTGGCACTGTGCTAGCTAATGTGAGGAATACAGAGATGAAGAGGGTATTGTCCTTTCTCCTCTGGTTTCTACTGGGGCAAGGGAGCAGCGGTGACCTGGCTCCATGGAAACCTGCCATCTGCTCCATTAGAAATGTGCTCAGCCCTTCATACCATGATTGTTCACCTTCAAAGCAAAGTGAGCACAGAGGAGACCAATGGTCATAATCTGGAGAGTGTAGAGAAGTGGCTACCATCCTCCTGCCCTTACATTTCCTGCCAACCCCACTGCCTATCTCAGGTCCGTTGAAGAATGCTTCAGGGTCCTAGTCTATCATTCTTACATTCCAATATATACCACCAGTGCTGGGAAAAACCCAAACCCAAACCAAGAGAGATACAAAACTACATCCTAACAAGACCGAGGGAAGTCAGTTTTCCTAGGCAGCCCTCGGGGCACACAGTGAGTTACATCTGTGACTGAGGACACCTGTTTTCTGCTGACGCTTCCGACCTGCTCTCTTTGGCTCTGTGGCTGGCAACGCGTGGGTTCATTGAGAGCTGCAGGGGAAAAGAGCCCTTCTTTTTTCACCAAGACAGAGCTGTCTTAAGAGGTTAGAGTTTGATGCTGTGCAGGGTGAAGCTTTCACCCGAAGGCAGTGGGACCCACACTGTTTTGAGATTGTCAAGGCAGAAGACACAAAAGGTCAGTGGCAGCCCAATCTAACTGTCTCTCCTGTTGTCAAGGGGTGGAGCTGTGTCACCACAAGTGCCAACAGCACAGAGCCTGATCTGCAGATTCAGGCATGATGGAGAAGCCGGAGACAGGACAGGGCGGGTGGGATCTGAGAGGGCGGCTGAGGGAAGGTGCAAGGAGGCTGCCTGTTGTCTCTGGGCTCAGCACCAGCAGGGAGAGGAGAGTGAGGATCCCGCAACTCTGGCTGTGCTCCTGGAGGTCTCTGATGACGCCTCGTCCTTTTCCTGGCCAATGTCGTGAGCGTATTGTCTATGTAGCTACCCTGCTGTCCCACAAGGCCACTGCCACTGCTCACCCCACTCCTAGTACTCAGGTCTACCAATGACCTCTCAAGTGCCCAGATCAAAGGCCTTCAGGGAGGTCTTCCACTAGACTTCATCATTTGAAATAGCTTTGTCTTGTAATGTTCTCTCGTCCACCGGCACCTCATTATTCTGCCGCTTTTCAACCCGTCAGCTATCCTCTTCGGGGCTTCCTTTAATGGCTTGGCTCCTCACCCTGCCTGTGAAGTCCACCCGCTTACTGAGGTCCAGTCCCTGCCTCTCACTAGCTGCATTCCCATTGTAGATACTTGTCCACTCCAGCAGCTCCTAAAACCACTTCACTGCGAATGCCTCCAAAATCCACTTATAAAACCTTGAGTTTTCTCCCATGATCAAATAATATATCTTCCACTGCCTGTTTGGTATTTGCATATGATTGATGATCCTTCCAGTTACCTGCATGTAGCTGTAATGAGCACCCATCACCCCATGCTGAGTGCCAATCTTATTTCTACCAGGAAACCTTGGACAGCTTCTAAGCCTGAAGCAGCCCCCTCCCTCCCTCAGCATGCCCGTTGAGATTGGCCAAGTAATCCTTGCTCTTCTGTATTTCACAGAGACGTTTTTCTCCCCAGGACAGTGCAGCACTGGGCAGTTTGATGTACAGAGTGACATTTCTACATTGCATTATTCACTCATTTAACACACATTTATCATGCCTACTGTGTACCATGCACTCTTCAATGTGCTAGGAATACAGGAATCAACAAAACAAGATTTCCATCAAGCAGTTGATATTCCGGGATAGGAGGGGGGGACCTCCTTGCTATCTGTGTGTGTTATCAGGTGATAAGAAAAATAAAGTGAGGGGCAAGAAATGATGGTTTGTGGAGGAGGGCTACTCACTAGGGTCATCAAGGAGAGCCTCTTGGAGAGCCCGACCTTGAGCAGAGACTTAGAGGACACGAGAGCAACCCTGAAGACAGCTTCAGGAAGAGGACTCCAGCACTGAGGAAGGAGCTTTCCTGCTGTGCCTGGGATGCAGTGATGAAGTGGTGTGAGCAAGGATGGGGGGGGAATCTCAGTAGGAGATGAGCACGGAGAAGCAGCAGGGAACAGATCACAGACGACCTCAGGCCCCAGCAGTGACTGAGTTTCAGTCTGGTTGAAGGAAGTCACGATAGCCTTGCTCACATGCGTCTGAGAATAGTTTCGTAAGAATCGCTCTGGCTGCTCTGCTGCAAGCCGGCTGGTGTGGCCTGGGCAGACAAAGATGGAAGCAGAGGGAGCAGCCAGGAGATTAAAATAGTTCAGGTGAGAGGTGACGGGTAGCTGGACAGGAGGCAGGTGGAGGTTGGTAAGAATTAGTCAGCTATATGTTTTTTTTTAGAGAGACAGCCAGCAGCAGCAGAAGGCAAAGTAAGACACAAGAATGACCTCAAAAGTTTAGGTCTGAGCAACTGGGAAAAAGGAGGAGGTGTCAAAAGACAGGAGGTGGAGTCTTTGGGAGACTGTGTCAATGTGGAATTCGGTTTAGAAATTCTTGAGTGTGAGGTGTGTATTAGGCAGCTAGGTGAGGGACCCAGGGGGATTTGTTAAATGAGCCCAGGTGGCCTCACTCTTGGACAAGCACGGCACCGAAAATAGCTGTGAAGGCTTCCCACCAAGGCGGTGGCCCCTGGGGAACACACAGGCAGCTGTCACACACGGCTACCATTCTATGTGCCAGGAAGCAGCCTTCTACCACACAAAAGGGTTTCGATTATGTAATCAACATCCCTCCTATAAATAGGCTTAGCCATTTTCATATTTAATATCAGTATTTTGGAGCAATTGAGACAACTGGCCTCACTCTAGGTGGGAGAATGATCAGTGTAGCATTAGGTTAAAGGAGATAGTCGTGTAGTTGACTGATTCATTCATGTTGTTTACAAACAGCGGTGGTAAAGTGTCCTGTGGTGTGACCCGGCTGGGAGCCAGCCTCCCTACAGCCCCAGAGAGCAAGACTCCAACAGGAGGAGAGGCCACGCGCTCCACCGCAGGCGTCACCTGTGAACACAGACAAGAGCCTGGCACGCAGTC
The DNA here is from genome assembly GCA_028644305.1 of Xerus rutilus. Classification (NCBI taxonomy): domain Eukaryota; kingdom Metazoa; phylum Chordata; class Mammalia; order Rodentia; family Sciuridae; genus Xerus; species Xerus rutilus. The sequence goes on along the minus strand of CM053410.1, from coordinate 5,341,849 downwards.
GGAGCCTGAGATGAACACGGGGTCTACACCACTGACTCCCGGTTTCCGTTTGTTATCTCAGAAATAACAGATAGGGTGCGCCAAATCCAGACCTACCTGCGGGGTCATTTTGTGGTACGTGTTTGTTTTATAGGATCTGCACCTCTTAAAAAGCGTTGTGAGTTTCTTTCCCTGTGATGAGCACCTGTTGCCCACTTCCCTGTTCCCTCTGTGATTTCCCTCCATCTCACTTCACCATGATTCTATTTTCCAGAAAGGATGGAAGGCAGAGGACCTGAGAAGACATCATAACTCCAGCTCCTGTCTATAAGGTCAGCCCGGACGAGCTTCCAGGAAGATGAGCGGCCACCTGGTACCTATCCACTGCATATTTGTTCAAGGCAGTAATAGCAACAAATGTTCTAGAATGGACTATAATACCAACAGGAATTTCAACACTTGGCATTTCTTGGATGAACTTAAACAATGCTTAGCCAAAAGACTCCAAGAAATGTGTTCTCCATGCCAGAATGTCAAAGCCATTAAACACAATCGATGTAAAAATATCAGCATAAACTCCCCTGCACCTTAGCCTTGAGGAGATCTAGGTTTGCTTACATTCATCTCAGACTAGAGTGAACTGGTCAGATCCAGTGTGCTGCCAGCAGGTGACTGAGAAAACTCTGTTATTTCAAGACATAATCGCCCCAAATCTGGGCAGGGGGAATCCTCTGTTCACGTGAACACAGGATACTCAAATTTCAAGAAAAATTATAAATTGTTTCAATGTCTTTTTGGTTTTGAGCTGACAGTATGTCCATCAAGAACTACATTATTACCACAGGTTGTTAAAGTACTTTTCCATCTTTATAGGAAGATGGAAACATACAGAAATAAAAAGAAAGGTCTTCATCTCCATTCTGAAATGGGGAGTTGTTTTTGCCCATCTCCAACCAGCCTGTATCTGCACTGCTAACAAGAAGTGTTAGCAAGGACTGAACTACAGCCAGCTCCATGCCATGGAGGAAATCTGCTGCACAAAGATTAATCACGAAACCTCCCCTGAGATGCGGAGGTGCTAACTCACAACATAGCGGGTTGAAATCGTGAGTGATTGTACAAGTCACTTTCAATGCAAATGGTGAACAAAATTTAAAGCCTCATTAAGTAAAGACATACTATTATCATTTGGATCTCAATGTCCCCCAAAGGCCCATGTGTTAAACTTGGTGCTCAGCATGGCGCTATCGGGAGCTGGTGGAACATTTAGGAGGTGGGACCTTGTGGAAGGAAGTTAGGTCATTGGGTGTGTGCCCCTGAAGGTTTACTGGGACCCTGGTCCCTTCCTGTCTTTCACATTGTTGCTTCCTGGCTGCCCGGAGGTGAACAGGTCTCCTCTGCCATGTAGTCCTCCCTCTGTGCCACTGTGCCACTAAGGCCTACAGCAATAGGGCTAGTAGCACAAACTAAAATCTCTCAAACCAGGAGCCAAAAGAAATCTTTCCTGAGATAAATTGTTTATCTCAGGGGTTTTGTCCTGTTGATGCAAAACTGACTAATGCACATACATTTTCTTGGAGAATCTTGAGAAAAATTACTTTAAAGGTCATCAATAAAAATATCCTTTAAATCTACATACTTTAAGTAAAAGTGCTTTTAAAGATCATCAATAAAGGGCTGGGGCTGTAGCTCAGGGGCAGAGTGCTTGCCTGGCACGAGTGAGGTACTGGGTCCAATCCTTAACACCACATAAAAATAAACAAATAAAGGCATTCTGTCCATCTACAACTATAAAATAATTTAAAAATCATCAATAAAATGATTAATTATTCCCATTTACCTTTTATGCTAGTTCATTTTCAAAATACCACTGAATAAATCAATCTAAAGATATTAGGTAAGTTAACACCAGAGAAACTACATTTTCTTACCTTCAGTTAAAAAAAGCGGGTGGGGGGAGAGGGACTGCTACATAAAATATATTAATTTGGTGTTTATATAAAAAGGCAAACTATTAAGAGGAATTTTACTCTCTTAAGGGTAATACAAAAATACTGTAAATAGTTTTTAGTTAGTTCACAAGTGTGAGTTAATTAATGGATTAGTGATCTATTCTCATATATGGATCTTGATGTAAGCACTTTTGGAAATTATCTAATACCAGAGACTTACAGAAATGTGATTATGAAATTAATAATGCTACTGTGGTTTGGGTATGGTCTGACCATGTCCCCCAGTTTTCACACATTAGATGCTTGATCCTCAGCCCAATGGTGTTAAGAGGCAGTGGGACTGTAAGGACTGGGCTTAATGCAAGATAATTAGGCCTCACCACACAGTCTCTTGCTCTCCCTGATCCCTATCTCCTGAATGTGCTCTGGCTATGACATTATCCACATGGTGTGATGGGGCTGGGGCAAGGGGCCTAGCCAGAATCAGGGCCATGCTGCTTTGACTTTTATCCTGTACATATTTGAGCTAAATAAACCTTTTCTTTTTAGGTTACCCAGTCTCAGGGATTTTATTATTTCAAGATAAAACGGATGAATACAAGGACTTTTGGCCAACATAAAGGCAATTCTGTTGTTTAAAAGAACTATTAAGTTTATTGATATGACCAGAAACATCTTAAAACTATGTAATGAAAGAGAAAAAAAATGGGATGAAGCTATATCAATGTAAAACAAATCACTTAACATTTGAAGGCATTTAATATAAGACTTGCAAATTAATAAAGAGAAATATTGCTGCTTGTTCAGAAGGTGTTAATTAAAAGCAGACTTAAGCTGAAATGAATATCTGAAATCCTATAGCCCAGCTCCCACATTTTACTTGAAAAAATAAAAACACAGAAAGATTAGGTAACAAGTGCCCAATGGACACTATTAAAACAAAATACAGGATGCATGGGAACAGATTCTTTGTTACCCCTCCTCTTGCTCTAACATCTGAAACCTTGCACGATATTGAATCATTCATTTGAGATCCAGGATAGTCCTGCGATAAGTGTAAATCTAAATTAGAATTATACAATGAAACAAATTATAGGTCAGCCGGAGAGGAAAAGAAAGGCGGCGGGGGAGTGGGGGGAGAAAATAATAAGCTGATAAGTGGAAGAGACGGATGGATGGATTCTAAGGTGCATTCTCTACTTGGCAAGGGTTTCCCTACCTATCACGGTGGCTCTTGGGCCATCTTTAGGACACATAGCAGCACTTTGTAATTGCATTGTGAGCTTGGGACTGTCTGCAGTCAGACATGCTTGTGCCAATAGCTGGTACAGCATGTATTTTACTGTAATCGCTAACTCTCCATTCAGAAATACCCACTGTGCAGAAAAGGAAGTGCCTCTGTCCCAAATGACTTGACGTGGGTGAGGTGAGGAGTGAGCATGTTTCACTCTGTAGGTTCACATCTGCTCACTCTGACCAGGGAGGCAGTGATAGAGTCAGTCGGTGAACTCAAAACCCTGAGGAGATGCCCTGTTTTCCCATTGTTTGTGACATTCTGCTTAATTTTGTCAGCAGACAAAATGTGCTCGTGCCTAAGAGCTCAAAAGATAAGAGCATCTCCAGTAGCTTTCGTGCCATGACTCCTGGTCTGATACGTTTCATTTCTCTGTCTCAGTAGTTAGATAAAACTTTGGATGTTTCTAAGAATCATTTCCTTCAAATTTGTGATTTGATTGCTTACCATCAGTTTTCAAAGAGTCCTTAACATAGACCTGCTCCTCCCCATTCTTTTCTAGAACTATGACAACACTGTAGAGAATCAGAGTGGTGATTCCTATTACAGGGAAGCCCACAGGGGCCCCAGGGAATGACAGTATGGTCATTATGACTGAAGTCACAGTGTACTTCTCCGGTACACTACATCTTCACTGCTTGAAACAGAAGATAGAGCTACATTAAACAATGTAACCCATGAAGAATTGAGAAAGCAGTGTTACAATATAATGCCTGTTAGAGGGCCTATTAATTTTAAAAGGCAAAACAAAAAGCAGCATTTTACCAAAACTCAATCATACATATCATGTGCATACTGGGGAAAGTCCAAGCGTGCGACAAAAAATGAAAAATGTTCGAAGTATGTTTGTAGTGTTTCTGAAAAGTAACTGTGAGGCAGGTCAAAGTCTTCATCTAGCAGTGAAGAATAGCCAGTCTACTCAGGATCTGGCTCTTGTTGATATTATAAAAGATAATTACTATGATGTGATTGGCATCTATAAGTAGGACATTCACAAATGAAGACTAAATTCTTTCTGTAAAATATGAACCACAGATGTGTCATTCAAGAATGTATAACTCACCAAAGACACAAGAGACACCAGAATTTGATAAACTCACCTCAAGCCCTCAGCCCAGGTGGATCAGTGAGCCTCCTGGAGCCTTGAACTTTAAAACTTCATTCAAGTCCTGTTGCCCCGTGGCTTTATATGAACACAGTTTGATTTGAACAAATTGCTATCAATGAGCAGAGGACAACACATTTGGAACTAATTTTACAGTTGTTGAATATGAGACAAAATTAAATATGAGCTCACTAGTTTGTCAACATGAAATTTCACATTGATACAAAAAGTTGCTCCGGGTTTGTTTTGACTTGGACCTCCAGGAGAGCAAGAAAGTGACATCTCTGTGAACCTCAGGTCCTTACCCATAGCTTGGCAGTGCTGATGGGCAGACATTCAGCATGTCAGAGGCTTTTTGATGAACAAACTACAGGCTCTCAGTGGGCAGAGACTTGAGTCCTATTCATTGCTGTTCCCTTGTGTCCAGTACCATGTGTCCAGTACCATGTTCCCCTGTGTGGGATGGCATGTTGGAGGTGCTCAACATGACCTGGTAGCTCCCTTTCCATGACTCTGGCAGAGAAAGATAGGGAAGGAGAAAGGGCACAGAAATTGGATGTTTCCTCCATTAGTCTTGAGGCTCCCGTGCGCACGGATCTAGGAGAGGGATTGGCTGGAAAACAGCAGTGGCTGGACCACAGTATGGGAGCCTCCTACGCCAGTGCCTCTCCTTCTCGTTGGGAGGCCCCTCCTCTCTAAACTAGTATTTGGATGAGTTGCAGACTGAACACGCATATTTATAGATACACAGACATTATTAAAGGTCTCCTTTGGCTGCCAACCCACCCACTGTGGTTCTGGTGGCTACGGGCCCCACCACCCTTGTATCTTCAGAGCTGACCACATGCTTTCAATCCTGCCTTTCTATACGGCTTGGTGAGAGTCTGCTCCCTCCTTTCTTACATCTTCGTGTCTGTCCTGATGAAATACTTCTTTTTATTTTTTTCCTTTTTGGTCAGGCCGTCTGCACTGGGAGAGATGGTGGTGGGCCCTCTGGTTTGTGATTTCCCAAGGGTGAAGCCAGCCTCAGGACGGCAGGGAGCAAACATCATTGCCTCGCACGCCAGGAAAGAAAATGTCCTGGAAGCACTGATGGCCCTCCAGCATTTCTCAGGCCACTGCAGATGCAGAGCCATCTGGATCTGTTCACCTCTCCTGGTTCTCCCTGGTCAGCAGAGCCTCTACCCATATCCCCGGAACCACGCAATACACCCCCTTTCAAGAAATCGCTATTGATCTTGACAAGCTGTGGGACATGTTGTTCTTTTTCTTTGGGAAAGATTCCTGCAGATATTTTTCTGTATTTTTTTTTTGGTGATATTTTACTAGTAAAAAAAATACCAAGCAAAATATCTTTTCCCTTTATGTAATTTTATTGTATATTTTCCTTTGAGCGGTTCTTTTCAGCAACTTACTCATTAAGCATAATTACCAAGAAGATGGGACTCTGCACTGCCATCAACTCCGATGTCAATAACACTGTATTTCAAGGCAGTCCTTGCTTTTTGTGTCTGTGCTCTAGGAGGCTCATGTGACTCAGGAACTCATGTTCCTAACTCATGTGCAAAAGGTCGGGGAACTTATCTTCCACTTTTGGGTTTGCCAAGAGCTTTGTGGTTGTCTCTGCTTAGGTTTCCACAGTTGCCAGGCAAGAGAAAGATACTGATTTTTACATAGTCCTCAAAAGACTGAGGAGGAAACTGCAAAATGAAACTGACTCTGCATTTCTCCAGTGTGGTCGGAAAGGTAAGTATAAGTGTATTTCACACGACTAACATACTGTGCAAAAGCCTTCGCCAAGTTAGTTTTCTCTTCCTCCTGAGTGTACAACTAGATGACCTGCCACCTCAAGCCTAGCCCATAGCACCCTCTCATACCCACCTATTTTGCATGTTTTTTTCTCTCCTAAATGGCTGCAATGGAGATACCCTTTGGTGACCTTGGGGACCATTTAGAGTAAATATGAAGTAGGGGATGAACCTCAACACACTGCTCAGAGAAGAGATGCCTGACCAGGACTCCTCCATAAGCAAAACACAAGCTCAAGTTGTTTTAATCCGCTGTTTTTGGAGTTCATTAAAAATCAGTTATATCAGCTAGAATTATTATAAACAGGAAACATTCAATATTCTTCCAAAGAATTAAAATAGCATAAAATTTAAAAATTGAATGAAACTTCATCCTCCTTTGTTGATTTCACACATCTATGTGGTAGTCTCAGGGTAACTCTTCAGGGTTAGAAGCATGAGTTCCTCAAAAGGACTATCAAAGCAAGCCCGAGAAGAAAGTTGCAAACTGTTGGCCAGAGGGACAAGACAGCACAAGATGTAAAACCAGTGTAGTTGCTGGAGTTGCCTGGTGGCCCAATATTAAAATATTTGCCCTACATGGTGTTCAGGCACAGAGAAACACTTGAGGCTTTAAATTACAGAGAAAAAACTGTTCACTTTAACTATATATATATATATAGAGAGTGTGTGTGTGTGTGTGTGTGTGTGTGTGTGTGTGAAGTAAAATCTCCTTACATATTTTGTCACACTTAAACCCCCCACAATACGCATAGAGATACATGCTATGAACTTTAGATGTGAGAAACTTGTGGGTAAGATGTGTGAAGATCCGAAGACTTGTGAGCGATGGAGCTGTGATCTGAACCTGGCTGGCTGAACGTCATGCTCATTGTCATTCAAGACAGCTGCTCCTTCCTCTTCTTGCCATGGGTGGGCACGGTCACACCAGGGTCTGGGCCTCTGCTCTCTCCACTGAAGTATCTTCAGGTCACGGAACTTCACCAGTGTTAATGACATTTCTTCTATCCTTATTGTACCTCTGGCAGGAATCTAGATAATTGGTTTTTCCTGCCGCTGGAAAATTGTTTTGGCTACTAAGATCGATTCTCTCCGGGCTCATTCCCTCCTCATGGGCTTCGTTCAAGTTCCCACACAGCTGCTGCTTTATCCCCCTGGCAACCCTCCACCCTCAGCCCCCTGGGTTTCTCGTTCCACCAGGGGGTGGTTTTGCCCAAACTGCCTGAATCCACAGCTCTTCCAGACACCTGGAGTTAGAACGGTCCCTTCAGGTCAGATGTCCTCCGCGCTGCAGACCTGGCTCTGCTGCCATGATTTGGTGACTCTGGCATTTCAGGTGCAGAAATCCAAAATCAAACTCACCGCCTCTCTTTCTTCATAACGCTGTCTTCCTGCACACAGGGCTGCTGCCATTCACCTGCGCGTGAAAGCCTGCGCCCCCAGGTTTTAGTCTTCTCAGGCTCTTGCGCTTAATTGCAATTACCCGCTGATCACTCTTCCTGGTTCCTGTCTGACCCCTCTGTCAACCACGTCCACAAAGATGCCAAGTGTCTTTCTACAGTCTGATTCTTCCCATTGGATCTGTGTGCAGAGTGTCCTTCAGAGGCGCCCCGTCACATCAGACTCAGTGGTCCAGCTGCGAGGCTTCCTGGCCCCCGCGTTCCTCTCCACGCCCCTCTCCCCGCCTCTGCTCACTTGGCTGTGGTCTGCCCGCTCAGCTGCACAGTGCGCTCTTCTGCCTTCAAAGCCCCCTTTGTGACACTCTTTAGCAGCCTTCTCTGCCCTCTGCACCCTACAGTCAGTGATGGAGTATCCTCAGGGCCCACTGCCACCTGGGCACACCCACATTCTAACAACTGCTACGAGGCACTGTCCACCTTCCTTGGGCTGCTAGGACAAGGCTCATCTCAGACTAGCTCAGTAGCACCTTAGCGTAAAGGGATAAACGCTGAGATTTGCAAGACAGAGCACCGAAATTCTTCTCTGACTACTTATTAGCTCTGTGGCCCTGGGAAAATCACTTAACCTCTCTGAGTCCCAGTTTCCTTATCTACAGGATGGCAGTAATAACAGTATCTATCTCATAGGAATATTGTGAGGATTAAATAAAGAAATACATGTAAAGTGCTTAGAATGGTGCTTGGCATATAGTGTTTAAAAGTGTGGGGAATCCTTATGATTTGTCTTTGTCTCACTATAGCCTTGAAGAGAGGATAGAAAATATTAATATATTGATTGTGGCTAGGGCTGGGGCTCAGTGGTAGAGCACTTGCCTAGCATGTGTGAGGCCCTGGGTTTGATCCTTAGCACCATATAAAATAAATAAATAAAATAAAGGTATTGTATTCATCTACAACTCAAAAAAAAAGAAAATATTAATATATTGAATAATACACAACTAAAGAAGGGAATGGCATTATGATTTGTGTTAAAAATAAAATTTAATAAGACTATATCTTGACTAAAGTAACCTCCAGTCCCCTGAAATTAAAGGGATATCAGGAGAACCACAGGGTGCTGTTATTGTAGAGGAAATAGAAAAGAGTGGATCAGAAACAGAGCTGATTAACCCTTAAATGTATAGTGTACCCAAATAAGTAACCTGACATAATGTGCTTAAAATACCAGGCTATTGATATTGTGAAAACACTTGAACTTACTTCCTAAGACCAGTTATACACATACACACATGCACATGCCAAGAAAATGTTTCCATTCTTCCTTAGGAAAGGGTTTCAAGTCTTTTAAGGCTTTTTTTTTTTTGGTACTGGGGATTAAATTTAGGGGCACTTAACTACTGAGCCACATCCCCAGCCCCCTACCCCTTTATTTGTACTTTACTCAGAGACAGGGTCTCACTGAGTTGCTTAGGGCCTAACTAAATTGCTGAGGCTGGCTTTGAACCTATGATCCTTCTGCCTCAGCCTCCTGAACTGCTGGGATTATAGGCATGAGCCACCGTGCCCGGCTGTCCTAAGGATTTTGAACTATATCTTCCCATCGAAGATTAAAACCAAGCCAAGCCTACTATGGCAGCCGCGTCCCCCAGTTGATTTAGTTCCCACTTCTTCCCACGGAAGAACTAACCCTTGTCATTCTCAGAATACCTGTGGGATTAGGAGAAACTGCTCAGGCAAAAAATAAATGAAGACACATAAGAATAATAGATATAATAAAAAAATCTAGATAGATATGAAAGAAGAAGGAAGGAGAGAGGGTGGGGAAGAGAGGAATTCCACACTGTAAGGAGGAAGATGTATAGGGAAAACACAAACACAGTTCAAGAGAGTCGAGAAGTCAGTGAGGCTGTAGCAGAAGAAAATGAGCTGTCTACGTGGCCTCTGCAAATGTAAACGGAAAGCTAGGGGTTTAAGTGATTTAGTTTTCTATTTTTCAATTCTCAAGTGCTCATCTCAGCTAAATTTCAAAATCCATTTAAAATAATGCAGCTTTCATAACTCAGAATTCAACTTCAAGAAGTCATATAACTAGGTTTTTTTTTCATATTTCCCATATCCATTAATTTCAGCTGATCTATACAAATAAGATACTTCTAAATTGAGTCACAGAGAGTTCAAGTATAATCATGGGCCAAAAGGGTGCTGGCCTGGAGCTGCTTGGCTTTATAGAAAAGCCACACTGCAGAGGTTGGAAGGCTTCCCTGGATCTATTTATGCCAAGACCCCAAAATCATGCAGAAGGAGCTGTAAGGCTGGCTGCAAGGCTGCAAAGCTGGCGCACGGGTAGTGGAAATATTGCCAAGTCAGCAAACTGGCAGATGGCAGATTGGAAAGAGAGCAAGGGAACCGAGCAGACAATGGAAATGCTAGACAACGGTAGCGTGCAACGTGCATTGGTTTTAATTAACAATTCTGCATGCAAATCTTGCAAGCAATAAAAGACGAAAAAGATGAAACCGAAATAGCTACAAACATAGAGCTGGAAGGGACATTAGAAATTACTTTACCTACTCCTCTACATTTATCAAGGAAGGATAAAGGCTTAGAGAGACCCAAGTGGTTTCTGTCAGCCTTATTAATGAATTAACTTAGTCGCTAAAAATATAAATAAATAAAAACTCATAAGGAAAAGAAGGAAGAGAATTAGAGAAGGAATCAATGAAGGTAAAAGAAAAACTTTTATTTGTCTACCTCTTAAATAATCAAACAGACAGCATTTTGTTCAAAATAATAATAGCAAGAATGTATTGATGAATATAAACTATGTATAAGTGAAATGAATGAAAGCAGTGATACAGGATACTGGAGGGAGGAATTTGGAAGGCTTTGGTGTCATAAGGTATTTATACCACCTTGATATGGTACAGTGGCATAGTGCTATTTCAAAGTAGACTTGTATTAGTTGTAAAGGTACTGCAAACTCTAGAGCAATTACTAAAAATAAGAAAAACAAGAAAGAGAGAAGCATAACTGATTTGCTAAAAAAGGAGAAAAAACAGAATCAACTAGTTGATTAAATAGTCAGTTTTAACCACAGAAGGTAGAAAACAAGTGGAAGCAAAAATAGGAACACAGAACCAAGCCAACAAATAGAAAACACCATGCTAACACTAAGACAGAGCAGGAGTTCCCATACTTTTATTTATTTATTTATTTATTTTGGTATGGAGATTGAACCCAGGGACACTCAATCACTGAGCCACATCCACAGCCCAGGAGTTCCCATATTAATTTAAGACAAAGTGACTTAAGAGCAAGAGAAGTTATCAGAGATAAAGAATGCCATTGCCCAATAATAAAGGTGTCAGTTCTCTAAGAATTAACAATGCACCTTTAACAGAGCATCAAGATAAATGAAGCCAAACTTGTAGAAGTGCAGGAAGAAACAGATAAATCCAGTATGAGAGTTGGGGACTTTGACATCCCTCTGTTAGAACAGATTCAACAGGCAGAGAATGAGCAAGGCCGTAGTTGAACTAAGAAATACCCTAAGTCATTTGGATGTAATGGACATTTGTAGATTACCTCATACAGCATAGCAGAACACATATTCTTCTCAAGTTCATATAGAACAATGACCAAGATAGAGCACATTATGGGCCATAAAACATACCTTCACAAACTTAGATAAATGTAAACCATACAATGGCTACTTTCTGACCACAAGGGAATTGAAGCAGAAAACAGCAACAGAAGTATGGCTGGAAAATCTTCCAGTACTTAGAGATTAAGCAACACATTTTTAAATAAACACATGGTCAAAGAAGAAATCTTAAAAAAAAGTTTAAATATTTGGAACTAAGTAAAAAATATTACCTTATCAATAAGAGCAGTGCTTTAAGGGAAACCCAGACCATTAATCACATATGTTAAAAAAGAAAGATATAAAATCAATGATCTATGCTTCCATTTAAGGAAAGGAGAAAGACATCCAAAATAAGCATAAGGAAAAAAATAATACAAATAGAGCAGAAACCAACAATGTCAGAACAGGAAATCAATAGAGAAAATGAACAAAACCCAAATCTCACTTTTTAAAAAAGAAAATAAAATCAATAAAGTTCTAGTCAGGTTAAGAGAAAAAAAAGAGAACTTCAATTATTAACATAAGAACTAGAGAAGAGATATAACTATAGACATTAAAAGGATAATAAAGGAATATTATGGGCCATTCTATGCCTACATGTTTGATAACAAAGATGAACTGAATCAATTCTGTAAAAGTTAACAATCTGCTGAAACTCATCCTAGAAGAAATAGATGAACTGAATAGACCTTTATCTGTGAAAAAAGTTGAATCAATAATTAATAGATTTTCAAAGTAGCGCCAGTCCCAGATGGATTCGCTGGTGGAATTTATCTAGCATTTAATGAAGAAATAACACAAATTCTCCCCAATATCTTTCACAAAAAGCTAGAACAGAAAGCAATACTAACTCATTCTGTGAGACCAACATTACTCTAATAACAAAACCAAACACAAACATAAAAAGAGAAAACTGCAGATCAATATCTCTCATGAACATAGATAGAGAAATCCTTAACAAAATATTAGCAAATCAAATCTACATCTAACAGTGTATAAAAAGAATGCATGCCATGACCAAGTGGATTTATACCAAGTATGCAAGGCTGATTGAGCATTTGAAAATAAATTAATATAATGCATCAACTCAATAGGCTTAAATGAAAGATGACATACATGCCTGCATAAATACAGGCAGAAAAAATTAAACCACATCTAACATCCCTTCATGATAAAAACTCTCAGTGAACTAGGAAGAGATGGAGCTTCTTCAATTTGGTAAAGGATATCTACAAAAAGTCCTATAACTAATATCATTCTTTTTTTTTCTTTTTCTTTTTCTTTTTGGTACTGGAGATTGAACTTAGGGGCATTCGACCACTGAGCCACATCCCCAGCCCTATTTTGTGTTTTATGTAGAGACAGGGTCTCACTCAGTTGCTTAGCACCTCACTGTTGCTGAGGCTGGCTTAGAACTTGCGATTCTCCTGTCTCAGCCTCCCTAAGTGCTGGGATTACAGGCTTGGGCCACCGCGCCTGGCTCTAATATCATTCTTTTTTTAGTTGTAGATGGACACAATGTCTTTATTTTATTGCTTTGTATATGGTGCTGAGGATCGAACCCAGGGCCTCACGCATGCGAGGCAAGTGCTCTACCGCTAAGCTACAGTCCCAGCCCCTCTAATATCATTCTTAATAGTAAGAAACTAGAATTTTTTGCACTAGGGTCAGAAACAAGGCAAGGATATCTCCTCATACCCCTGCTTTTCAGTGCTGTACTGGAAGCCCTAGCTAATGCAATAAGACCAGAAAAGGAAATAAAAGATATACAGAAGAGGCAGGAAGAAATATGCTGTCTCTGTTCACAGATGACATAATCATTTATGTAGAAAATCCAAAAGAACAAACACTACCTCCACCAAACAAAACCAAACAACAAAAACTAAAAATTCCAGTTACTAATAAGTCATTTTATCATGGTTGCAGGATATAAGTGTAATAAACAACAGTTAATTGTTTTCCTATATCAGCAACGGAGAAGAGGAATTTGAAATTAAAAATACACTATTATTTGTATTAACATCCCCCAAAAGTGAAGTACTTATGTATAAATGCAACAAAATGTGTATAAGATCTACATGAGGAAAACTACAAATCTCTGATGGAAGTTACCAAAGAAGAACTAAATAAATGAAGAGAGATTCTATGTTCATGGATAGAAAGATTCCATATTGTCAAGATGGAAGTTCCTAACTTGATGTATCGATTCAATGCAGTCAAAATGAAAATTCCAGAAGTAATTTTGTGTATATGGAAAAACTGATTCTACATTTTATATGAAGAGGCAAAAGACCAAGTAGAGCCCACATATTCAAGGAGAAGAACAGAGTCAGAATACAGACACTACAGGACCTCAAGACTTAACGATTTGTATCAGTGGAAGAACAGACGAAGTGATCAATGCAACAGAAGAGAACCCAGGAATAGATGCATGTAAATATAGTTAACTGATCTTTGACAAGGAAGCAAAGGTAATAAAATGGAGTAATGATAGACTTTTTCATGAATGGTGCTGGTTTGTGAAACAAGGCATTCACATACAAAAAAATATGAATATAGGCTCAGATCTTACATTCCTCACAAAATTAACTCAACGTGGATCACAGATTTAATAGTAAAATGTAAAAATGTGAAATTTCTAGAAGACAATGAAGGAACAAATGTAGATAATGTTGGGTTTTGTGATAACTTTTAAATACAGCATTTACAACAAAGTAACCATTCACAGAAGAAAGAATTGATAATCTGGAATCCACTTAAATAAAAGTTTCTTCTCAGTGAAAGACACTGTTAAGAGAATGAGAAAATAAGCCAATACAAAGAGCTCTGAAAATGTAACAAATAGTAACACCAACAAAATGAGCAAAAGACACGAACAGATCTCTACCAAAGGAGATACACAGATGGAAAATAAGCATATGATAAAACATGCTAAACACCATATATCACCAGGGAATTGCAAATTTAAAACAACGAGATATTACCTATTAAAATGGCAACAGTTAAAAACATTGAGAATAACAAATGCTGACGAGGATATGGAACAAGGGGAGCTCTCATTTATTGCTGGTGGGAATGCAAAGATGTTAATACCACTTTGGAAAGCTGTTTGGCAGTTCCTTACAAAACTAAACATATTCTTACCATACAACCCGGCAATCACACGACTTGATATTTACTCAAAGGAACTGCAAACTCATGTCCACATGAAAACCTACACATGGATATCTGTAGCAGCTTTATTCATAATTGCCAAAACTTGAAAGCTACCGAGATGTCCTTCAGTAGGTAAGTGGATATATAAACTGTGGCACATCTAGACAATGGAGTATCATTCACAGCTGAAAGGAGACGAGCTATCAAGCCTTGAAAAGACACGGAGGAACTTGAAGAAGCCAAACTGAAGAGGCTACATATTGTCAACTCTATGACATTCTGGAAAAGACAAAACTACAGAGACAGAAAAAAATCAGTGAGGGAGAGATGAACTGGCAAAGCACAGGCTTTTTAGGGCAATGAAAATTCTCTGTATGATGTTATGATGTGGTGCATGTCATTACACATTTGTCTAAACCCATAGAAGGTACGGCACCAAGAATGAACACAAATGCATTCTGGGAACTCTAGGTGATAATGGTGTGGGGGTGTAGATGCACATTTGTAACAGATGAACCTCTCTAGAGGGGGATGTTGATCATGGGGGAGGCTGTGCACATGGGGAATATTGTGTATATTGAAAACCTCTGTACTTTCCTCTCAATTTTGATGTGAACATCAGACTGCTCTAAAAACAAAATCTACTGAAAAAACAAAAAAATGAAAAACCCTATATACATCAGTATTCCTTAATAAGGACTCACTGTAAATATAAAGACGGAATGCTGTCTACTTATCCTTCAGACAAAAGGCAGGAAACACTGCTAGATTACACTTCATGAAGGAATAAGAGTGAAATGGGGCCATGGTCAGAGACATCACCTTCCTGAAACTAAGGGATGTCTATTATGGACAGGACTTTATATGGCCATCGCAAGTGTTTACAATCAGAGAAGGGAAAGTTGGACAAAAAAGGCCAAAATGAACAAGACCTGGCATCCCCTATAATTGTGGCTCTAAGGAGAGGAATTACAGGATTGTATGTGGGTAATGTCCAAGTCTTTCTGAATCCAATCCAAATCCCCCAGCACTACCAGAAAAACACTGCATGTGAACCAACAGATTCAGTCACCCACCTTGCAGCAAAGGGTGTGACTCCTGTCCCTTCCCTCCAAGAATCCCACATTGTTGCGGGAGAAGAGCCAGAGAAAGGCAGTGGAAATGACCAAGGTGGGGAGGGGGCCTTAAATTTGTGTCAGAACAGCTTGTCTGTCAAGAGGAAAGCTGGTAGGGAGCCAGGGAAGCCTATATAGCCAGAGGGGTAGGTAGAGAGGGCCTGGGGCTGCCAGCCAGAAGCTGCGACTACTAGGATTTGGGGAGAGGACCGCAACCAGGATGCCTTGGAGATGTCAGACGTACCCTCAGGACAAATGATAGTCTGTTTTACAGTTTACAGCAGTATGTAGTAAACTTTGGCCATTACTTCAAGCATTAGTAAAGGCTGAAAACATAAAGAATTCTAAAAGACCACTGCATACTTTTCAGTCTGATAGCTTAAGTTTTAAGATTAATCCCTTTTATCTTTGAGTTTAGAGAAATGGCGTTGTTTAATGTGCCCCAGCAAGCCTGATGACACTGAGATGGATGGTTAGAGGTCAAACCCACAGCTCTGCCCTGAAGAAACTGGCCAGAGGTCTCAAGAGCTGCGATTCTCCACCTGTGTGAGTGATCCAAACTTCTTGGCTAATGTCGCATCTAGAACCTGGGATCCAGGGGGTCTCCATGCATGTTCATGTCTTGCTTTTTCTGCCCCTCATTTTCATCTGAATATCATCAGCCTTATAGACAAGAATATGTTCAAAGAACAGGGAAGCTTTGTTTTCTTACCTTAGTGCACCATCTGCTCCCCTGATTCCCTTCAATAAAAACGTTGTGTCTTACCCAGATTTGGGGCTTAATGTTTGTTTACCTAAATGTGATGAGTTTAATGTTTTCTCTCCCTGAGGTCTTCATTGCAGTTCAGTCACTTATTATCATCCCACCCAAGTTGCACAGTTTCTAGAAGAAATGCTTTGGAATGTTAGTTGCCTTTTTTTTTTTTTTGGTACCGAGGTTTGAACTCATGGGCACTCAACCACTGAGCCACATCCCCAGCCCTATTTTGTGTTTTATGTAGAGACAGGGTCTCACTGAGTTGCTTAGTGCCTCACCATTGCTGAGGCTGGCTTTGAACTCACGATTCTTCTGTCTCACCCTCCCAAAGTGTGTTGGCTGTCTTTTTGAATAGTTATTGAGCAGCTACTTTAACATTACATGATTGCCTCTTTAAGTAATTTATGTGTTTTCACTCATAGTACATTGAGAAATGTCATTAAATATCCTCTAAGTCAGGTGGTACCAACTTATTGCAAAGCTCCACTCTTCTAGTGTGTTTCATCATAGATGATGATGTTGGTGTGGCTTGACTTTGTTTCAGTGGGCTCCTGCTTATTCCTAGGGACATCTATCTTTTATGTTTAGTACTGTTTACAACCATAGGCTTAAAATCCTTTTCTAGAATATAGTGTTTTGTAGAGAAGCATAGTGTGTTGGATAGAGTGGACAGTCAAAACGCTTTGGTTTGGAGAGTTATCTATTGCTCTAGCTCATGGATGAAGGTTATGCTAAATTATTTTCTACTACCTGGTCAGTCCCATGGCATGGTCCTCAGTTAGCAGATCCTTCCTTAGGGATGGATTCTGTTTCCTCTCCTTCCCTTTGTCCCTCTTTCCTCCTCTCCACCAATTTTGTGAAGGTCTTCCTATCTGCCTGGGGATAACGGAGACATGGAGTACGGCACATGGTTCTGACCGGTCACATCGAGAGAATGAGGAGGTGCTGAAGAGCCTGTCATGTTAGTATCCTCTTCAATATCTGGTGCTATATTTTAGACATTCAGTGAAGATATTTACTATGTATTAAGCATTGTTTTAAGGTCTTTGCAATCATTAGCTCATGTAATCCTTGTAACAACCACCTATTATCCCATTTTTATGGATGAATAAACTGAAATACAATGTTAGTGACTGACAGAGCTTGCACTCAAACCCAGACAGTCTGCTTTCAGCCGCTTTACTATGCTTCTATGGAAGGAATGGAAGGAATGTTTCCAGAGACCAAATCAGCATGTGATGCTCCTTCTCACAGAGAGGACAGTGCAGAGGAACCACAGAGAGAACAAACACGAACGAATGTGAGGATGCATGAACCCGTCGAATTTCTCTTATAAAACATGTACCATTTCAGGTCTGGAAATATCTGCAACAGTTAATATCTTCTAATCAAGATGCTGCAATATTTGAGTATTCTCCAATCAGTCTTTTCTAGACATTCTCTGCTCACCCCATGGAATGGAACACCTTTCCTTGGTGGCCTTTGGCACACCACTGGTAGCAGCCCTAAGCCCCAGGCACTTCTTAGATGCGGTGCTAGGTTGCAACCC
>CM053410.1:5291246-5323588 GCA_028644305.1 Xerus rutilus | reverse complement strand
CTTTCTTCCTTTCTTATTCTTTATTCAACACTGAGCTTGATTCTCTCCCATGTCAGGAAGGATTCCCAAAGTGTAGCACAGGAAGATTTAAGGAAAGTCTTTCCTCTTCAAACCCTCCCTTCTCTGTATCCCAGGATAACTGTTGAGAAATGTCTGATGGTGATATAGACTGCCCTTTTCCTCTGTGAGGGGAAACACTTCCTGATCTTTTTCTTAGTCACAATATCTGACAAGGTAGGGGTCAAATAAACCTTGTTTCTAAATTGAAAGGACTTCCCCCAGACCTCTCCATGACTGACAACACTTCCCCCCGGGCTTTGCAGAGAGCTGATGAAAAGACAGGTTGGTTACTACTCTGAAGCAGCATGTAATCCCCTAGACCCTTCTTTTTACTTAATGGAACATCTGTCATTGCTGATAAAGAAAACAACAACAAAAAAATTATTTGATGAGCACTATGTCATCTAAAGTGTTGGGCCTCAAAGGAAATTTCATTTTGCACAGGGTCCTACATTAGATTTTCCTTTTCTACATCCTGATTGTACAAATCTTTCTTTTCTGCACATTAAAAGGCTAACTGGCTCTCATGACAAAGCAACATAGGTAGTGTTGGGTGTTCTGAGCACTTTATCCCCTCTGAATGAACACATCATCTTGGGATTCTTACTCAGAACATTGAAATAGGTCAGAGGAGCCTGGTTTATATCTAATTGACTCAGCCACACCGCACAAAAAGCAGTGACATCAGTGGACACAAACAAAGACCAAAACTCGAGGACACAGAAGCATCAACCACTTTGAATCCTATGCCCAGGGCAATAAGGAAGGGTCCCAGAAGTATAAGTGGGCTGACCATGTGGCATATGCATGATAGACTTAGTCCTGTCAATAATCCCAGAGGATAGCTAGGCAAAATGTCCCGAGAAGTGAAGTCATTATCTTAGTTTCCCACAGTAGAACCAGAATCATCTTGTCTAACCTCAGTTTCATCTAGCACCTAGGTCTGATCTCGATGCCAGATTCATCTACCATCTCTAGATCTGATCACCCACCAATTTGACAATCCAGCCAGTTGAAGCAGACAGCCTTGCTTATTACTGGGTCTTCTCCCTCCTCCTTCCATTTTAACAAAGTCCTTATGCACTGAGGTACCAGGCAGAGGTTCTGTTAAGGGAGGTTATGCTCATCACCCCAAGACAGGTTACCCAGTGCTGATTTCAACTACTGGTCTTCATCCCATTTCCCTTGACTGGTGGTTGATAGTTGAGTGAACACATGCAGGTGCCACTGGAATGGAACATGCTGGTGAAGTGAGGACTTTCCTTTCTGAATGAAAAGACAGAGAAGAGAAGGCTTTTGCTTCCTGGAACGTGGCTGTGATTCCTGGCAGTGCAGCAGGTGCCCCTGTAAGCACAAGGACAAAACTCAAGGGATGTGCTGAGGAATAAGAGCTTGTGCTCCTGATACCAGTGTTGAGCAGCAATTCAAGACCTGCCATGGTTTTCTTCAAGACCCCTTCTCTTTGAGATAAGCAAACATTTACTTAGGCTATTATTAATAGGATATTCTCTTACTTGCAGCTGAAAGCACTTATTATGTTAAAAGCTTAAATCAACATCTTAAAATAGAATGTACTATTTGCAGACCATGTAAAAAGTTTTTGTTTGCTTTTGTTACTTAAATGATGCTGAAAACACCTACATCCAGATATTCAGCAGAGAAGCAGATGCCCTTACAGATCACTTATCAATAAGCCTTTTTTAGACCGGATGTTTAAAAAATTGTTGCCAGATGGGTCTATGTTGCAGACATCCCTGAACATTTTAAGTTTCAGTGTAAAATCTTTCTATCACACCACTGAGAATCTCAAAATGTTTCCCTTAAGTAGAAGTCTACATCTGTATAGACTGAGTTTACCATGCTAAGCTCTGAGACAACTACAGGGCTCACAAAGGACCAGGCCACATCCTTGCCTGAAGAAACCAACTAATAATGCAGATGGAAAATGGAAGAAGTTTGTACAAGGCTCTTCAACATAATGATGGATTTATGTTCTGATAAATCCAAGGTAAGTTAAAATATCATTAAGTCAAAAATGCATTTAATACACATAACCTCTTAAACATTGTTGCTTAGCAACACAATATGCTGCAGATGACTGGTTGTTTTCCTTCATGATCTCGTGGCTGACTGGGAGCTGTGGGCCCCTGCTGCTACCCAGTATTTCAGAAGAGTTTTGTGAGTTTCTAACCCAGGATTAGAGCAAAAATTCAACATTCAAAATTCAGAGTGAGGCTTCTACTGAATGTGCATCACATCTGCACCATTGCCAAGTGCAAAAATCTTATGTGCAACCACAGCAAACCAGAGACTGTCGTCTGCATACATTAAAATAGGATGCTGGGAGCAACTTCTGCTTTAGGGGCTGGGAAAGACATGAGACAGGAGGAGATCCGGCTGGGGGGGTGGGATGTGAATGAGGGTTTGTCCAGATGAAAAGGAGGGCAAAAGCCTTCCAGAGAAACAAGGATATAGTGAAGAGAGGGATCTTAGAAAGGCCCAGGGTACCATGGGAGAGGGAGAATTTCAGACTGGGCAGGACACAAGCAGATGGGACCAGAGCAGTTGACCAATTTCCTCAGATATTTCAAGAAACCACTAAGACTTTATCCTGTGACGATGGGTGTAGAATCAGTTAAGCGGGGGTCTGCTCATTAATGCTTCTCTGCAATGTAAATACAATGCACAACCATGTGAAAATTTAAATAATAAAGAAGTATTCACTGTACAGACAAAGGGAAGGTCTCTTTGCCTTCACACCTACCCTATCTCAGAAGAAGTTCCTAGTGACATTTGTTGTATATTCTTTGTGGATTTTTCTTTTTCATGCGCACTGTACCATTGATTTTCTTTCTCTCTCGTTTGTGTCTGTCTCTGTCTCTACTTCTTTTGTCTGTCTGCATACTGATCTTTTTAGCAAAGATAGAACCTCAAAAGGAAGAAAGGGTAACAAAGGACGTTTTTGTAGTATACTGTTTGACCTAAGAATCTGTTGTGCACATGGTTCCCTGCCTCCCCCGGAGGGCTTTACCATCTGCAGAGTCATCTAGAACACAGCGTGGCAACCTAGGAGCCTGTGGGCCAAGTCTGACACACTCTTGCTTTTGTGGAAAGAAGTTTTGTTGGCGCACAGCCACACACCTCTGTCTGTGGTCGAAGGTGGCTTTCTTGACAGGAGAACAGAGAGGAGCAATTGTGACAGAAACCCATGTTCAGCAAAGCCTGAACTAGAACTATCCAGCCCTCTGCAGAGCGAGCTGGCTCTGTTATAGGTAAGCCCTAGACTGAATTTCATCATCTTTGTGCACTGAATGTTAGGCCACCATAAGTGGGTCCAGAACAATGAACTTCTCGATACATCTTTGTGTTCGCAAGCCAGTGTTTCTGTAGAGGAGTTTGCTGGAAGTGGATTTGCTATATTAAGAGATTTTTTTTCTCCTTTCTTCTTTTGTTTGTTTGTTTTCTTTTTAGAGATGTCCTGGTGACAGCACAGAGACTATAGTCTCAAGGCACACAAATCAGTCAGTAGGTGATTCCTATAATTGAGGCAGCGAGGAGCAAAGCCCAGACTAGGAAGAGTCATTAAGATTGAAGGTACAGGATAAAACAAAGCAGCAAAGCAAAACAAAACCTCCACCTTACTATCAGAGTTAGGACAAGTTTCCACAGAGAGTCTTCCCAGTGTAGCGCTGAAGGTGACAAGTCCGCCTGTCCTTGAGCGTTTGACTTATTCTGTCTTTAGAGTCACAGTGCAAGCCTGGGGCGCTTGTAGACTGAATGGCTCACCCTCAACCCCAACTCTTCTCACTCTTGAAGTGACAATTCTAAGAAAAAACAAATTTGTTCTGTAGCACCTGGAGAGAATAGCCAGGGGCTCCTCAGACGGGCCTTCCAACCCTGCGCTCTGAGCACCAGGCCACGGTGCACTCTGGGCCTGTGGTGATCATGGTGGGGACTAAGGACTGTCTGATGGAGATGTGGTTGTAAGATGGATATAAAACTTCTTAGCAGTCAAAAGGATAAACTATTTG
Organism: Xerus rutilus; assembly: GCA_028644305.1. Lineage (NCBI taxonomy): Eukaryota > Metazoa > Chordata > Mammalia > Rodentia > Sciuridae > Xerus > Xerus rutilus. The sequence continues at coordinate 5,319,497 of CM053410.1, read as the reverse complement.
CTTTTTACTTTCAATAGGAAATTCCTTTCTAGAACTAAAATACTTGAATTGTCAGATAATAGAATCTGAGTTTGTGTTAGTTTTTGAACGATCTGTGGCAGGAATGTAGCAATCCTCAGAATGTGAATAAATGGACAGTCATCAACAGGAGACCTTTGGGAGACCACGTACAGAGTGGCATCGTGGCTGAAGTCCAGGTCAAGGGGAGTGGTCAGAACACTCTGGGGCTGAATGGCTGGATCATGTGCCCACCTAGAAGACAACTCCATCTGACAGGGGACACAAAGGAAGAATGCTTAGCCTGAACGCCAGTTGAGGGGCAGCTCACGTGAGCGTTTCAGTTGTGAAGGAAGGTTTATGAGTCGTTACATTATCAATGTTGACTATTTTGACTTTAATAGTTCCCTGCAGGCTGTCACCAGCCTGTTGTCCCTCCACTTTCCGGGACACCATGAGCCTTCCCTGGTCATCCTGGCAGCTACCATGCATGGGTCCTTTCCCTCATCCTCCACACTGTGGCCTATATTCTTAAGGCAGGATCCTCGAGTCTTTGGGAGCAAGATGGCTGACATGTGGACGCAGGCTCTCTGCTCTCATTTTTTTTTTGTTGTTGTTGCTGGGGATTGAACTCAGGGGTACTCGACCACTAAGCCACATCCCCAACCCTGTTTTGTGTTTTATGTAGAGACAGGGTCTCACTGAGTTGCTTAGCACCTCGCTGTTGCTGAGGCTGGCTTTGAACTCGTGATTCTCCTGTCTCAGCCTCCCTAAGTGCTGGGATTACAGGTGTGTGCTACTGTATCCTGCTCCCTGCTCTCTTCTGAGTCACCTCTTCCTGGGAAGGCACGTGGTTCTTGTGGACATCTTCACACCACAAGTTAAGTCAATTTTCGTATTTTACTAAAATTATTGCTTTCACTTAGTGAGTATTTTTCATGACGAATTAAATGAGCCCTGTCACAGGCATGACGTATTAAGCTAAGGTTAGCAGAGGGCCTCAAAGTCATGGCCATCGCCCAGGCCTACTCGCTCACCTCAGAGCCCATTTGGACCCAGGCCACCACAAACTCGCATCGGTTGAATCCAGGAGCAGGAACCCATGGAAATGAAAGCCAATAAATCCAAAAGTGCCATAGGTCAGCTGTTATGTCCAAGTACCATGGAATTTTCCACGCAGGGTGCTTAACATGTATTCACATAGAGCTTTGGTGAGTGTCAAAAATCTAAAACTCTAAAATCTAAAAAGTATTTGAAAACAGATGCAATAGCATCACATTTGGTTTTATTTTTGATTTTTAGATTTTTAAGAGGTGAAGTGCCCCTGTCACAGGACTTGAAAAAAACATCCGAGTACAACCTTGAGGCCCTGAAAGGAGTAGGGGGCTACAACCAGAGGGGGATGGTGGGCCCTGAGGAGAAAAAGCGATGGGTCTGCCGAGCGACCTCAAGGAGCAGGGCTGCAGCAACAAAGTGGCTAGCAGGATGTCACGGCCCCTTTCAGAATCCCGGGCTTATGCAACCGTCCTACATGCTGGATAGATGGGTCACCATATTCCCAAAATTCACATTTGAAATCCCAGAATGTCTTGGGGCTCTCTTGGTTTATGAAAACCAGCAACTTTGATACTGAAGTTCTTAAATAACTCTGGGGCTGGGTTTGACCTGGCAGGTCTGCCTTAACAATGGCATCAAGGCCTTTGCTGGGACTGTTGAGATCAGACCCAGGGACATGCAGGACGGTGCAGATCAAAGCCTGGCGAGGCCTGCCACAGGGTTGTGGGCACAGGACGCAAAGTGCCTCAGGCCTTTCCCATGGCCTACCCTTCCCTCCACCCTGCTGCAGAAAGGCAAGTGGGTCACAGTCCCCGCCAGGTTCCCACACAGCGACTGAACTAAAGAAGAAATTCCAAACAGACAGAACGTATTTTGAAGAAAGAACTCACTGATGTTCCAGCCTGGCCACGTGGAGAAGTAGGACAAAGAAGAGACTTATAATATGGGGAGAGGTTAAATATGGAAAATGTCCTCAGCCTGTACATCTCTGCAGGCACCACTAGCACGCATCTAAGGATTGCCACCAAGGAAGAAAGGGGTGAAGAAAAAGAATTCCAAATTACTAAGAGATGTTGAGAACTAACATTCCTTTGCTCCATTCCTAGCAGCAGGTTTCTGCCCTGCCTTTAAAATTTATTTAATTCTTCCTGCAATTTGTTTTCTCGTGTTATTTCTCCAGGTTGAGCTTTCTTTGGAGATGAGACCTGCGCAACTGTTCTTTGTTCCTATAGTCACTCCACATCTCTGCAGCTCCGGTATCTGCCTGGTACACCTTCGGCACCAGGGCAGATGGAGAATTCCACCCTATTCCGACTATTGTTAAGACTTTATTTTGAGTGTTTTCATCCTCAAAGTTTTACTTTTAAGCCACCAACTTGATAGAGTTCTATGTTCCAAAGTGATCACTATTCCTGAGATATACTTTAGGAGAGAAATTTTATACTTCCCAATAGGTTTGAAAATGGGGCATACTCTCTTCTCTTGGAAAGTCACAAGGCATATTAACATATTAAAGACTGAGAAGACCTGAAAGGAAGAGACCAGCTCAGGCCTATGTCGCATGGCCCCCGCCCTTTTAACACTACCGACATAGCCCAGAATTAGCGTTCTTCAGAACATTGCCACAAAACGTGGTCCATGGACAAGAAACACCAACCTCACCCAGGAGCTGCTCAGGTTGTAGGACCTCAGGTCCCACACTGGCCCCGTGGAACCAAGCTCTGGTTCAACAATCAACTCAGGTGATTGACATGTACAACAGTGCATGAAATATACCACTGTGGGGTAGTGAGAAGGTCTTTAGCATTGGAATCAGGTAGATTTATAAATCCAATACAATCTGAACTACAAATTTTGTGATCTTCTGCAAGAAAATATCTCATATGGTCATTATGAAAATTAAATAAGATAATACTATACCTAAACTCCCTGGCATATAATAAATATTAAATAAATTATGGCTATTTACATTATGATTATCATTCATGTTCTACATTTACTTCACTTATTATATATAATTATCATATAATTATATTTACTCATTTTATCTGATCACCAATACTGATTTTTTAATGGTATGGATTCTAGAAGGTTAGTATAATTGATATGTATGGCAACTCTAAGGAAAATTTAATCACCCCTAATTCTCTGACATCTTCTTCGAAGGAGCTGTTTTTACTACAAGGAACCTATCTATACTTTTAGGGCAACAGGAAGATGTTTTATGCAAGACTGAGCAATTTTTCTTCAGATTGCAGCTTCTTTTTTCTGGAACAGAAATAGAGGATACAGAATTGGCATTTGGTCTGCTGCCAAAATGTGTAGATTCCTGAGGACCACACCTTTTATGCCACCAAATCAATACCTTCATATTTAATTAGCAATTTGATTTTTTTAGGTGTGTATAAACAATATCTACTTTTAAACAAATCATACCAGTTTGACTTTCATATTGCCTGTAACAAAGATTTACTGAAATAAAAATACATAAAAGTCAGTTGGAGATGAGGTGAAAGTAAATGAGAAAAGGAAATATAATTAGCAAGCAAATATTCTTTTCCCAGTTCCTACTTGGACTATGTTATTTCATATATATCCTGTGAACATTACCTGTATTTCATACCCACAAATGCTTGCTTTAAAAGTCCACAGAGTATTTCATTTTTTGTTAGGATTCTAAATAAATAAAGTTCTTAGAAATGAGACTTTTCAATCTCTCTATCTAGGTACCATATATATATATGTACCTGACTCCTGCCTTGGCTGATTTCACTTCCCCATCACCCCGGCCAGGAGGGTGAGGACTACCTGACTCCGGAAACATGGGTGGATGCTCTGTGCCCAGTACCATAAAGAAAGAGCATGCTGGGAGGGGAAGGGCTGGTACTTCACCACGAGGTCTCTCCAGTGCCCCACATAGGTTTAATAAATGTCAAGTTATGACAAAACTGAAAAATCAGAAGGCGTGCCATGGCTCACGCCTGTAATCTCAGAGGCTCAGAAGGCAAGAGGATGGAGAGTTCAAAACCAGCCTCAGCAATTTAGTAAAGTGCTAAGCAACTCAGTGAGACCCTGTGTCTAAATAAAATACAAAAAAGTGGTTGAGAGCCCCTGAGTTCAATCTCCGGTACCAAAACAAACAAACAAAAAAATAAAAAAATAAAAAAAAGAAAAGAAAAGAAAAAAAGAAAAAAAAACTTACAGTGAGACAAAAACCACATCCTGAAACTGGAAGTACTATTTTAAACTTCTTATTTGCAGTTGTTGTAGTCTATATTTACTTGTTATGCTTAAAGGACCCTGGCTATCCATCTTGCATTCCAGCCAGCCTTGGAGGCACAGTGCACTGTGCGGCATGGATAGTTAATTCTCTGGTTTTCCCCTCCCTCTTCATCTCCCCAGATGGCATCCAGTCCAATTATGATATTCCCACGTTTGATGAGAAACCCTCAAGGTTTCAGTTATTTGTACATACTGTTTCTCTTACTTGTGTCTTCTATTTCTAGCACGTATTTTGGTTAAGAAAATACTCATTTTATTGAACTTTATTGTTGGTTGGATCTCTGCCCCAGTCTGACCATATGAATACATGCAGAGTACATGGACTGCTCGAGGACCTTTCTCACACGTCCACATATCCTTACATCAAATAAAATAGGTAAGAGTAAGAAGTCGAGCTCCTTCCCTGCAAAGCTGTTGAGAGAGAGTAAGAAAGTGAGAGAGAGAGAGAGAGAGAGAGAGAGAGAGTGTGTGTGTGTGTGTGTGTGTGTGAGAAGAAGCAGGGTCTGACTAGCAATTACCAATCTGACACCAACATCCAAAACTTTAACTACTGATATCTTCTGTCCTAAAAATGAGTGTTTAGTTGATTTCTGTCAAATGTCACAGACTTCAAAATAAAGTCTGCATAGATTCCTTGCCTGTTGCTATAAACAATTAGCTTCACAAATGCCATAACTAGGAAATAATGAGGCATTAACGGGACCTGACCCTGGGCAGCCCCTGCTACCATAGTGTAAAGGCTCTGCAGCAGGCGTGGTATGGGGTTGGGGAGCAATGGTCAAGGCCCCTGGGTGTTCCCACCAGGCAGTGGGGAGCAGCAGGGAGGACAGAAGCCCACTCCCAGGCTCCTTGAATAGGGAGAGGTTGGCAGGGAGGTTGGGGGGCTTCCATAGTGCAAGGTCCACACTTACCACCAGAAGATGGGGTGGCGGGACCACTGGTGGAATTAGTTCTGGAACAATCTGCCTGTGGTATTCCATGATGGGGACAGGCTCTTCAGCTCTAAGACGAGGGACACAGAGACAAGCTGTGGCATCCCTTTCCTTTCTAGAGTGCTGTAAGTCTATGACTCCAGATGGGCCTACGATTTTGTTTTCTGGAATATTCTGAGTAGCACTATGCAAAAAGCCCTCTTAGCATCATGCTATTTCACGTTGGGGGTGGCAGTCAACTGTGTGACTAGATTCCTTTACATGATCACACTGTTCCCAACAAGCAGCCATCCAGAACTCTTCGGATTTCCTTCACCATCATGCCTACATCCAAGCCCCACGCCTTATGCACACATTCAGAGCCACCGCTTGCCCCCTGATTCAGAGAAAGCAGAACAATTCAGGTGGGACCTCCTTGGACACCAACCCACCACTCAGCTTCTGTGCTCATTCTTTTCTCTCCTCCTGTTCTAATGGAAGAGAAGACCCTTATCCATTCTAAGAATAATTCTTCCAGCTAGCATCAATTTTATTTCTTTTGCTCAAATTCTCAATATCCACTTCCAGGGGCCCTCTAAACGTGTGATTCTGAACGTACTGGTGGAGGTGGTAAGGTAGCCTAAGCTGCTAAATCTTGCATCACTGGCTTATCGTGCTGACGTCCATCTCTTCCTCAAGGATTTACTGAGCTAAAAGCTTCACTGAGGGCAAAGATCTTTTCTGTTTCTAGTGCCAAAACATGGCAATTAATAAATACATGTATTTTTTCTGAATGTGGAATGGATTCGTGGGAGTTCACAGCAGTATGTTTTCGGGGGTTCAGACCATGGACAGTCACCTCTGCTGCCTCCCACCTCACAGCACACGCTGCTGGCTGCTTCAGAAGCACTGGCACATACATTTGTACCCTGGGATCCTGTTTGCTCTACGCAGCATTACAGGATCCTCAGTATTCGTCTAGGCCATGATTTTCATTAGCTACCTGCCTCGGAAGAGAGGTCACCTCTCCAGGATGACTCAGTCGTATCATCTATGAAATGGAAAAAGTATTTTGGAGAACAAGTGAGGTTTCAATAGCCTTGTGTAGTCATGGCACCCTGGGCAGTCAGAAGAGCTATTCGCATGCAGGTGTTCTTTGAAATGCTCTGGAAGTGGTGGGTACCGCTGCACTGGGAACCCACTGCATCTTCGCTGTGGGCCACGTTTCCACTCACGGACTGTGGCTTTTGTTTCCGCTTAAGGCCCGAGTTGCTCCCTGTTGTCTGTGTGTTTTCTTTGTTAAGCCATGTTAATTTTCTGTATATGTCCTTTGTTCTCAAAGAAAAATAAAAAAAGCCAAAGGGAAAAGAAGAAATAAGGTGTCCTGGTGGGCTCCATTTCCAGCGTTTTAACAGCTTTCTTCTCAAAACACTATATTTTCTAATGCTTTCACAATTAAAATGGACCTCACAAATGTCACGGCATTGTATCAAGGTTTTATAATCACGACTACAGGAGGGTAATTATTTTTTGCTACTCCTAGAAAGCATTTTCTAAGAACAGGAAATTTCATTTTTTTTTTTTTTTTTTTTTTAGTACCGGGGATTGAACTGGGGGCACTCGACCACTGAGCCACATCCCCAGCCCTATTTTGTGTTTTATGTAGAGACAGAGTCTCACTGAGTTGCTTAGCACCTCTCCATTGCTGAGGCTGGCTTTGAACTCGCGATTCTCCTGTCTCAGCCTCCCTAAGTGCTGGGATTACAGGAGGAAATTTCATTTTTGACTGTCTTTCAGCTTGTGATTCACGGGGGCTCCTATGACGACGGCACTTGGATCCAACCATTTCTATCATGACATGAGGCTGAGTTCTCCTCTAAAATTTAATACCTTGTGGTTTCATTTAATTTTACTTACATTTGTGATCACTCATCCTACTTGCTGAGGATATAATTAGCTCTAATCTTATATTTTGAGATTGTGATTCACTCTGGATTTTGGTATCATCTACAAATTTAATGAACATGTTTATTATCCCTCGTTCTTATTGCTGGTTAAGTCATGCACAGAGACTGAAGGCGGGAAGCATAAAAAACGCAAATGCATTTGATTTACCTGCGATGTTAAACTCAGGCTTCCATCATCAATTTAATTAAAAGTGTGGACATGTTATGACACTTTTTGAGATACTTTCTTCCCTCATTTAGCTGACCTGTGGCAAGGGCTGTCTGTACTATGCACTTTCCTCCATTCATGGAGAATTTAGGAAGTGCGTGGCATGGACCTCATTCTCCAGATGCTTACGATTCAGTGAGAGCATCTTATAACTGAGGAAGGATACAGCATAGAATACTGATGTGCTGTCACGTCAGTGGAAGTGACACATTGCACAACTTCAGATGAAGTCATGGTCAGGAGAACCAGGTCCATAGACTTTCACCGGGTGTGTGAGGGGGCACTGGCATTAGAGAAGATGGACAGTATGTCAGGTTTCTCTGTCCCTTACATGAAGGGCCTTCATCCCGCTTACATAGTTTAAAAACAAGACTGGAAATGACCAAACTCTTTCCAGCTTGAATGCATCCCAGAACCAGGATACAACATAGAGGGATACAGAAAATTCAGTGACCATTAATGTACCCAACAATTCAAAATACATGGCATCAAATAAAAAAATTCTTCGACATGTAAGCAAGCAGAAACATATGATCTATAGTGAGAAGAAAATCAACCAGCATAAATGGACCCAACCATAACACAGATAATAATACCATTAGTAAGTGAGGCTCGCTCTCTCCTCCACACAAACTCCCTGTTCAAGAAAGAAAAAGAAAGCGTAAAAATGATGAAAAATAATCGGATGAAACATAAAAAGAACCAACTCAAATGCAGAGGTGAAATATGCAATGTCCAAAATGAAAAAATATTCTGAGATTAACAGTATACTTTAAAGTGGATGGAAAGATGAGGGCAGAAACAAGGCCATTGACTATCTACAAGAATCCAGAGGGGAAAGGCCGGGGCGGAGCAAGGGCACCGCGCCTTGAGCAGCAGAGTGCCGTAGTGCCCTGGAGACTGAAATGCCAAAGGAGGAGAGAGGAGCGAGGGAGGGAGGGGAAGCAGACATCACTCCAAGTCTGATGAGAACTAAAGCCAAGGGTTCCAGGAGCATGAAGAAAACACCACTAAGGAATATCAAACTGATAGAGACGAAAATCCTTAAAAAGTAGCCTGAGATAAAGCACAAATTATATCCAAAGGTAAGAACACCAGCTGGCTTCTTAGGCAGATACTGCAAATCACATGTTAAGTAGACAGACACCCTTACATTAGGAAGGAAACAGCCATAAACCTAGAATTCAGAGTTAGAGAAAACATCTTGCCAAGAGCAAAGGAGAATAAGAGACGAGGAGGTCATGGAGAAGAGGGGATCCAGTAAGAGGTGGGGAAGGCAGGAAAACGCAGGGAGCTGAGTGGACCCATCGGGAAGCGAGGTTTACAGGGGAGGGTGGGCAGGGCAGCACAGGGCAGGGCTGGCCCCAGGAGGCAGGCTGGTAGAAGATCCTTGACTGTCATGCTATAATAAGAAACTATTTTTTAGGCAAAATAGGGATTTCAGTGACAATTTAAAAAGGGGATAATACAACACAGTGTTTTAGAAGCCTCATTTCTGAACGAAGAACGGAAAACCCATCAATGAGGCAAGTTTTGGCTAGAGGGCTAATTACACAATTATTTTAAATGAAAGTACTTCATATAAATGTATCAAAAGACATTAAAGGACGTATCTTAGGAGTTGGTAAATGATCCAACTAAGCCTCTCTCAGTGCTTTAAGACGTAATGTTCTAACTCTGGCATTAACTTGGCACTTAACATTTTATTTTAATAGAAAGAGCAGAGGGCATACCCATTCTCTCTATCATTCCCTGGTTGTGTAAAAATGCGACCATGTGACGTGATCACACCTGCTTTTGAGTTTTGAAATCTCTTAATCTTGCAGCTTATTTCAAAAAACATTTAAAGTTATGACTATTTTTGCCAACTATTTTTATACACGTGCTTAAGAACGAATGCAGACGGACATGGTGAGTGCAGTTTCATCTTGGACAATAGGAGGCTGTCGGTCCTGCAGTTTCATTTCCCAGTGCCTTTGCTTAAAGCCCATTATTTCAATTGCTGTACCTTTTTCTTTTCTTTTTTTAAAAAGTAGCTTGGTCATCTATGTTCATCCTCCCATCTACTTTGATGACATAAAATGAAACCCTATGTAAAGTCAAAGAGCTAATGCCTTAGAGAGCTACAAAGTGACTCGCTTTTTTATTGAGGTGTTCGGCATGGGTGCATAAGCATGTATTTTAAAGTGTGCGTTTCTCCTCTGCTAAATTCGCAGACCTGCTGGGTACGCCCCTCAAGCTAAGCAGTCAAGAGGCGACTGCTTGCTCTCTGTCTGCCTCACTGTCCTTTAGAACTTGGGTATGGTGCCATTTAGTAAGTCTGAATGCTGGATTCCAAACACTGGACAAACATATGAATTTACTTGTGGAGTTTCCATCGTGGGACAGTCTCCACTGCTGGTTCCCTGACTGAGGAGAGATAGCTCAGGGCTTGTATGCCTGGCCAGATGGTGCTATGCAGCCAGGTGCAAAAGGCTTAGGAGTCACACACCTCAGCCTCCTACCTGGGAATGTCAAGCTCTAGTATGTGAGCATCTATGCAATAAACTTGTAACGCTTCTGACATTTGTCAATAGCTGCCATCAGTCACCAAAAAACATATGGGGCTCTGTGAACAAAAGGGTTTTCTTAAAAGGGAAAAAAAATCACAGAATTCTAAAATAAAAATTATTTGTTCCTTTGAAAGAGTGCTTTTAATAGACAAGCCAGTTTTAAAAAAACATGAACATCGAGACATTTAACAATCTCAGTTAACTCAAAAATTATGAAGCATGAAGACAAATCCTAAAATGTTGGATAAATTTGGAACTGTTTATATATATGTATTTATAGCTTCATATTCCAATAAGCAGTTGCTGATGATTTCCATGTACATGTGCAGCTTCTCCTACGGCAGCATTATGAGCATTCCATGCAACTCCTTCTGTAGGGGTGAGGAAGAGGACCTGAGACCAACCACCCCCACTGACTGCCTCAGCTCCTGCGCTTGCCGAGGTGGCTCCACACAGCTCAGAACTGGTTGTGCAAAGAACAGAGACGAACAGATCTTCTGCCTGCCTCTTAGCACACAAATATTAACAAATACTCAATAGAAAAGGCTCTTTCCTAATCAATGTTTTGAGACATTCATTTCAAGTTTCCAAAGCTATCAACCTTTGAAAGTATTTTATTAGGTCAAGGGAAACTTTCCCCTATTCCCACCCTCAATGAGTGACCTAGATTGAATCTGGAATTTGACTCCATAAGAAAAAATATAGGGGGTTTGCTAACTTTTGAAGTTCATATTTAATATTTCTGTGATGTATTCAGGGGCTAAAGTGACACTAGTGATGGGCAAGACCCAACATTCCTCTGCTACACATTTATTCTGGAGCACAGCAGCCAAGCAGCCCGGCAGCCAGTCTGAGGCCTCTGGGCTCAGTGGAAAGAAATAAGATGCTGGGCGTCACCAACCACTGCCAACAGCACCTACATCGCCAGCTGCCAGGAGCTACTACTGCTTTGGCAGTGTGGGAAATATCCGAATTCTACAAAGGAGCTTGGATTTCTTAACCGCACATAAGGTGTTTATAGTTGAGTGACTGTGTCTGACCTAGAGCCACTGGGGAAAAGTTAGGTGCACTGAAATGTCTTCACATCCCCAGTATTAAGTGTTCAGGTCACTGCCGCCATGTTAGGGTGCTGCTCTTTATGTCTGGGTCGCAAGGTCAGCAAACAATGCACTAGCCTTCGACCTTCATTACCAAACGTTTATTGAGCATTATTGGAGGGGAAGTATGGGATTAAAAGAGGTGGCTCACACTGAATGTCTAGGAGTCCTCACCACTGACAAGCACATTAAAAACACTTCCACGCCTACCTCTCAAACATTCTTAGTAAATACATCTTCCCTAGAGTTATCCTAAAGTCAATTGTATGTAATGAACGGAGGTATAATATACATTCATGAAGAAGATGGCCTAAGAAATACGAACGGTGCACCTTTCAGCATCTGTCTCCTTGCATTAATGACTGAAGGAAGTGTTTCAAATATCACTTTGACACTATTTCATGGATAAGGAAGATAAAGATCTGCAAAGATACCAGAAACCCTTAGCACCTTTGCCTTGAAATTCCCATAGTCCTTTACAAATAATATTCATGGCATCATTTCTTGGGTAAGAGGAGAAAGGTATTTTTCTTGTCAAATGACAAATATGAGGTTCTAGCGAGACATGCAGTATCTTTCAGATTCCATTAAATAAACTATGCATAATTATAAAACTGCAGTGAATACAAGTCACTTGTCTAGTGCTTAAAAACCCAAATGATAACCTACATCTCAGAATTCCCTCACACATCCAATAAAACACAGTCTAAAAATTTTATCTCTGTGTTAAGGTTTTTATGCAGAACATTATGTGAAATTATTATGCAAAAACATTATACAAGAAGTTCAGGAATGAATTAGTTGAGAAGGGGTGACATTGAGTGGAGAGAAGTTTGCCCACGTGTCCAACTCTGGGTATCCAAATTTCACTACAGCTCAGTTCTTCTGTAACCCAAAACTTCATGAAAAAACAGGTCAATTTTTCCTTGCACCAGTCCTTGCTAGGATAGAGTCCAGCTCCTTCTCTTGGAACACCCCTATTATTTAACATCATGTCAGCAAGTATTCTATTTCTCTTCCTCAGTAGACATTGGCTATTAGACCTATAGTGGTCCAGTGCATACAAACATTTGAGGGTTATGCATTTCTGCTATCAACATTGACCAGTTCCTTCCTGAAATAAACTGAGAGGTAAATACAAATGCAATTATATAAACCTAAGGGTTATTAACAAAAGATAACAATCTGCTATATGAGCATTAATTATTATGTAATGGATAATTTCCATTGTGGTGGTATTTGGCTTCTGTCCAACTCTTCGGTCTAGCGCAGACTGATTAGAGGATTGGCAAGGTGTTGCAAAATCTTGGTCTTCAACATGAATGGTTCAGCACACTCCTGTGAGCCTGAGCCATCATGGATCCAAACGCACTCGGGGAAATCAGGTAAACTACATGCAGGATCAAAGTCTAATCTTGGGAAGACAGAGATTACTGGTGGGTAAGGGCTAGGAAACTAACTACAGAATTTTTTGTTTCTGCTTTGAATAGTTCCAACTTTCCAAAGTGGACTTATGAAATGCATTTCACATACAACTGCCTGATCTGTTGGGTTCCATTAGGGAATAAGATAGTCTAAATAAATAAAATTTTTCATCCCAGATCACTATGAGTCTTCTAATTAACACAGCTTCAAAACCTTCCAATTTTAGAGGACCCTTGTAAAACATGGTACAAACTTCCCTGGTTCCCTACAGTGAGATTAAGGATTGTGACCAGCTTCATCTAGCTGGGATCCAACAGTGCTTCAGGAACTGCCTACCCTGCTGGCCCCTCTGAATATAACCTCTTGGCCCCAGACTGTCATAGCGTGGAGTTTCTTTATTATCTTCAAGCAAATGTTTTGGTACCTTTTTTCTCTTCCTTTTCTTTGTTGGCCTCTAGGCAATCTCATGCCTCTGTGGTCAACCAGCAACAAAGAGTCTCTTGCTGTCCTTTCTCTGTGGTGAGCTACAAAACCAGACAGCTGAGCATCTTAGAATTGAACGTAAATCAAGAACAAATCAACTTTGAGGAGAGTCTGAAGGTTTTCCATTTTTGGCATAAAAATCAGAAACTTTTTTGCTTGGGACCACTGTGGCCTAGGTAAGTGAGGCTCACAGATAAGTCCCTTCCTGAGAAGTGAGGCTTCATTGTGTGAATGAAACAAAACACAATGGTTTACAAAATTCAGCTAGAGGCTGCATGACAGGCTGTAGGTAACTGAAACTTTTCAAAATGTTCATCACAACATCGCTGGTAGTTTTGGGAAGATTTTCTTTAAAAACCAGGACAGCATCCTCTGGAAAATTTGACTGGGATGATTAGAAGAATTGACAGGGCCATGGTTTGGATTCTGTGTTAAGAGAACAAAGAAAGGATAAATCTCATGCGCATTAAAAAGAATTCTACCTCAATAAAATAGGAAAGCTCATGTAAGCTTTGATGGAACAGAAAAGTCTCTTAATCCAACGTCTAATCCTTTTAAGACAGGACAGGACAGCCTTGGATCTGTACCTTTAAAATTCATTAATGATCTTTGCATGAGAATTAGACTGGGTGTGTTTTTCTGTGATCCAACAAGATATGAAAAAATATCCTGCCCCCTACCTTCTGCCTCTTTCAGCCACAGGAAGACCAGCCCCTAATGTGTGGATCTGAACTACTTTATTTCTCATTCCTCCCCGGGAAGGATTTCCCCAAGGACCACAGCTCCCCTTGAACACAATCCCTCTCAGTGAATTATGGCTTTAGAAGGAGTTGAGCCGAACCCCCAAAACACAGGTTAAAATGCTCTAGCATGGACAGACATTCCATTAGATGGTTGTTGATGTTTAGGCCTTAAGTCATTCGTTCAGGTGGAATGCACTTGGGAACTGTGGGCTGTACAGGCAGGCCCTCTGACCTGCCACCATGACAAAAAAGACATCCATTTTGAGTTTGCTGCATGGTCTGCATGTATCTGAAGCCCAGTGACAGGGCTACACTTGCCTCTAAGCCAGAAGCTTCAGTGGAGAAGGGTCTTTGTCCCTCTTGTTTGTCACCACACTGTTCCAAGCACAGTATTAGGTGAAATACTGAGAAAACAAACAAGTCAATGAATGAACACAGTGGAGTTGAGTCCTACCATCTAAGACACCTGTTATCAAGCAGGAATGGAGTCTGCCACTCAAAATGATGTTCAGAAGGTCAACAGAGGAAAGTGTCTACTTATATTAAGCTATTTTTCTTACTCCACCAAAAAGGTCTTTAAAAAATTCTCTTGGGCAATGTCCACCACTGTCCTTGTCTACATTTGCTAGATGGCGTCTTCCTAAACTACAGCTTGCTTTTCTAACCCAAGACTCAGCCAAGGCCACCCGCACCCCCACATTCATTCATCCATTCACTCAATAAAATATGAGGACTCACTATCTATGTCCATCTCTACCTACAGTCACATCTATAGCCATAACTATACGGGATCTCTCTAGATCTTGTGGCTGGACCCTAGTGAACAAGACAGATATAACCCCTGCCTTCAGAGAGTTGTAATGACGTTTTTACATTTTCACCTGAAGTCGTGCTAGGTGCTCATCTCTGTGGAAGGGAGTCATAAACTTATTCTGGTGGGTTTTGGAAAGCATATTGTTATGGTTTAGGGCTTTTGTGTCCTTCAAGGGCTCATATACTAAAGGATTGGTCACCAGCCTGTGATGCTCTTGGGAGGTGGGGATGAAAGGGAGGAAGTTAGGGCCTTGGGTGGTGTGCCCTCGAAGGGAATATTGGGACCTTGGTCCCTTCCTGTGTCTCCTTTGCTTCCCACCACCATGAGGTGAGCAGCTTCCTCTGCCATGCACGTCCGCCATGATGTGCTCCCTCCCCACAAGCTCCAGAGGCAGGAGGGCCAAGCAGTCATGGACTGAGATCTCCAGAACCATGAGCCAAAGCAAATCTGTCCTCCTTAAAAGCTGATTTTCTCTCTTGTTACAGTGATAGAAAGCTGACTCACGAGCGCACACGTTATTGCAGTCGTACGCAAGGCAGTTTACGTTTCTGTAGTCTTGTCCTCTACCACAGGCGATTTATCCAAGCAGATCTTTCAAACAAAGACGGCCAAAAGCGAAATTAGAACATCATCTACTTCCTTATGGAAAAATATGGATAAAAATAATATATCTCTCAAAGCTTCACATTCTCTTCAGCAAGATGCGAAGAGGCTTACCTTAACCCTGACCCTAATTCTTTTCTCTTTGATTTCTGATGTAAATCCCGCAACAGCTGAAAATGAATGAAAAGATACTGAAAACAGTATAATTGCCACATTCACTGGACATATTTCCATGTTCAGGAATTTCTGGATTTTCCAGAAATCCAGTAGTTTATAATTAAACCACTGTTTTAAAAAACATTTGAATGGATCAATTTGGCAGTTGTCACAACCTGACTTAACATTATTCACATTTGAAAATGGAAAATGGAAAACAAATCCACATGGTACTTAGCCTATATTTTTGTAGGCAATTTTTCAATTGGGAAGATATTTATCCAAAGTGGCATTTTGTCAGTATCATCTAATTCTGTAATTCTGAGAACTGGAAGCCATCTTGTAAAATGCTTATTCCCATGTCCCCGTTCAATAAAAGGAAAAACCACAAAACTATAAACTGTAGACAAGCTTGGCTCACTCACTCAGAAAGGAGGCAGTTTCCTTAAGACCTGAGAGTGCTATGACTGTCTCTATTGACAGATCAACAGCTCAAGAAAAAGTCCTCTTCTTCCCAGGAACAGACGAGAGACTGAGCGTGTGAGGCTGGCTAGGGACTCTCTTGTCCCACTCTCCCTTGCAGCGGGAGGTGGTTTGGAACTGTTTTCTCCCTCATGCACCCTGAGTGGACCTGATGGGTGCTGCCCCTACACCTGGTCTCGAGTCACACACTGCTCCACAGTGCTTCTCTGCTTTTTCCATGTGCTGGGATGATGCTACACAGGGACCTTGAAAAACATCACTGGCAGCCAGTCTCTGAGACCTGGAACACCCCTAGTGGGGTCATTGCATGAGTGACACACAAACTTCTGTCTCCTTCGAGACACTGAACTACACGGGACGTGCTGGTATAGCAGCTTAGTGTTCCTGTCTAATGCATTGTCCCCATGCACTCTGGCCAAATGCTATATTGTGTCCTTACCTTTAGAACAATGTTAATATCATTTTAGCTTCTGTTCTTTAAATGCTTAATCTGTTTCACCACCAATGTTAAGTGCTTTACCTGAACCATATTATTTTTTCACCAAAAATCCTACAAGGTGGATCCTACTGTTCCTGCTGTACAGATGAGGAAATAGAATACTTGGGTGTGAGATGAGGATTGCAGCCTGTCTGATTCCTTAGGATCTTTTTTCTGAACTGGTGATTGTTTCTTGCAAGTGTCACATAACATGATGTTAGCAGTAGCCCAGAGGCCTGGTATCTAAATGGAATGATGCTATGAGTAAAAATGGCTTAATAAAAACAATCCCAACCATATCAGTTTTATTTAGATGGTCAGCATCCACTTGCTCTTATCTCAGCAGTACAAACCAGTTTGAGAAGACTGGTACAAATTAAAGATTTACATGGTAAATGCTAAACTTAGGAACTCCCTGGTGGTTGCCACCTTTAGCCCAGAAACCTGACCCTTATTTTCCCTCAGAACAACACAAAGAACGCACATGAGAAGAGACACTGACTAGTGCGTCAGTGAATAACTCTTCAAGGAACAATCAAGATATTTCATACATTTTGATGAGAGTAGCAAATCTCAAAGGAGTCCCTTTGTACCTTGTCAAGGACGTGAAAGGATCCGTCAGGAGGTCATTGGGAAGTATGATTTTGGATGGCAGCAATATAAATTCCTCGGTTGGGAAGTCCTTGCATGGAAATGGAATTTAAAGATGGACTAATAATGGAAGCAACACACAAGTTGTCAAAAAAAAACCCAGCTAAATAAATTGGAAAAACACACTGGACGCCAACAGTGTATGTCATGGAGGACTTCCTGTGTCTTCATGGCAGTTCTTGGATGATTACTCTGTGTTCATACAGCTCCATTCAACTCAAGTATCTTCTATTTATTTGGCCTAGTAACTTGTTCAGGACCCAAAATGGAGGAGTATAAGTTGAGGTCAGAATGTCTTCCCTAAGTTTCAATTTGTTGACAGCAGAAACTCTTCTTTAACCACATAAAATGAGTTAGTGATTGAACTGTTAAGATTGGGTTTCCAGCCCTTGGAAACTCAAATGCTCACACCATAAGCAAAGCCACCCATGAAACTTCTCACAAAACACTTCAGTGTTAAAAACGATGATGGCAAAACTTCTATTCCCTTCCTTCAGGCTTCTCTGGAGCACCAGAGCCAAGCATAGTGCTCTGAAGAAAAGAAGAACAGCAGAAGATTCCATGGCAGTTCCCCAGTGCAATGCTGTCAAGGGTCAAAAGGTAATGTCTGACTGTGGGGAGTGATTCCTCTTTCTTTACCAGATAGTTGTCTAAATTTTACTAAAAGAAGAAGTAAATAGTTTTTAAGGAAGAAAACCAAATATGGACTTGACTTGGCCTTCTGAACTAGTGAGGAACAGTCTCCACGGTGCTGAGCAACCACATCACTCAGTCCTGAGGTTCTCTTGACCTGCCAGAATGAGAACTCTCGGCACAGGGTCTCTGTGCACACGGAGGCTCATGTCCACACTCGTTTTCACAGAGTGAAAATCTTTCACGGAGCCCTAAGTACAGTGCTGATGACACGCAGAAATAATTTTCCTTCCCTAAAGCTGAGATGCTCATTATGAAGGTCAAGTTATCTCAGCCCTGCATACAACTAGACAAGGGCTAACTTTTAAAATAGAAGGCACCTCGGAATTTGCATAAACCTCTTTTGTCTCCTTGAAATTATTCTGTGTTTAAATGAAGTTGGTGTTTAAAAGCTAATTCTATTTATCATATGAATTAAATTCATCCATTTTGGACTAATCACATATTCCCTGGCCATTCTCTCCTCCCTAATGTTGAGGTAACAATGAAGCAAGATATATGCAAATTGATTCTCGTTAATAACTTCATAGTTGCAATTTTTCTAACCTAGAAATTGACTTCTGCACAGGATTTTCTATTCAGCTGTCCAGATATTTTATTAACGGAAGCAAACTGTGTATTTAAAATATCAGTGGAATAAAACAGAGTCAAGCACAGATGGGCACCGAGACTTACCCTTTTCTAGAATAAGGGCTGAGCCCACAGAGGAGCCCATGATGAGCCCATGATGGAGTCTGGCTGTGATGGGGACTGATAAGGCTGAGAATGAGAAAAGAAGGGCCCTAATAAGAGATGTTTGGAAGGCCAAAATCACGATCTCAGTGAAAGAATTCACATTCTCAGCGAAAGAATTCTGTGCCCCATGTTTCCTCAAATTACTTCCAGTGCTTGGCCAGAGGTAGGGATTTTGTTAAGAGGAATAAAAATGGTTTTAGTGAGAGAATGATGTGAGCAGCAGCTGCATTTCTGAATCAGGATCCCCAAGAAACTTTTCTTTGTTTTGTTTCTTTGCAATACTAGAGTTGGAACCCAGGGCCTCACACATGCTAAGCAAATACTCTACCACTGAGATCCATCCCTAATCCCCTCCCCACCCCAGGATCTTGAAGGGAAGTTCTCTGCATCTAAACTATTCTTGGAGTAGTTCTGACACACATCTTTGGTTGAACACACTGCAAACATCAGCTGAATACAATCTCCAAAAAAGCAGAGATTTTTGTTTATTTTGTTTACTGACCCATAACCAACTCCCAGGACTATGTCTGGCAGACAGTAGGTGCTCAGTAAATATTAGTACAATAAATGATATTTATTGAGTCCTTTAATAAGGAAATAATGCCAGAAATCAGTCCACTTAAATGTGGGAAAAGTCAAATAATTTATATTTTTACATGATATAAGAGCTAAATTTGTTTTTTCTTTCAATTTCTTCCGTCATGCACCAAACTTAGCCAAATAGCTTGTTAATGGGTTGAGATATTTAAAGTAAAGAAGACAAATCTTTAGTAAGTTTTTTAAGTCTGGGAAGGCAGACAGACAAGAGTCTCCTTATTTAAAAATTTTTAGTTTGAACACTTCAGATTTATCCTCAGATCCAGCCCAGGGAAACACTTGGAAAGAAAGAGAGCTGCTATTTGTGAGAGAGATGGGTATATCTGCATAAGAGCATTTAAAATTTTCTATGAGAAACATTCATAGAACCTTTCTACCTACGCATTGTTTGCTTTACACATCAAGTATTATTTCTTATACCCAGAGAAGTCAAGGTGAAATGGAAGTAGCCATCACTTTGGATAGGATGTGTTGGTCCTTAGCCAAGTTATTTATCCTCTGAGCTTTAATTTAGTCAATTGTGACATTTTGCCTGTATCACAGAGTTCTAAGAATTAAATAAAAAGCCACACGGAAGTGCCTGTTATACAGCAGGTGTGCTGGAAATATGCTTTGCACTGAACCTTTATCAACAGCAAGAAGGAGCTCATGATTCATCATGGAGAGTTACCTTCAGCAAGCATCTCTGAGTACAGCTGCTTGGCTTCTATAGCTTGTGTGCGGGCAGAATGCTCCACTGCTTTTCCACAGCATCAGTAGATGGGTAATACTGAGACAGAAGACACATGGCATCTCCAAATGGACGCCATCTTTCTTTTTCATATAGCAAATGGGATTTAAGTAGGCACTCTAGACCACTTCCTCTAAGAATCAACTGCAATGAGCAGTTAACAGGAACAACTCAGCACCCAGCCATGTGTCAGAAGATGTGAATATTTATATGCACTCACAGTGAAAAGTAGTTTATAATTTTAAAAGGAAAGTTGTCAAGATAAGAGAGGCCTTGAAGATCAGGAAGTCAGTTCTACATATTATGCTCTAACAAAAATTATAAAAAGAGTGGCATGAAACACAGGTCTCTATCGGTCCTTTTAGAATTATTTTCTTCTGCATGAAAAGATACATTTGGCCTTCCATGGCACTGGACCTGCGCATCTTGTCTCTTTCAGCCTTGTCCACATTAGTATATATGTGACTTAAGTCCTCCTGTCAACTTAACCTTCTCTGCACTGCCAAATGATGCATCTCACCACACCACATGACTGCTTATAAACCTCCAGGGGCTCCCAGCAGGTTGAGAACTAAAATGGAACTGCTCAGTCGGCCACATGGGATGCCAGTGATCTGGGTCTGTGATCTGCAGCTCTATCCTCATCCCCTACCCTGTCCCCTCTCTTGTCTCTCCAGTCTCTGTCCCCATTCCTCCTCCTTGATCGCTGCCAAGTTCCTCAGGATCCAGCCCTGATGCATCATCTCTTCATGGACTGCTCTGCAGAAGCTCATCATACTTTCTTTGCTGAGTTGTGACATCTTGGGACCTCCCTTGACCACCCGGCTCAACTCCCAACCTGCCAACTCCCCAGTCACCACTCTGTGCCACACACCTTGCCCTTTTCTGCATTTCCCAGGAGTACTTGTATTTAATGTGTTTTCTTTTTCCCTCCACTGGCATGTGAGCTCAATGATGGGAGGACCTAGGCCATCTTTGTTTAGTACCAAAGCCCCCAGGGCCTAACACAGTGCCTAGGAGTAGAGATGCTCAACCACTATGTGTTGAATAGAGCTGGTAATAATTTATCATTAAAATGAAGGTCATGGAAGAAGGGAGAAACTGAGCTATTAGTATAAACAGCCGCCAATGGGACTAGAGCCTGGTGTTTAAGAGCTTTGGTTGGGATCTGGGTTCTAATTCACACCACTAGATCTATGACCCCAGACGTGGGAGGAATTCCTGTCTCATCTGCTCAAATGTGAAGTGAGGCCTCATTTAGAGGCTTGTGTGGGACACATGGCTGAAGTACCTGCAGGAAGCCTGGCATGTCTTGAATGCTCAATCCATAGTAGCTCCCAGGTTCTGATTGTGTGCAGGATACCCCCATTGAGATCAGACCACCCAAGGCCACAGTTTTACTATTAGTGGAGGTAAGTGGAGCACTCTTTTAGCAACTGGGAATTAAAATTTGAGTGAGAACTCTATACCATATTTTCTTTATTCATTCATCTATATATGATGGACTATTACTTAGCCCTAAAGAAGAATGAAATTACAGCATTTGCCAGTAACTAGATGGAGTTGGAGAATATCATGCTAAGAGAAATAATCCAATCCCCCAAAACCAAAGGCTCAATTTTTTTCCTGATATTCAGATGCTAATTCACAATGTGTGTGTGTATGGGAGTGTGTGGCTAGGGAAGAATAGGGTTACTTTGAATTAGGTAGAGGAGAATGAAGGGAGGAAAAGGGTAGGGGGTAAGAAAGACAGTAGAATGAATCATACACTATTACCCTATGTACATACATAATTATACAACTGGTGAGATTCTATATCATGTACAACCAAAAGAATGAGAAATTATACTCCATCTATGAATGATGTGTCAATGTGCATTCTATTGTCATGTATAACTAATTAGAACAAATAAATAAATCAAGGAAAATTTGAGTGAGAACTAACTGGACCCCAGAAAGCAGACTAATGTAGATAATGGAGAAGACCAATAACAAAGCAATGAACAGGAGAAATAGGTAAAATACAATATACAGTAGCAATGAATGATATTCACTGGCCACCTGTTCCTGACACAAAAATTATTTTTTTTCTAAAACTCACTTTAATTTTGGCTTCAAATCATAAACATAACAAACAGTTATATGAAGGTATCCTCATTACCCAAACAATTTTTAGTAATTCCATTTAAATACAAGACATTATTTTTTCCTCCTGACTGGTCAAGTCATGGATTTATGTAATACTATGGGACACTGGCCATATCCTGAAATGAGTTATCTTTCAATAAATTATAAAACTTGAGTAGCTTTCTGAAAGAGCTTTATTTAGTTTAGGTAGAGGAAGACAGCAGTAAAACGGAAAACAGCAGTATCACTTTTTGCTCTCTATCAACTTATCAAGAATCAAGAATGAATCTTAACAGAGGTTTAACAATGACATCAGGCTCTCCTTTCCCTAGTTTTTAGTCTTGAAACATGAAATGGTTATTTTCCGACTTGCGTATCTACTACTAATTAGATGAACAGGACAAACGTCAGGATGGTGTCACAGAAGACTCACACTGGGACCTGTCTGCTGTACCTGTCAGGGAGTAGCTTCCTCCCTCCTTGAGTGGGGCTGGCCTCACAGCTCAGCTTGACCAATAGGATGTCCACAACATGATGTTTGTGACTTCAGAGGCCTGCTGCTTCTGCCTTCTCCATCCCAGACTAGCAAGACTCAGGAGCAACCAGCTTTCCCGAGGTCCTGCTCACAGGGAGGAGAACCAAACGCCTGCCACGGGCTCCATTAGCTGCCATGCATGCAAAGGAGACAGTCGTGGACCACCTGGCCTTAGCTGCACCTCCAGATGACTACAGCCACATGAGTGACCCCAGGCACAACCAGCAGAAGATCAGCCCAGCTGAGACAAGCCCAAATTGCAGAGATGAGCGCAGATGGAAGGTCATGAATTCAAACCATTGAATTTTGGTGTGGTTTATTACACAGCGACAGATAACTGAGACAATAGTTCTTCAAATAATTTATGTGTTCAATGAAAAAATATTTTCTACCATAAATGTGAACAATTAGCATAAAATTTCCCTTGTATCAAGTTCATGCAAAGCTATGTGAATCAAGAAGGAACAATCAATGAATGTGTACTGTGTGATAAGACAGGAATTGTGAACATTCTGTCTGGAACAGTGTGAGAAAGCTTTGGTCAGTCCAAAGTGGCTGGAGAAAATGGTGATGGAGGAAGAGAAAGACAAGGGATATGCAGAAGCCAGGGCTGCCATGGGGAATGGAGGTGGCTTTGTCTTGTGCAGACAGTGTTGGGTGGCCAGGGGAATCAATGATGGTGGGCCAAAGGAAGTTAGATTCATTTTCTAACAGAGTTTTACTTTATTCTTCAAGTCCACCAGCATCTATAAACTCTGCCTTTGTGAAGCTAAATATGATTAGCTTTGATTATAATTTCATATAAATATAGAAAAGGTATTTGTGTGTGTTTAGCATATGGGTATGCAATGTAGGTGTTTATTGTAAAACACCAGAAATGAAACACAAAAGGCTTGAACTGATTGAATTCCAACAAAATTCTATAGGCTTTAATAATGGAATTCCTTGCACTTCTTTGTTCATAGCCAAATGCTTTCCAAAAGTATGTCGGGGGGCTGATGGAACTCAGGACATGCTACTCAATGTGTGACTCCTCAGCATTACAGAAAACAGCAGAATGCTGAAGGTCACTCTCTGACTCCTCACCCTTTTCTTCCAAAGCAGGACCAGAAAACCGAGAAAGGATCTTGTGCTGTCCTCTAAAGTGAATCATAAGAGCTTCATGGGAGACGTGCTCACCCTGGCGTAAAGGAACGTCTGTATATGAAGACAAGATGAAGAGAATCTAGACAAGCAATCCTCCAGACTCTTCCCAGTTTGGTACCCTCCAGTGGTATTCATCCACAACTGTCTACATCCAACCTAAGCATCAGTACACACGTTTACCCGTGTCTTGGGTCTTCATTTATGAAAGTTCCCATGTCACATGAAACTTGCATTATATAGATGTGCATGCTTCTCTCTTGCTAATCTATCTTTCACTATGGGGACCTCAGCCATGAACCTGGGAAAGTCAAAGGAAAACATTATTTTCCCTATAGACCCCACAGAACACGCATAAATAGCTGAGAAGAAAACCATGTGAACACATCAGGAAAAAAAATATTAGAGAATGGAAAGAAGAAGTTAGGGGAATATGTTTAAAATTACAATGATTTATTTAACTAAATTTAACTTTCACTCTCACCTCCTTGCATGTTTATGAAAACATCCTCAATGTTAACTTCCTTGGTAGCCAGCGGTACTTTGGAGCAAGCTAGAACATCTTGTCAAATTCCAAACTTCCAGCTTTGGAAATCAGTAAACAATAGGAAGGGAAAACAGCAATATTTTCCCTCAAATCCTAGGCAAAGCATTTCACAGTATTATTTTGAACTGATTTCCGGTTGTTGTGTTGAAAGACAATAGTTTTCTTAACTTAAGTTTTAACCTCTAAAATTCTTGGACTAGAGAACATCCTATTCCATTGTATTATTCTGGGCCTGACAGGAAGTAGAAGGTTGTGTGACAGGAAGTGACCTTGTAGGAGACACCCAAATGCCCAGCAGGGGGCTCTCTCTTCTCTAATCGGCTGTCCCATCATGCTCCACCCCTTTGGAATATATCCCTTCTCCACTGCCCTCTGACTCCCAAGTTAGCACATTTACTCCATTAATGCCAAGAGAGAGGAGAGGCCCCATCCACACACCCCTGGCCACTCCCCCATGCCAAGCACCTCATGTGCACACCTTAAGCACCAGGACGAAGGGCAAAGTGAATTGGCCTCCCATGAGAAGCACCCACTGGCCATTACAGTGTAAGAACAATCCAAATAAATCAGTACTTTTAGGAAACAGTAGATTGCTAAAGTAAGTAGATCCTAAGTCTTTTTTTAAAAAAAATATTTTTAGTTTTGGATAGACACATATCTTTATTTTATTCATTTATTTTATGTGGTGCTGAGGATCCAACCCAATGCCTCACACATACTAGGCAAGTGCTTTACACTGAGCTACAACCTCAGCCCAGACCCTAAGTCTTCTGATATAATTTTCACTATTTCGCCTGAGATGACTGAACATGTCCTATTTTTCAAGCAGAATCTTTAAAACTAGAAACAAAACAAAACAAAACAGTTCATCATGTGACTCTAAGGGTCTCTGGGCATATACATGTTGCTGAGTTCTTTGAAACAATACAAAGCCCACCATTGCAGCTCCGCCGGTCATTTCCCAGACAGGGTGAAGAATCTCCCTATCCACCACCTTCATTCAGTGCGAATCCTATAATACCTTGCACAAAGGAGTATCTTGCCTGCAAGTCAACATGATTTAGCTTGCCTATCTAAAGCTTTAACAGCCATGCCATGTGGTGGGGAAGTTCGCTCCGGTTGGCTTTCACTGGTATGCTTTGGAAGAGAAAGGCTTTGGGCTTCTTTTTTTCTTCAACAGAAAGGGCAATACAAGTAAAAGTCTCGAACTCCTATTAATAGTCCCTGCGAATAGAGCAGCAAAGCCCTGTGCACGCCTGTTTTCAAGTGCTTCTGAAATGACAGGGAGCTTTCAAACAAAACCGGGCAGTGCATTTTTCCAATGCCAATGCGTGCTGGTGCTGCTGTGCCCTGTCAGATGCACAATATTGAAAAGCCCGACTGGGCACCTATTTGCTACAATGTTCTTGGCTGTTCTCCACCCATCGTGTCCCAAGATAGAATCTGCTCAGAGCAGCAAGTCTATTCTTAGGTGCTTCCTGTAGTGACAATTAACCAAAAGATTGAAATCTCTGGAAACAGGTAGGCAGGGTATAAAGGGAGGTGGTATGAAAATCCCCTAGGACAACCTCTGAAAAGATATCACATGTATGGTGCATTAGCAGTGACCCAGACTTCAACCTCAAAATCAAGCCTTCAGTGAAAGCTGTCCTTTCTTGGGCCATGCATAGATGGACATCTTGTACCCCTTTTGTCAGAGATATGTCCTTGAATAATATCTGTTACTTACACACTGCTTTTCTCAGTGCACAGAATATACACCACAAACTCTGAGGAAGCAGAAAAAGTGCCAAAATGGTTCATTTGCAGTTTCTGTTCCCAGTGCACAAGAACTAGGGAAAAGGGGCAATCTGTGAGCCTGTCCCAACTGGGCTTTGTCTCTTTCCCACTTCATCCTTAAGTCCAACCAGCTATTGAGCAGGTTTCTAGTACCACTCTGACTACACCCATCTATCCAAGATTAGCCTCCCCTAGAGATTAATGTGTATCCAATCTCTCACATAGACATGATCCCTGGGCTCCCAAGCCCTCTCTTAGCCTGCCACAGATGGTCATCCCCATCTGGCTGGCTGCAATCACTTTCTGTCCCTTCCACTAAGCTCCAGTGCTGACTGCAAGCCAGGACTCTACATAAGAGCCATGGGTCCCTGAGCACTGAGACATCTGGCTTCTCCCAAATTCCGTACAAATAGATGTGCATCCTCAAGCTACAGATGACATCAGAGCGAGAAATGGAGGGTGCAGCACTGTTAGGGATAGGAACCAGGCTTAGAGAAGGGACAAAAACTCATTATCACAGTGTAAGTCTCAGGAATGATTCAAAACAAGTTTAGTCACTGATGCTTTGCTGCAAAAATGCCGTGGAGCAACAGATTCCATGCTTGTGTTAAAAAGCTGTCCTCTTATTTCTTGCTGCTATAAAATAAATAGGCAAACTAAAGAGGGTATATCCACAAGACGTTATTTTTTTTCTTTCTTTCTTTGTTTTGTTATCCTCATCATCATTGCTGAAGCCTAGATTGATATTACAAGAAAAAAACAGCCGTCCATCAAATTTTCTGCCCACTGACTGACTTGGGTGGTCCCTCCCCTCCCGTCTCTTCCTTTCTCCCCTTCCCTTTCAATTACCCACCTGTGCTCTGATATATGGACTATTTTCCTGTGTTCTGAAGGATCAGCTTCCCCCCTCTTTTAGTCTCTGAGTGTGATCTCAGAGATTGCTTGACAGGTATCTTTGCAACTGATTCCAATATCTGTATTCAGGACGCCTCAGGAAGAGTTTTCTCAGTAAACTGTCGCATCAAGCAAATCAAAAGGACATAAAGTGAGAGCCGCATCCTAGAGTGGACAGTGCCAATTCTACTGTGAGAAGCACTGGTGTGTCCTAGGTCAACCCACAAAGTCAGGTCTAAGCAGCAAAGAATCAGTCAGACAGTGGTCTAAGAAGAGAGTGGATGTAGGGGCAGAGACCTACCTGCCAGAGCTGGAGTCTTGGACTATGATCTGTTTGGGACTTTGATAATGGCATTGGGAACATTTCAACACTAGCTATAGGGTAGTTGTGTGTATGTCCCCTTTACATGATTTGTAAAGCAACCATATCAACAGTAATACTATGACATGTTCCATGCCAGGTCTTGGATTTAGTGTTTAGCTCAGAATTTCTGTGGACAATTTATTTTGTCAAAACAGATTGTTACAAAGCAGCGTTACAACTATTGTGGCAAGAGGCAATGATTAAGTTGTAAACATTATTTTATCTTTTCATTAAAATGTAGGCTGAAAATTCTGGTAATAAATATGTTTTGGGTGACTAAATGATTTTAAGTGGTCCCAGGCACACTCATTCTAATTATGTAGATGCTAGAGTAATATGTTGGAGAGGCAATCTGTCCGAGGAAAACTCAGATATTAAGTCAAATATATACTTATTTGGCCAGGAGTCAGTTTTGGGGAAAAAAATTTCTGAAATGAACCTACAGCAATAAACTGTTCAAAAATACTTCAGCAGTAGCAGTAATTCTATACAAATATAAATGTGTTATATGAGTGTATTCACACGTTTTCAGCAAGACTGAACTTTCATGCAAAACTAAATTAAGAGCAGAGAATGGATTTCTATGATTCCCCAATGGAATATTTTAAGTGGATTTTCCAACTTGCAGCCATTTTTGTAGGCATTTTTTTAAACAAGTTACTTTACCTTATATATTTAAGAAAGTACAACATTAGCAATACAATGCTTCAAGAAGTGTGAATTTTCTTGGTATCATCTATTAATGTACTGGCATCAACAAGATCAGCAATTAATCTTGGAAAAATTTCAAAAGCAACAACAACTGAGAAGGAACTCAGGATATAACTTAGGATATGAAGCAAAATCTGGAGTACTCTGTATTAATCTAACAGTCATTAGCTTCAACATCTGATAATATGTCCTAAAATAAATCCTTTATTCCAGCAGCAAAATACACTAATGACATAAGCCTGCAATTTTTGTGTCAATTGGTTTCAGGTGAGTATTAAAGTGGAGATGTAGCTAAATCATGATTTTTCAAGTTTTAAATTCCTGTTGTTCCTATTGTTACATGGTCGGGGGGGTTATGTCTTTAACTTCACCTTACTCCTCAGCTGATAATAGTAACATATTCATCCTTAGAGAGGTTGCATGGAGATTCCTCAGAACACTTGGAATGGAACCACCATTTGACTCAGTTACTCCACTTCTCTGTGTATAC
>CM053410.1:5247825-5290746 GCA_028644305.1 Xerus rutilus | reverse complement strand
TGCAAGAGGAAAGATTCTGTAAGGTGGTACAAATAATACTTATGGGGAGGAGACAGCAATAATAACTGTTTCTGCAGCCAACTGGATGCCCACAAGTGGTCATGGGCACAGAGAAACATGGCGGCCAGGGTCTTATTGTTTTGTTGCCTGTGGAGTCGACTTGACTAAAACACTCATATTTCACCAAAGTGGAAGAAAATTGGTTTCAGTCGATCCTATTAGCTTTTCCATGTGACTACATCTTTATAAATCATCCGGCAAAATCAAGTAGTTACATTGCTTCACGGACTTTGGCTGGAACATTAAAGAAATTGAATGACATATGTAGAGGAAGATCAAATAAGCTGCATTGTATCTAAATGCTTGTCCATTGAACCCAAAGCTGAATGTGAGTTGGTAAATTAGTTATTTTTCATTTCCTTATAGGGATTTATAGTCTGGAATACCTTTTCTTACTTTCTCTACAGGGAACAAATTTTACCCATTTTTAAAGTCTATTTAAAAAAAATACTTCATTGTCTTGGAAATCTTCCATGTTGGATTTGGTTCCCCTCCCTCACCTTCTGCAACATTCATCCTTTCATGCCATCCTGTTATAACGTCTTGTCTTGTTTGTGCTTTTCTCCTATTGTTTTGTGAGAGCATATAAAACACGGGTGCCTATAATCCCCAACCAGATTGCATGCTTAACATTTCTTTTGAGCTTCCAATACTGAAGAAAGATAACACATATTGGTTACTGCATAAGTTTTTGGTGCTGGA
Organism: Xerus rutilus; assembly: GCA_028644305.1. Taxonomy (NCBI): domain Eukaryota; kingdom Metazoa; phylum Chordata; class Mammalia; order Rodentia; family Sciuridae; genus Xerus; species Xerus rutilus. The sequence continues at coordinate 5,289,984 of CM053410.1, read as the reverse complement.
ACCATTTCAATGCAATGTCTTCATTTGGACTGAAAACATGTACAGGACTTTTTTTCAGTCCTTTTTAGTCTTTTATGAGGGCAGTTTCTCTGTACCTCATTAAAATATAAACTCCTACTCTGACTTTCAGCTTGACACTTTGAACTGCCTGTTAATGAAACACACTTATGTCATCTATAGAGCATACATTCTCTATTAGATTTTAGAAGCCCTAAAAACATTAATGATTCCTCAATAGAAATGCCATACCTAAAGTTGAATGTTGTTTCACCATTTAAATTTGTTTCACCTGATCATTTCACCTGATTCTGAAACACCTGGGATTCAGATCTGAGCAGATGTATCTGAGCTCGGGAGAGAGGTGACTCCTAATGAATGGTGGACTGAGGAAGGACATTCCTTCCAGACTGCTGCTGACCTCGTCCTCTCTATTCATCATTTCTTCCAAAGAGGATTTTACTCACAGAATTAGACAGGAACGCTTTCACTGTATCACATCTAAGAACTAAAACTCACGGGTTTTCTGAGAGAGAGCTTAATTACGGTCTGGACTTTTGACACATGTCCAGTCCTCCGGTGGAGCCCACCTTTGATTTGGATCTCTTTAATAGAATCATGATTATTTAAAACTTCACAATGCACAATGCTCATGTCATAATTGATGGAGATCCCTGCTTAAATAAATATAGGTTCTCCAATCAATTTCAGTTGAGTACAAATTAAGCAAAAATATATTTAAAAAATGCATCTTGCTTCTCAACAAAATACTTCCTGCTGTAGTTGTTCAAAGGAAGTTTTACTCATGCAGGAAAAATGTGTACTTACGACCCAAGGGCTATCTCTTGTTATTATTTCCATTATATTCAGAAGGTAAGCACTCCGATCACACATACAGAGCCACAGCCGTGTGCATAGTTTCCAACATGAATTACTTTACTGTCTTCTTTTTAAATCATGTCAATTCCTGCATTTATGTGTAAATTCTGAAGAAAAACTTAACGAACAACTTCAAAAAGAAAAAAAAAACATGCAAATTTCCCAGATCTCCATAGATAAGGAAAGCCCCTTAAAAGAGTTCGGAATTAAGTATTTGAAATTATCAGAGGCATTTAAATAGACACGTGCTTAGTTCTTTGTTTGCTCAGTAGCTATTTGCAACATAGAAAGGCTGAAGCTGAATGCTGTGAGAGTTGTACTGTTCTGTTTTAATAGTCCAAACTTAATTGTAAACACTATTTTAACTTATATTTTAAACTTCTTGGTTTTCTGGGATAGAGGGTGCTACTTTGTTCCTGATTAATGACAAAATCATTAACTGCTGGTGACTACATGAACGTGACATGAACAATATAAACAGAGAAAAACAGGGCAAGGCTTTTAGTTCTGACAGAACACATGCTGGTATATTATACATTCTGGGTTATCCTCATTGAAGCAACACGCAATATCTCCAAATGCCACGATAACACAGCTCATTAGTCAGCAAGGTGGATACATGTTAAATCCTTCTCTGGAACCACATTAAATACAACACTGACACAGATAAAACACAATTTGCAAGGCTTTGCACTGTTCTTCAAACTTAATGCTGTCTCAGGTATCCTGCATATGTATTTTTTAGAGTCCGGGTTCCCTAGTGTGGTGCTTATAAATTCTACTGACCCTTGAGTTGGAACAAAACTTTCAGAAGCAATCAATTGCTCTTGCCATTCCAGGTGCCAAACACACATACAATGTTCTTTTATTTATGGAAATACACACAGATCTATTCTGCATGTGCTCAGAGCTCAACACAAATACCACCCCTTTCCCACAGGCAACAGGAAGGATGTGGTTTGAACGACACGGTTGCTTCATCTGATTGTTCAGTTGTTCTTCAAAAGACCTCTTGTTTCTACACTGAGTGGCTGTTCTACTACATTTTAAGTTTTTTTTTTTTTTTTTTTTGCAGTGCTAGGGAACAAACCCAGGGCCCTGTATGCGGGTGGATCAAGCGTTCTACCACTGAGCCCTACCCCAGCTATACTGCATTTTAGAAGATACACCCAAGCCATGCCTGAAATCCCACTTTCATTTGTCAAAAACTAGCATTCAAGTAGATCATGCAATTTTTCTTTTCTGCTTACCTTCGAGGGAGACATGCTGAAAGTATGTTCCCAATGAAAAGACATTTCCACAAGACGTTGACCCAACGATTCCTTATGCATGCGGGTCAGCTGCCACAATGCAATACTAAAATCGCCAGATGAAATAGTTAGAATTACCCCGTGGCTTGATACAATCAGCTTACTTTGAGTCTAATCCAGGGATAAATACACAGAAAGCTCTAGGCAGTGGAAATGGTAAACATTATAGAACTGCCCCTGAAACTGTAATGCTGGCTGGTCCGTCACTGCCAGCAAGGCAAATATTTGCTAAATTATCTTGGTTTTTACCTGAATGCAAATGTTACTAAATAATCACAAGCTACTGTGCAAAGTGGCAAAGTGTGACAGAGTACAAGAAGCTAATTCCACCACCACGACAATCCCCTTCACCCAAAACCCAACTCTGCACTCAGAACAAGCACACCACTGACCCTGACCATCAATTCCACATGCCCTGCATTCCCCCAGCTCAGCACTCCATTGCTTCTAGAACCTCAGGCCCCAACTAGGACTGCCCACTCCACGGCCCCGCCTTCTTTTGATCTTGCCTCTGTTCCCAGTCATCTCCCTCTTCCACCGAGTTAACGTACAGACGATCTCCTTTTATGAAGTCTAGTACCTTGCAGATCCCTGGAGCCCCAATTAAATCCAGTATTTATCAGTTTCTAAGAAACACATGAGTTTTTTAACTTTGCAGATTGTCTCTTACATGACCTTAAACTTACCTTAGAAAACGACCCATTGTTCGTTACAGATTGTTTCTCCTCTTTATGATTCCCCTCAAAGTTACTAGCTGATGAGAACCTATAATTTAAGAAAAGAACTTTGGCAATAATCGCTATCAGTGGTTACTTCTGAACTCCTTCCGGTTTACCCGGTCCCTGTGTTTTCTCTAACCACTTCTCGTTTTCACTAGTCAGCTGTGGCATGTATGATCTACGACACTCTTTAAAACTGTGGAAGCAGGCATCGAGAGGAAGAAGAATGGAAATTTGATGGAAGTACTTTATTGGTAACACTCAACTAGAAATGCCATGTCTGAGAAAGTGTACACAACTCCACGTACCAGGTGGATCCCACTCCAGACCCAGTGTATTATATAAACGTCTGCATTTTCTTCCCCAATTAGAAACAAATAGCCCTTGATGAAGTATTGGTGCCCTGGTCCTGCAGGAGTCCCCATCAGACTCTGGGATGCCAGAACATTCCACCTTGTTCATGCTTCATTCTGAAAGGGTTTGTGTAACTCTTATGTAAACTTTGGTCTCAAGACACATTCCAAGCTGAATTTATTTCAAATTCCAAACTGAGTTTATTTCATTCCACTCACTTAAAATTCCAGTTGGGATTGGAAAATACACGCTTCATTTACCTTCTGTGCAGTGTTCAATGAACCACTTGTGATGTTTTGTGCTGGTAGGTTTCATTTCCGTCCTGTGCTTGTCTGTGTATTAGTTGATTAGAGCTTTGCTGTTATTTGTAAGGGATGTTATAACCCTCACTGTCATCTTTCTTGACCTTTTTTGATACTTTTTAACATGAGAATTCTGGCAAAATAACGTGATGGTTGCTACCTTACCCACCTGTACCTATACCATAGACAAAACCATGTTTCCAATGAAGTAGGAAAGCAAAAAACTCAACTTCCCTATTGTGGTGTGTCTTATCCCACCCTCTGCCATGCTGCCCTGGCATGAGATGAGGTAGCTTGAAAAACTCTAAAGGTAAGCACAGATTGTTCCCATCTAGCGACAGCAGGACAAGTCACTTGGGGACATGGCCTCGAGGAATGTCAACTTTCAAGGAGGAAGGATAAAACCCAAGGAAGGGAACTGTTCCTTTGTTTGGGGTGGGTGAATTTCCTGGACAATGATTAAGCCAGAAATGATAGGCAGCTTAAAAGAAGAAACTGTATGTTGAAAAGTGAATGATACAGTCCCCACCAAACCCAACCCGTGCCACCCAAGAACCTTACCACATAGGTTACTTACCAACAATCACATCAGTCCCTATTGACTAATATAACAATGGTAAAAATGTGTGTGTGAGCACAGGAGTGGGGGGGGCACCTCTTCTGTCCTGTACTAGGATTTTCCAATGGTAATGGGATTGGCTATTAAGAAACACATTTCAACTTTTACCACAGAAATGGCCCCAACCCCCCTCTGTGATAGGGATGTCAGTATGACTGTTGTCATTCCAGGGTCCTACTCTGCACTTTTCTAGTCCCAACACACAGAAGTCAACACAACCAGTCGTACTCAAGGCCAGTAACCGCCTGAGGCTCCTTCCTCTGCAAGGATGCGGTTTTAACACAGGAGCCTTATTCAGGATCCCAATCTTTTGTGGTTGAGAAATGAATCCAAAGATATTATTTGAGAAGCTCACAGTTCATCTTAGATCTTACACCTGAACTTTGTTTTTGGAAGATGTGCCCACGGTAACTTTTTTCAAGCAAAGCAAAAGTGATTAAGAATGCCCACGTTTATCTGGCGCTCCGGACATTTGAATGATTATTCCTTAATGTGTCATCCCATAACTGTATCCTGAAACATGTACTCTTCAAATGTGTTTTTGTGAATGGTCAAAAGGAAAACAAATCAACAAATCTAAACTAAGCCAAACATACTCACATCCCAAATAAGGCCAAAAGCATCTTTTGATTCTCAACTCCAGAGAACATACATTCCCCTCTCTGCCCAGCAGCACCTGGTCTCTTCCCTGCATCTACTCATATCTTCTCAAGTGCAGGGCTTCTTCATGATCCCTGCTAGCTCTGAACCCTGGGACTTGCTCTCTTTATAGCCAACTTCAAAATATTATGTCTTCACTTTTGCAAGAAAGGTTCTCTTTTGACATTCACGTGTCCAGCTGTACCTCACGTCTCTGTGAATATCTGGAATCCAGCAAGCTCTTCTATATTCCACAGAGACTTTAGTGTCTGGTTTAATTCATGGTCGTATCCAGCCCAAGATCCTGGGTGATGTCAATGTCCCTTTGAATAGCACCTTCCATTCCCAGATTGCTCGCCACCATGGCTTCGCCTCCTCTGTGCTCAGCGGTCATCCACGGCCACTCCAAACTCTGCACCTCTGTGCTCATTCCCTCTGGGATATCATGTTCTATCCAGCACGCTCGTTCAGCTCTCTCAACTTCTTATTTCTACCTTATCCAGACCTTGGATCTCTTAAAAGTAGCACTTTATTTTACTTCCAAAGACTCCCTTTGGCTTAAATTTCTCTTCTCCCTCCAACCTAGACATTATGGCCTATCCCTTCAAACATCTTGTCAACACGCAGCCCTTACTGCCTCTCCCTGGAATTGTTGTCATCTGTCCACATTCTCCTGGAAAATTTCAGCTCAAAATAATGTAATCATTTTGTGTCTGTGCTCCTGTGCTTGCACTGCTAGGTTTGAGATAAATCCATTTGATTCTGTAGATGGGTGCCATTGCATATCCCTGGTCTCCAACATCCCAGGACCCCAGTGCTGCCCAGCTTCCCAGCTCTTTTGTGTTCTGACTTTAACTGTGCCTTCTGGTTCCCAAAAGACAGAATTCCCTGGACCTCCTCTCCTCACTGTGAATTTGTTCCAATCTACCTCTTTCCCACCCAACTCATCAGAGGGACCTCTTTTTTCCTTACCCAACACTAATCCTTCCACCCTTGTTCAAGACCCCTCTTTACCTGTTCTTTTGGCTCTATCATTTCTCATGCAAACCTTCAACCTGATCCATCCCAGTGTCTTTGGGGCAGTGGTACCCTGGAGCTGGTGGCTGATTCTAGGTTTCTTTTCTCAAATCTGCCTTCAATAAGGTCACACTGATAGCTTGACTTCAGCCATGGTGGGACTATTTACACCATGATCATCTGTGAAGGCTACAGATCAGGGCTTTGATTTCCCCAGAGCCCTGGGTAATCAGAACATGCAAGCCTGCTCAGGGCACAACAAATAAGAACACTGACAAAGATCCTTGCATCTGGCCTCCTTCCTCTTGGAGTTCTACTGCCCTCTCTCTCCCCTTTCCTGTTCTAACTACTTGAAAAGGTAGTGTGTGCTCAGTCAGTCCTCCTCCTAACCAATCTGAACATGCCTGTGGCTTCCACCCATTCTTCACCGAGGTCAGTATTTCCAAGGTAATCAGTAACCTCCCAGGTGATAACTCTAATGGCTACTTTTTCAGGTTATACTGATTAATCTGTGGTATTTGACACCGTTGGCTACTTCCTCCTTCCAATGCCTTCTTGCCCAAGCTCCAGGATATCACCATTTCCCCAATTCCCCTTCCTGTCCTGGCCATCTCTTCTCACTTGCCCACCTGTCCCGAGGATGTCCCCCAAGCTCCTTCCCCAGCCTTCGCTCTCTCCAAGCCAGTGGCTCATGTTCCATCACTCACAAAGCCACCTGTCCCCCATGTCTCCTCCATGTGCCAGCGTATCACTGTCCATTTAGATGGTGCAAGACACCAGGCACCCCAAAATGCATGTGCATCAAATTCAGCATCCCCGCTTGTCACCTGGCCAACTTGGATTCTCCCTCTGCCAGTCGATTCTTCACCACTTAGCTGAACTGATGTTCAACAGCACAATTCTGATCCTATGACTCTCAGCTCAAAACTTCAGTTCCCTTCCTTTCTCTCTCTCTCTTTTTTAAAAATATTTTTTAGTTGTTGATTGACCTTTATTTATTCATTTACTTATAAGTGGTGCTGAGGATCGAACCCAGTGCCTCCCACATGTGAGGCAAGCACTCTACCACTGAGCCACAATCCCAGCTCCCTTCCTTTCTCTTGACCCACCTCTGCAGCCTCATATCCTACCTGTTGTGCTGTGTGTGCAGGTTCTGGGCTGTCTGTGCCCTCCCCGTCCTGTGCCCTTCTCCCTCCCAGCCCAGGGCCTTGACCCAAGCTGTCTTCTGCCTGTTTTTTTTTTTTTTTAAATTTTCTCGTTTTTTAATTGGTGCATTATAGTTGTACTTATTGATGGGATTTGTTGTTACATATTTGTACATGCACACAATCTAACAATATAATTTGGCCAGTATCACTCACCAGCATTTCCCCTTCCCTCCCTTTCTGCCTCTCACCCCTTGGTCTCTTTCCTTTACTGATTCCTCTTTGATTTTTAGGAGATCCACCCCCAACTTTGTTTTCCTTTTTCCTCTTTAGCTTCCACATATAAGAGAGAAAATATAGGACCTATGACTTTCGGAATTGGGCTTATTTATTCGTGGTCTCTAGTTCCATCCATTTTCCTGAACATGCCATGATTTCATGATTTCATTTGTCTTTATGGCTGAATAGAATTCCATTGTGTATGTATACCACATTTTCTTTACCCATTCACCTGCTGATGGACACCTACTGTCTCTGTTTTAACTCTCCTCGCCTACATAACTCTCACTTATCTTTCTGATCTCAGCTCAGCTGGAGCTTCCTACCTGAAACTGAGTATTTCAGTGAGTGGCTGAGTATTTCTGACCAGCTCAAATTCCCCATCACGAAGTCTCCTGCACTGCTCATAGGCATAGGCAGACGAGTTACCCATATGACAGAAAGAGAGATCTGTCATTTTAATGCTTTATATTGTTTTAAGAAAGGACTTACAGTCTTTAAGAGCAACATACATTTCTCTGGTTTTATACTTTTTTGTATCTCTTCCATAAAGAATATAGTAGAGCACCAATATTTATGCTTAAATAGGGCAACCATAAAATTTATCATCCAAACTGGGGCAATTTGATGAAAGAGGATGATATTAGAAATTATACCAGGGCAGCATAGGTAAACAGCAAACTGTAGAAGTCTCTGGCAAACTGAGACACATGGTCAGCCAGCTGTGGTTGACAAAACAGAATAAATAGGCAAATGCATGTTACTGGAGTCACAGAAGAACCAAACTCATTGAGGAAGGCTTTAAAAATGTGGTGTTGGTATTTGTGCAAAGTGTAGATTATGTAATGCATCTTCAGTAATTCAGTATTTATAATATGGTTAAAATTGCATTAATAATTCCAGATTTTATTGGCTCTAGTAGTTCTGTTTCTTCTTCTTCTTCTTTCAATCCCCACAGTAAACCTATCTTCATCCCTCAAGAAGCATTTACTGGGCAATGGAGCAGGCACAGTTGTGATGTGGGGGAAGGGCAACTGTGCTTAATTACAGGGCGAGTAGTGTCACCCACATATACTGATGAAGAACCAACACATGGAGCTCAGCAATGACTTGGCTGTGTCTCCGCAGACAGTGAACAGCACAGCTGGGGCTGAAATTCAGGCCTCTGACTCCCAGCACAGGGCTCAGTGCATTGTGTAAGCCACCTCCCAAAATGGAGATAATTCACATAAGGGTATTTTATGCTCTTGTCTGCTGCCACGCAGAAATGCCCATGAAGTACGTTTACACAATCTGCAGAAGCAGGCTGGGCCCCAGCTCAGCGAGTGTGTTTGTGCTGCTCCCACACTTCCTTTTTAGGCACTGGCTTCTGGACCGGTGACAAGGACTTAAAGGCACTTTAGAAGGCCAAACACATCTCTGATTGGCGCGTCATTGTATCATGCCTGTATTTAGGAGTGAATGAAAGGCCAAAGATCTGTCCTTTTACTTTATGGTCAAGTTCCACCTCGGAGGAGTCATGAGTGCAGACGTGGTCACACCACCCCAGGATGACAGGCATCTCCACCACCCAGGGTGGGTTCTGTCCACCACAGACCACTCTACCATGTCACCAGTGGGAGTTCTCATCTACCAGTGCTTTGGGGTTCACAAATACAGTCTTTTCAAAATAGATCCATCACCGTTCCCAGATTCTGAAGGAAAGTAGTCTCTGCGGTTGTAACTGGAGCAAGAGAGGGAAGGTGGCATGGTGTGTGTTTCCCCAAGCTCTGCCAAGGGCACTTCTTAAAATGCAGGATATTTTCAGTGGCTGAGAATCTCACAAGTTCCAAAGGTCTCTGGTTTTCATTCATTCTAACTACTTATTGCTATTGGTATAATGTCCTAATAAAACTCAAAAATGAATTTTGATACTTCCAATTTAAAAAATATTTAACTTATTTTATAAAAAATATTTTCTAAAAGTAAGAGATAATTTTCACACAAGTCTTTTTTCCCTTTTCTCATCTGAAGAGAATCCTGTACAGGGCAAAATGAGAATTAAAATAGCTCACAGATCAATTAAGTCATTCTAACCTTAACCAAGGAGGACAGAAATGGAAGGCTTCTAGAGTTATCTGAAACTGATCAAGAACCAAGATAACAGACAATGACAGTCAACAAAAGCATTTCTTAAACATCTACGAATTCCTAATCCCATGCTCATAACTAAGATGCATGTATAATTCAGATGAAAAGAAGTTCTCTTGGGTCATCAAGAATTTTCTTAAAGGAAACTTCCTTTGTTGGGAACGCTTCTGAGAAAGCTGGCTAGGGATGAAAGCTGAGATTGCACGGAGCCTGAGCCTGGGAGGAGCTGTCCTGAGGGAGCTCTGGGGAGGAATCTTCAGCCTTAAGTGGGGAAACAGGTAGAGAGACAGAGGGAAAGTGGCAGTGCACTGAGGACTTGGGGAAAGATATGCTGTGTTGGATCCTCATCTCCACAATTCCCCAATTTTTGATAAATCATTATTTATGTTCATCAAGTTCCAAAGAAAATGGGCATTTTTCAGGAAAATTGCACATGGCCCACGTGGTGGGCCTAGGTGCTGCAGCATCATAGAGATAGGCGTGGAGCGCACAGGATCACACCTCCTGCAGGACTGTAGGACAGCCCACACAATGTCGATGGTTCAGATGTCACTACAGGGTAACCACAATTTCCTAGGCTACAAAATGAAAAGGGATCCTAAGGGGGATTATTTTGAGTACTGAGGACAGACAGGAAGAAGAGAATAAATTTGAACTTGCTTCATTCCCCAAGGAGTCAGCAGGGGCACCCTGGAGCCTATAGATTCCAAACTCCAAATAAAAATCAAACAGACAAACAAACTTAGAATTTAATCAGCAGTTACTGAGGGCTCACAACATGCTAGGAACTGGGCATAGGATAGTAACCTGCACAGAGTCTTTTTTTTCTGGATGGGGCTTATATTTTCGTATGGTGAGGTGCGCTGAGTTGCCTTGAGGTGAATGCTGAGGTGCAGAAAACCATGGCAAGGCAAGGAGTTTAGAGTACCTGATCTGGAGGTAGGGTGACACTTTTGTGGGAAGGGAAAGATTTGAACAGAGAAGTACATTTTCAAATACCACTTCAGCTGCTGGGCTAGAGAGAGGCCGAGGCACCTGTGCTGAAGCAGGGGCGTGGTTAGAAATGTCCTGCAGACATCCTGGTGGGAGTCGGGCAAGCTTGGAGCAGGGGAAATGGAGAGGCTCTGTCAGCATCTCTACAGAGCTGACCAGAGGGTGGCTGAATGGAATCAGGAGCGTGAAGAGCAGTTTCAAGGGCCCCGAGGCTTTTGGTCTGGATCACTGGAGGCCCATTGATGGCATTTGGCAAGATGGGGAGATCACCGAGAAACGGTTTAGTCTAAAGAATAAGATGCCATTATGTAGTCTCAAACATCCCGCAGGCTCCGCCCTCTCCCACATTGCAGGATTAATATGTTTAGTTACTACCCACTTTTAAGAAGCTGTGCGAATTTTTTTGGATGAAATATTCCATCGTATGTATTTATCAACTTAGAGACAGACTAAAAGAAAGAAGAGAAGGGGAGACAGAGAGCCTTGTGGTCTATCTAGTGGTTGGCAGCTTTCTTCCTGCCTACCCACCTGAGCCTGGGTGCTGGGGGGCAGGGCCTGCCCCAGGGCTTCTGGAATTTCCCTTGATTCAGTGAGGATGAGACACTCCCCAAGCCAGCGGTGTTGTTAGTTAGCATGGGGAGTGGAACATTTCTTTCCCCAGAGAGGGTGAGGTCCCCTCTTTAAAAGGGGTCTCAATCAAATCACTAACCTTCACCATCAAACTCAAATGAAATAAATGTCTGAACACCAACAAAATGTGCTCATAAATCCTCCTAAAGTGTATCCATAAAGGAATTAATGTCTATCAGTCCAAAAGTCTGCTTCAAGGCCAAGGTATGCAGTCCGTTTCTAAATTAAGCATCTCAAGGTATGTTTATTTTTAATGCATGCTCAAGTTTAGCTACAGAGTCAGGGATAAAGTAGGATAAGTGAAGGTATTTAATTATTGTTTTCTTTTCCAGATCCTCAACAGAATAATTACTGGCATACTTTGCTGCCCAGAAAATGTCTATTAGAATTATTGAGTACAAAAAAACACAAAAGAAATGGAAACAAGGAAGATGTTTATTTGTGCCCGATTTCAAAACCCCCGCGGTCGTGCTGCTACACGTCTTTGCCTTTGCAGTCTTGTATCTCACATTTGTGTAAGAGGTTGAGCACTGTTCCTTAAGTTTCCTCCGAACAGATCCTGATGTGTTCACTTGGAAGGGTAGGTTTTGTTCACTTCCAGAACAGATGTCTCATTATTCAGACCCTCCAGGTTTATAGATCTTGGAAACTTAAGGAAACTTCACCCCAACAACAGTTACCAGTTTGAGATTTAACCACAGGCCGCCCAGAGCTGTGGGCTTTTAACATAGAAATTCAGTTTTGTTTTTTTTATTATGCAGTTAATTTTTTTGCAACTTATGAATAAAAAGGAAGTCGGTCTGGACCTAAGTACATGCTTAAACCTATGGAGAGAAATGTGTGGAATCCTCTGTTATTAAACTTAGAATTCACAATAATGCAAGGGATATGTTTCGCACATTGTGCTCTTTCTGTAGCTCATTTCCATTAATGCTCCAGAAAGCTCCATAACTTGTTTATCCCACTGTATGCAGCATGCTGAATAAAGTTTGTAAGATTGGTTTGTTTGTCCGCAGCCATGGGGAAAATCCTGCGCAGAGTCTGACTGCCTGACCCCAAAGTGTGTATATCCTCTTAGTGCCACATCCCCCGGCCACCTTGCCCACTTGCTTTTCATGTTTTCCTGGAAGTTCCTCCTGGTGCACTAGGCATACACGTGAGCGTGGGCTTCCGTGTGCCTTCGCTTGTGTATGCACACGGGTGTGAGATGCTGAGTTTCAGGAAGGTGCTGGGATTCCTCCAAGCTCTGCTCCGTGGCTAGCAAATCTTATCTCTGCTAAAGCCCCAGAAGAGAGGTGATGCCCCAGCAGACATGGTTTGACACGGTCCCTGTGTGGCCCAGGGTCTGGGCTGCACACTCTGCAGCCGAGTGTCCTGTTGTGTCCAGAGGCTTTCTCCTCTATTGGAATTTGAATAAAAGTATCCTTCCCCTCAATAAAGTTTTCCTCTCATCTCTTAACAAATAGATAACTTATAAATCAACTTTGAAGTTAGAGTAATAAATGTAGTAGTGTATCGTTTAAGAGTTATAACTAATTTGTTGACACTTTTATAATTCCTATTACATTTTTACAGTCATATATAATGAGCAGTACATTATTGTTTTAATTTACTTATGATTTTTATGTAATTATTCATGAACATGAGATATATAAAATATTTAAAAATTTACAAAATAATTTAAAAATAAGTCATTTAAAATGAATAAATAATAGCCATCATCTTTGGACATCCAAGTTCTTCAAATACTCAATTCAAATTTTTCTCTTGTTTTTCATCTACCTCTCTCATTTATGTCACAACTTAGTACCCTAGTCGCATGTAAAAGCTTATATAGCATCCCAAGGTTATTTTATCACCCTGTACTTATTGGCATGTACTTATAAGACCTGGAATAATGTTTACATTTCTTATTTTGAACCGCCGATACTTGATATATGTCGTGTATTTATCTTAAAACCCAATGCCATTTTTTCTTTTTTACATGCTCTCATGGGTCGATTTTTACCCTCTTCCTCAGGAAATAAAGATCTGTTGAAGTCCTAACACTGAGTATTCAGAACGTGACCTCATATTTATAGGATAGGGTCTTTATAGAGGTCATCAAGTTAATGTGAAGTCATTGGGATGAGTCCTAGTCCAATAGGACCAGTGTCCTTATGAAAAGGGGGATGTGGACACAGGAAGGGGGAGGATGCTATAGGATGAAGGCGAAGGCTGGAGCAGCACACCTGCAGGCCAAACAACTCCAAGGCCGGCCAGTAGCCACCAGGAGCTGGGAAGGACCTGAAAAGGTCTCCTTCCCAGCCCTCAGAAGGAGCCAAACCCGCCAACACCTTGACCTTGCACTCGCAGCTTGCAGAACTGCGAGACAATAGCCTACTGTTGCTAAAGCTGCTCATTCTGTGCTACCAGGTCAGAGCAGCCCCAGAGAACTCACCCGCGTTCTGCACAGTGGTAGTTTCCAACATTTTTGAGAAGCAAGGCAATATAAGCTAATAGAAAAGGGAAGTATGAGGACTACTGCAGTCGGAGAAGGCTCTTTGCTTTTCCTCAAACATATTTTTACTTGTTATTTTCCAAATTTATTTACAGTGAGTTTTCTTTCCATGAATACCTATAGAGTTTCTGATCTTCACTTACGATGTGTCTGAAGAGGACTTCCACATAAATTCTTCTGCCCTATCCCCAGCTAGAATCCATTTATTTCTTCTGAGCTCCCTCCAGCTCTTTATTTGTATGTTATAAATATTAATATATCTTCTTTTGCATTGTTGTTCCTTACATGCATAAGTTATCTTCCTCCAAGAGATAAGGCAAGATTCTGGAGGGAAGGGCTAACTCTTCTTCCTGGCTCTGCTCTTGAGGAGGCACAAGAAGTGACTGGGCATTCCTGCCATTCGTGACTTGAAGCCCACAAGAAGGCCCCATCCTTGGGAGAAGGTTGCTGTGACTCATGTTCCTGCTTCTGTGATAAGAAGCTGAAAACACATTGAGCATTTTCTTCCCAGTGGTCTTTTAAGATCTATCTTTTTTCTGTATATGTTATCAAATTTCCCTTTTTTTTGCCATCACTACAAAAATTTAAGTCGCAAATCTGCCAAAAATTCTTTGACCGATTCATCAGTTAAATGGAAGAAAGAATTCCCCATTTATGCAGCATTTGTGTCCAGTTCTGAATTCTTTTATCCCACACCTCTCAGCTGGCACATGAAATTCACTTTAACATTTGCACCTGTTTTGGATTAATATATGCAGCTTTTTTAGACAGAATTATTTCCAAAGTTATTTCCCAAACAGCCATGATGGGACATTTAAAAACCTTTGCCCAACAACAGTTCTTTAAAATGAACAAAGCTGATAAAGCCTCTTGGTGACCTTCATAGAAAGCCTAATCTTTTATTTAGAAAAAAGTAATAGCTTATTAATTAGTTGTAAATTACATTATAATTTATATTTCTATAATTCCTGTTTATTGCATTTATTATATAGTCACGTATAATACACATATATTATGGTTTTTAGTTGATATAATTTATCTATTATTTACATACTTTTAATATAACATACATAAACATGAAATATGTTTTCCAGTTGAAATGTCAAATTTGATGCAAGGAAGTATGTTCCTGCATTTACAATTACCATATAAATCTGTGTTCCCGCTGTCCTTCCATTAATGCATTTTCTGCTTATTCTGTGGTTGAATTGTTGGTCACGTCTGTTTTCACCACTAGATTCTATTCCTCAGGAGATCTGTTTCCCACTTGTCTTTATTTCTTCAAAACCGGATGGAGTGGCCTTTGAGAAGCTTTACTGATATCGGTAGCTTGCCTATGCAAACTACTTTGAATAGGAGAGAATTAAACTCAACCCTCAAGTGGATTCACCAATGAATTCTCACGGATAACATTATCATTTTAATAGTATCTCTCACTTTATGTTATAATTTGGTTAAATAGTTATTAACCTAGAGCTTGGAGAATAGGTTATCCTAAAACTGGATAATGTGCAATTTTAACAGTTAGGATTCTATCATTAAACTAAAGCACAAGGACTTTGCTTGCTTTAACTGGGATGAGAGGACAAGCCGCCAGGCAGCAGCCACCATCACCTGTTTGTCTCCAGGGGTTTCTAGGTGTGTACAGTAGTCATGTCTCACACTTCTCAAAACCACAGAGCCAGATGAATGCACATTAATCGTTCCATCTTGTCCTTCTCAGGACACTTCCCACATGTGACTAGAACCTGGAAATGACTCACGTTTTGCTTTTGTCCTCAAGCTTAGCAAGAGTGAAAGTAAACTCCCTCAGCTCCAGGGAGTTTGGTACGTGCGGGTGGCAATCTCCAGAACACCTAGGGACCTCCTCCCTTACCTGAGGAAGTGGACATAGACTGGCAAGAGAAGAGAGCAAAAGTGTTTCCATCTTGTGCTCCTTACAGGCAGGAAGCACACGGTCAAGCATACAGAGGGGTCTAATAAATGTATTTCTAGGGTGGTAGTACAATTTTTAATTAATTATAACAATATTTGATATAGAAGATGGGATAACACTGTGGGATTTGGGAAGTACTTTAAAATGCTACGAATTCACATATTTTATCTCTTAAAAAAGATAATAAGCATTTCCAAAAGAAGTGCAGTACAAAATAGTACACAGGAAGGTAGTTACTTGCAACATGCTACTTTATTAGAACTCAAGTCTCCAAAGAAATGTCTAGCTAAATGGATTAAATTTGAATCTCAACATTTTGTTACTCAGCAAGATACAGAGCAGACCATTTCTGTAAATGTTTCTCACACTTCTCAAAACAACAGAATCCCATGAATGCACACTGATTTAATATATAAGGCAGGAACTTTGTACAAGTGATTTTATTACTAAGATTTTCATAAGTATTATTCCTCTGAAATTAAAGTAAAAAAAAAAGAACTCTGAGAGGGAAAAGATAATGCTTACTTTTCTAGAATAAAAGTGAGAGCACGTGAAGCAGGTTGTGGAGGACAATTGTGAATACCAGCTCCATTCAGCAGGCAAGGAGAGACTGTCCAGCAATGGGGAGAATTTGCACTCAGAGTTTTACTGTAAGAACTACATACAGTGCCTTCTCTTGATATGAAAGTAGAATTGGATCTGAAGCAGTCACATTTTGGGGCAAGCAAGAAGCACCTCAGAAACACTGTTAGGAGGAGCTGGGCAAACGCCTATTGCCTCAAAGGTTATTCTCAACCTGAAATTTTAAGACAAGTGACTGACTTCAGCACCACCTTCCTTTAAAAGGTAAACGTACCAACCAGAGAGCAATATTTACCAAGCATTCACCATCTGTTTAGTGCTATTTCAGGAAAAGTGTTTTGTGCCAAAGCATTAAATGACATTTCCCCTTCTCCAGAAAATTCCTCTCCAACCCCAAAGGAGAAAACTAACACAACTGCTGCCATGCGGGAGCGATGACAGAATGCTTATTACCTTGACATGAAGGAGTTGTCTTCCGTTGATTAATGTGTACGGAAGTCAATAAATTACATAGAGAAACAGGGGTACCATCTGGCCTTTGGAGAACACATAAGTCTTTGGATGGTTGATAAAGAGAAGAATCTTCCAAGGGGAAGAAAGCGTGAACAAGAAATGGAGTGAGGATGAGGTGTACTGAAGGCTTCGGGAGCCCAGGCTGCCTGCAGCACAGTGGTTGGGAAGGAGTGAGGTGACAGAGACTCGCTCTCAATAGAGAGGAATCTGCATGTCCAACCGGAGTCTATGAAAAGGCTGGGCAATGAATGTACGATGAATGTGGTACTTTAGGAAGATGATCAGACAATGTTATGCAGGGAGATTAGAAGTTAGAGGAAAGAGCCACCTGGGTGAGAGAGGTAATTCCTGGCGAAACCCTAGACCCAAGTGGAAGAGGGAGAGCTCCACCTGAGAGAACTAAGGAGAACCTGACAGCTGTTTTAAAGGTAGACCTGGTACCAGGATAGAGACTGAAGCTTTCTGCTGACCACTCCATCCCCTGATGAGAGCACGGGAAATCCTCCATCATCTTAGGAATTTCAGTTATGATCAAAGAGATAATTGAAGAATAAATAAAAGTCAAGTGTATAAAAAGCTGATAAAAGTGTCAAGTTGGTTCCAGTCCATGAGTGGAACGAGGGACATGGCTGCTCTCTACCTCCAAGCAGGGCAGATCCACAGCCTTGTGTCCTTTTAGACAGAGGTCACAAACAGAAATGCTTCCCCAAGTTGGCCAGTAACTTAGATGAGTAAACACATCTGAGAGTAAGAAAATAAGAAGTGTGGAAAACGAAAGGAATAAAGGCCTTTAGATCTTTTTTCAGCTCCTCCCAAATACTCAAAGGCCAAAACCCAGGATGCAGGCTCTAGTGATGCAGGCTCTAGGAACATGCCCACAATGGACAACATTTTGAATGTGACAGGCTGTTAATGGAACTCAAAGCCATATCACACAAGGGACAGAGAAGGAACGGGATAATATCCGTTAGGAAAGGAGTCGTGTGATCACTCTTTTCTAG
Source organism: Xerus rutilus (assembly GCA_028644305.1). Taxonomy (NCBI): domain Eukaryota; kingdom Metazoa; phylum Chordata; class Mammalia; order Rodentia; family Sciuridae; genus Xerus; species Xerus rutilus. The sequence continues at coordinate 5,272,439 of CM053410.1, read as the reverse complement.
TTTTTGAAGGGTTATCAATCAGAAGTGGAATTAGATTTGCTCTTCCTGATTCTTCCAGAGGTAAGTATCAGTATTCATGAGAGAAGCTGTAGAGTTTTGAACTTGCCCTTTGGGGCAGTTTTCCAACAGGCAGAGATGGGTATCAGTAAATTGGACCAAGCCGTGAGATGGTGAGTAGCCTATCACTAAGGGTGCTCCTGCTCGATGAAATGAACCCTTTGTGGGAATACCTTACATTAGATGAGAAGCTATATCAATAGCCCAGAGAATCTTTCTAAGATTCTGACAGTGCATAATGTCAAGATCTCAGAAGTGGAGGGTAGGAGAGGACACTGGTATCCTGCAGAAAGGAACATGGGCTGATGAGGGAACAGCTTGGTGGCTGTTATCAGCACTTCCTTCATGGAGATCTGATTGCCAGATATCAGCCTTCTTCCATGAAAGAACGCACTGGCAGCCTGAAGGCACAGCGGTGCAGGATTCTTTTTCCTTTCAAGGTGAAGGAAAATACAATTCTGCCAAATAGGAAAAAAACTCAGGAGGAGGAAAAAGGAAAGATAACAGAAAATAAGCCCAAATTTCTTTCCTTTTTCCCCCAAGGCCCTTCTTCAATGTAGTTCTGGTATTTTAGAACTGCATGTTTTGGTCATGTTTTCATGTTCAAGGCTGTTAGGTGGAAGAGATACATTTTTTATATTTCCTTTAGGTATGTAATTTAGTATAACCAACTTGTAAACATTTAAGCAATGCTGTTATGTTTGATCAAATAATTCCACTTCTGAAAAATCTGCACAAGGAGATAGCATAAACTATGGAAAATCCTCATTATAATAATTATTATAAATAATCAGAAGCAATAAAACAACACATATATATGATATATGATATAGCCACTTGTTTTTAGTTTGCTTGGGCTTCTATAAAAATTACCACACACTGAGTGGCTTAAGGAATGGAAATTCTTTTCTTTGGGTTCTGGAGGGCAGGAAGGCCAAGATCAATGTGCTTGCTCATTCAGTTCCTCGTGAGGGTTCTCTTTACCGAGTGTGTGGACAGTGATTTTCTTATTGCCTTCTCATAGTACCTCTTCACTGATCTCATGGGACTAGGGTTCTTTTCTCATTACCTCATCCAATCCAACCATCTCCTAAAAGTGCCATCTCTAAATACGATCACATTGGGAGTTTCCAAAATACGAATTTGGGAGAGACACAATTCAACTTATGGTACCACTCAACAATGAGTTTTCTAAAATCATGTAATAAAGCACAGTCATGCTTTTAATGCATTAAATTAAAACATACAGTAATCATATATGCAATAGTATTAAAATTAAGGTGAGAAAAACTTAGACATAGAAACAATTTCTTAAAGAAAAATACCAATAGGTTAAATGTGGTTCACTTGATGTGATAAGACTAAGCACGGTTTTCTTTTTAAAATCTTTTATTTACAGCTCTTAATTAATAGGTGCATATAACTTTAAAATTGTGCTAAAAGAATGAAGGTTGTGAGAAATCGTCCATGAACCAACCCATCAGGAACAACTGACAAGTGTCTACTCTAATTCTGTAGCACAAGAGGTTCTGAGGGGCAAGAGGATCCTGGCAGACAGGGTCACTCCCCTTGTTTACTGAAGTCAGTGTTCCTACAGTGAGTTACTGGATTCTATGCCTAGGGAGAAGTTGGGCAAATCAGTGGAGTTCCTCCCCAAACAGGGGCACGGATCCCAGTTACTATCCTTTTTTATTCAGAAAAATAAACTTTTGTTAGTATGTGAAAATTTGACTGGAAGTGTATTACACTTGCTGCATTTTAAGTCCTATGGACTGATGATCAATTTAATAGTCTTAGAGCAATACACGTTTTACTCTGCCTCCAAAAAGATAAGAAAGGCAATTGATTCACTTCATTTCTTGCCAATGAAGCACTGTATAGAACCCAGAATGTCAGGACATCAGGTGGCCACGGTCCTGCCTTTTGAGGGGTCACAACTGGAAATTAAGTTACAACAGCATCTAAATAAATCCACTTTTAAGCTATTTTCCTATATGCTATTTGAGTATGGTGATATTTCCCTTTAGATGAATGATTTAGGAATAATGACCTTTGAAGAGGAAACAGGAAAGTGATTTCTGAAGATCTGAAATAATCTATCCTTAATTATGTAGTAATGTCAAGTATAGACATCACAGCGTTCACGAGGCTGTCATGGTGCACAGTTTTACAAAACAATAATTACCTTTTAATGCCTGTTTTTAGAAAATGAATCTGACAAACTTGATTTGTCATTTCTTTTCCAGAGTCATTTTGAAAATTGCCCCCGAGTATGAATAACTCTCTAGTTCCCTCTGCATGAAGTCGGGACGTCAAATTTAGTCACCTTCTTTTTCTTTTCCCCTTCTCAACATCCTCCAGGACGGGGGTTTGGTGCCACAAGCGAATGCGGCAGGGAATTCAGTACATCACTTTCCCTATTTCATTTTTTTCCAGCAAAGGACTGGAACGTGGCTTCCATGTGTCCTGTTTGGCCTCTCGCCTCTTCCCTGGGACCTCCGTGCACAATGGCTTTGGAAACATTCCCGCCAGCAGAGCGGCCAAACGCTAAGGGAGCAACAGTGAGATGGATGTGACTGTCCCCAAGGAGGGGTATTCCGCCTGCAGAGGTATTCTGAGCCCTCCTGAAGGCCTCCTGTCACTTCCTCTCCCTCATACAACCCAAACTTCCCCCCTTACTGGCATCTGTTCCTAAGGACTAGTTTCTTTGTAACCCGAACCCACACACCCCGTCCTTGTCAACAGCTTCCATTTCCCCTGAAATCCTTTGGGCTCACATACTTTTCCTTCCAAAACGTGCTCAAGAGTGATTGTATTTGGGTAGTTGGATTGCTCCCGCATTTTGTATTCTTCTTGAGACTTCTTTGGACAGTCTGAGTTTTTACAGCAAATACATATTGTTCAGTAGTTAACAGAAAAACTAAATTTCATAAAAATGAACATAAAAGATCATTTTCTTCTGAAGACATATATTATTGTGAGTGTGTGCGAATGCCAAATACAGACGTGGGCCAGTATATTGCTGAATATGTGGATTTAAAGAAGAAAATATTAATTGGGTTTTGTGCCTACGGCGGCCAGGCTCTGCTGAAAGTGTTTTATTTTATGTATATCCTCTTCCGTTTGCCTCTGGGCAGGGGGCGTTTTCATGGGTCTCCTTTTAAAGATGAGGCGAGGGAAACTCACACAGGTTAAAGAGCTTACCCTAAGCCACCAGGCAGGTGAAACCACAGGTGGAGAACATCAGTGTCTATTCTCCAGCCAAGACACCTACGCTGTCACCCCAGTGACAGCCTACATTTTTATAGCACTTTCAGTTAACAAAAAGACGGCATTTAGCCGGGCGTGGTGGCGCAAGCCTGTCATCCCAGCACTGTGGGAGGCTGAGACAGGAGAATCGCGAGTTCAAAGCCAGCCTCAGCAATGGCGAGGCTGAGTGAGACCCTGTCTCTAAATAAATCACAAAATAGAGCTGGGAATGTAGCTCAGTGGTTGAGTGCCCCTGAGTTCAATCCCCAGTACCAAAAAAAAAAAAAAAAAAGACGGCACTTGATATTGTTCATGTACGATTTTCTTACAAGCCACAGGGCAGGTAGCAATCTATTTTAACGATACAGCAATTACTCAAGGCCAAGAGTTGAGTGAACAGCAAAGTTAGGAACAGAAATCATGTCTTTTGATTTCAAGCCCAATTATGTTTTTTCCATCTTTGATTATGATGGCATGTATGTTTTCCATAGGTAAATAAGGGGCTTAAGAGGGACTGTATTAGTGCATATGCAGAAAGGATGGAGAAAATGTTTAATTTAGAGGTAATCCTTATCAAATATAATGTTGCCTATGGAGGCAATCCATTCATTAGGAAAGAAGGAAAAAATCAAGATAAATGATGTTGAGGTACTTAGGGCATATGAATTGTGAGTATTCTTTAGCCTAGTCCCCAAGCAGGTGAAGTTAAATAATTCTGCAAGTCTAGTTCAAAATCTATGAAATAGCAAACCTGAACTATTTCAAAGATAATGGAAAGTCTCTCTTAAAAATAAATTTTAATTATAGTTTAAATAACTGTAACAATATTTTTAAAATTCTCACAGCCCAAGTTCGAATTTTCACCACCAAAGCTCATGAGGAGAACTTAGGCCTTCTTTCCACGGAGTGACCGTAGCTGAGGGCACAGTACTAAGGAGAGAGACTTTGATCATTGGCACCTCACCATCTCCCGGATTCCTTGTGAAGGAGAAACAAAATAAATGCACAGTAATCTCAACGTGGCAACATGTCAAAACAGGACATTAGATTTTCCCAAATAACAATTCATAAAATACTGTTTTAACTTGTTAGTACTTTATATAGTAAGATATTGTACAAAATACTAGATAAGATGGTAAGAGACCATTTCCAAAAATAAATTAAAATTTCCAAAAATAAAATTGGAACACCTTTTAGTAATCGATTCTAATTTTACCTGAATCATCATTTGTATTTATTACTCCCTCCCCACCCCCAATTTGGTCTGTAGGAGAGATGTCAATGAAAAATAAATCTATAGCTCTTAAAAGGTAAGAAAAAGACATCGATGAAAATAAAGGTGTAGAACTTTATTAAAGTAGTTGTGTATATTGTTACTATAAAATAATAATGACTTTTTATATTGAAGATATAGTTTGAGTAGTGTGATTATTTGAGATCTCAAGTTTATGTTAAAGTACAAAGAATTCTTTCTTCAATTCCACTTTCATATGCTCACTAATGTGCAAGAAACTGGAGCACTTTAATCCCTTTGATTTTTTTTTTGGTTGTAGATGGACACAATACCTTTATTTTGTTTATTTTATGTGGTGCTGAGGATGGAACCCAGGGCCTCGCATGTGCTAGGCAAGCACCCTGACACTGAGCCACAACCCCAGCCCAATCTCTTTGATTTTTAAGTCCAGATTCTCAAGGTAGAAATGAAATAAAACACTTAGGAATCAGAGGGAGAGAAATCATCTCTACTGCTCTAACATCAACCAGCAACAAAGAACTAACTCCTCATCATGCAAGAACTCACGCTCTGTGACACATACTTGTTACTAATAATGCCAAAGATTTTCTCATTTCCTGGAGCTTCAAGCCTCATTTAAGAGATTCAAACTGGATGGTGCATTTGCACGTGGCCCCTGTGTGGAAGCAAAGACATAATCCCACGGTCGCCTTGGCTGGGCTTCCCGTTAACCTCTGACAAATGGTTTGTACCAGTTCTTTCTGACCCTGGGAGCCTCTGTGAGCCCTGGGAGAGAGCAAAGCGGGGGAGGATCTTGCATTCATTATGTGACTTCCTATCTTAAGATAATATTGCCTTCTTTGCAATCACAGTTTTTAGGTTCACATTAACCTCATTTGTCATGAACAAAACACGTTTCAGAGAGAGGAGAACCTCATGGATGAGGAAGCGTGGACTAGAACAGGCTACCCAGACTTCCTGAGTTCACGCCCTGTCATTTCAACTTGCACAAAACACAGTATCTTTCAACCTTAACTGACTCCTCTAGCAATTTTCAGAGCTCAACAAATCTCAGTCCTGACAAGTCTTCAAATTTTCCAGATGATACTGTACCTAACTAGAATCATCAAGAGTTTTCTATATTCAATTATAAATTTTGCAGCAAATCACTAGTCTTTGAGTCAGTTCTTTGATTGACAGCAATTACTCATTCCAGCCTTTCATTTTTGGCATTCATTCATTCACAAAGGACATTGACTGAGCAGCTATTACAATCCATGTGAATGCAAGAACATATGAACAAAAGGCTTTAAACAGCGATGATGATCCCAGGGAAAACATGGCGGGGAAATCCATGTCCTTGAGTGATCTTCCAGACAGTGCTGTCCCTAACTCAGCCCTTTTATGGCTGACAGCTTGTGGCAGGGAAGGTAGGCATTGGATCACTTAGCCTTCAATTGCAAACAAGCCAATCTTCAATTCTTTTTGGTATATGAAAGTCATTTCTAACTAGGTTTTAAATTTCTGTGTTGATATTTTTGTCCTTGATTTTCTTAGATTCCACAGACACTGAACAGTCTGACACCTGCACATCATACAAACAACATAGAGCCCACTGCATTGCAAGTATCTCATGTATGAGTTATTACTATGTGAAACCATCTTCCTGAAATACAGGTTTCTGTCATTCATATATTGGCCAGAAGTAACCTTTTATTAACATTAGAAAAATAACTCCATCAGGTGCAATGGCTGAAGGAAAACCTATACATTCATCACTGATCTCATGTCACCAAAGCACTGACCAAGTCCCAATGAAAGGCGTTCTTCACTCCCCTCCACGCAGGACCTGAGGCTCTAATGGGAACCGCGGGAGTGAGGACTGCTGGAAGCCTGCCTCACCACCCTCACCTCGCCCAGCTACCCAGAGTCTTCCTCCCTGACTTGAATGGAGATAATTATAAGAAAAGCCTTCTTGACTTCTAAAGGCTTTTTTCTCTCCTCATTTAAACCAATTTAAGACTAATGAGATTAGGATAGTTGAGGAGCAAACTCTTTCCTCTATGTTCTGCTGCTATAACAAAAGGCTCCTGGGTGGCTTAAACAATACACATTTATTTGGCAAAGCTCTTGAGTTTGGGAAGTTCAAGGCCAAGGTTCTGGCCAATCAGTTTCTGGGAGGGGCTTTTCTACTACCTTGCAGAAAGCCACCTCCTCAACTATGGCCTGTCCTCAAGGGGACAGAGACAAAGAGACCTCTTCCTCTTATAAGGCCACCAATCCTATTAGATTAGGGCCCCATTCTATTGACCTCATTCAGTCTTCATTATCTCCCAGAAGTCCTTCACCCAAATACAGGCAAATCGGGGATAGGGCATCAACATAGGAAGTTTGGGGGGTTTCACAATTCAGCCCATAACACTCTGAAAAGACAAAATTATTAGTATCTTGTGAACAAAAAGGGGATGGAGAGCATCTAATTTGAACTGTGTAGACATAATTATGTAGGGGGCCAAAGTACTTTTCTACAAAACAGTGTGAAGGAGTTAGTGCACAGGTGTGCCTCGCACAGTGTGGAAATAGAAACACTGCACATGACCTGACTTCTTACCTCTCGATGAACTTAAGATGTATAATTCTGGATTGTGTGAATCAGGTTCAAAGAACCCATTGGAAAAGATTCCAGAGTCAATCTGAAGTCAGGGTACACCAGAGCCAAATCAAAATGATGAAAATTCTATCTTCTCCTAGGCCCAACTCTTGGAACAATTAAATGTCACATTCTCTCTGGTTCTCACTCTTGTTATTTCCCAAGTCCCACCGTCAAGAAACTATTTCCTTCCTCTAACATAACACCCGCCAGCCTTTGGTCACTGTCTGCCTGTCTCTTGCAAAGCAGCATACAGGACGACCCTCTTCTCCTGCCTTTTGTTCCACTACTCATCTTTGTGATTATCCCACAAAATCTTCAAAGGCTCACTTTTCTCTGAGTTATGGAACTAACAGACTCATTAGGGTCTCCATCTGCATTGAGAACAGCACAAGGATCACCTGGCGGTCCCAGCACTCTATTTTGACAATAGCTGACAAAAATTCAAAACCACAGGGCCCTGTAGTTCCTTCCTTGACCTCAGCTGCTAGTTCTTAGTCAGGCAGAGTTCATTTTTCAGCATAAGAACTAACCACAGACCTTTGATTATTTTTACATGTAAATCTTCTCTAGCTAGATTTTAAGTTCCCAAGTATTGATTCTCAGACACAGCTCCCTTAAACTCCATGCACACTCTGCCCCAGAGAAAAGCCTGGTCCATGTGTATGCAAAATTCTCAGGAAGATGAGCAACATCATCGTCACTGACAGGGTCAAGTGCTTCTAAAGACAGACGCCCAAAGTCATCTCATTGCTGGACTGATTCCAATCTCTGAATATTTATATGGAAGTCAAGACTGTTCTGCTCAAGATGCCCCAAACTGAAATGACCTTTCAGATTCGACAGAAAGAACCTGGAGCAGATTTCAGCAAAGGTGTCCAGAGGGAACTGACATAAAACACTGGTGACATTCGACTTTACTAATTCATTTTGAGATCATTGGGTTCCCTGGGGTCTCTTGCCTCAGGAGCCTTGTCAAAACACTGAAATAAGTATTCTTTGATTTCCTGGCTTCACAATTGATCTTTCCAGACACTTGGGCATCAGGGAAATCCTCAAATGGTGTGTCTGAGGAGGCTATAAGCCTCGAGCTAATGTGGACGTCCTACTTCAAATCAATTATGGAGAGAAGCACTTGTCTACTGTTCAGACACATAGCCAAATGAGGAGACGCATCATGACGCAAAGGAAAGGTTAACGGCACATAAAACATTTAGAATTCATTTAAAATAATGATTGGCTATTTTCTCCCTAGGAACAATATTTAAAATGTAAAATAGATGAATTACTATATGACGAGATTCCCCAGGTACACATGAGGGATGCAGCTTAATATCATTCTCATCTATCTTCAGAAAATGGCTTAGGAGTTACTTTCTCAACTGACATTTTCTTTCAATTAAATGGAATGCATGCCTTTATGATCTATGCCTTTTGGCTAAATGATAAGTAGTTTGTGGCCTCTGACCTTTATAATATTATTTCTTCTTCTTTTTATTTCCCTAAGAATCAGGAGAATGTCCTCTCAACACATTGAGTGAGATAAAATTCTTTGAGCAAACACAGAGGCATATCCAGAATGTTTTTAAAAACGACTCTTAGAACCAAACCCTTGAAAGTTGCTCATTGACTTACCAGTGCTTCCTCCTACAAGTCTGATGGGATCCTACAAGTTCACAAGGAAAGCCAGCCACTTCCGGGAAATCCCAAGCCAGCCCTTCCAGGTCTACACTGCTCAGCTCCCTCTCCATGACCTTGGAGGACTTGCTACCAGAATGGAACCGCCTTCTGGCTTCTCTAGCCTCAGAGTGAATCCCTCCAGCAGCACCAAGCCCCAGCCCAGCTGCTCCTGTGGAGCCTGACAAGCTGTACTGGTATCTAGACGCTGCTCCCTTGGTCCCGCCTAGAGATCACTGCCTGACCAAGGGCTTCTGCTTTCTGCTGCCCTCAGCTGGGGTCCACATCATCAGGTTTCAACCTCAGGCGCTCTGCAGTTTCTCCTTAACCCTCTGGGTCCCTGTGTCCCTGGATCAGTCCAAGTATATGCTTAAGTATTCTGTTACACAGAGATAAATCAGACATAAATATATGTCTAAAAATTTTCAGCCACTGCATGTCACACAAATATTTTGAACTTCCAGGATCACCAATATAAATATCTGTATAAAGCTCTTTACAAAATATCTGTATATAGCTCTTTCCCCCAAGCACACAGAAAATCATTTATTGGGAATTTTTCCTTAAAGGGCTAATTTTTAAGAAATACACTCCTATGTTTAAGTGATTTTTTAAAGAAAATACTTCCACATGAAATAGGCTCAATTTATGTTAACTTAGCCTTTTGTGGTAATTATTTTGCCTAGCTGGGATCAATTTAGGAATTGCAAGAATTATGTCCCTCAAAACTTGCTTTTGTACCAAATTGTGGAAACACATAGGAATGTGAACCATTGGATTCTGGGTGGTATGGCAGGAAGAAAATGTACTGGTCTTGAAGAAAATGAGAACTCCACCCCAGAACTCCCTGTCTCTCTCTGAGAGTGAGGTGACCCTGTGAGCATGTTCTAGGACCTTTTGAGATCAGAGGCAAGGGCAGTTCCCAGGGTCTGGTCCTTTCTCACTTTGCATGTGCTTCCTGGGCAAGTGCACCATTTCCCAGGCTTTGAATTGACATATGGGAAGATGGAATATTCCAAAATCTTTCCTAATCAGGCAACTCCAGATACCCTCGCCTTTGACACTGTGCATATTTACATGTGACTTTAGTTTCTCTGCCCTCACTAGAGTACAATCCCTATAAAGCCTCCAACGTTAGTGCTTTGTTTGCTGCCTGAACTTCAGGGCCTAAAAGACTGTTTGGCACAGGACAGGCAGAAGTCAATAAACAGCTCAGAGTCAAGGCCTCTCTGAAAGAGGAAGAGAATTCTTTGAAGATACAGAGCAACACTGATGAAATAAAGGAAATTCCTCCTTCAAACAGGCTTGCTATATTTGGGGCACGTTTTTATGTCTTCTACTGTGAAGCATCATCAAACATCTAATTCATAAGCTCTGCTATTTTACAATTCTTTTCACTCTTATTAAAAAATTCTAATTAAAGACATTTACATTTTTATTACTGCTTTTTTTTTTACCCTTTTATGCAGATGTTGACATAGCCTGAACTCTAACGTAAATCTTTCTGTGCACAAAGGAAGTGCTCAAAGCAAAGGCAACAACATTAATATTTTCTTACTTTGCATTCCTCCCATATCTTAAATTTGTGACATTTCAGTATAAAATTCTTGATTGAGGCAAAAAAAAAAAAAACGTAGAAAAAATCTCATGTCTTTTCACCAATAATTAGTAACATTCTAATAAATCGCAGTTTCACTCTGATTGTTATAAACACGCCCATGGAAAGAATTGGAGAATTTTACTTATATGTATATATTTTTAATACATATGGTAGTACGGTCTCATTAGTATCTTTAGATTCTTGTCTTTAAATCCTTGACTAGCAGTCTTGAATTGTAATGTAATCAATGGTGAATTTACCATATTACTGAAACCAATGTGATATATTCTTTCATTCTAATATCAAAAACAAGAGAATAGGTGACACGGCAGAGCCAGGCTCACCATCCTAAGAATACAAGGTAGCTTAGGACTTTAGAAATACCTGCATTGTGACGAGTCATTCTAGTCTTTGAATATTTTTTTAACCCCCTAAAGTATTTCACAAACGCACCTCCGTCAATACTTTTGTTTCCGCAATAGAGTTACATGCTATGTATAAAGTGAGACAGAAAAAACACAAGTCTCTGGGACTTTAAAAATTCTTATATTACTGCAAAGAGCGTGTCTTAGGAAAAGGTTTAAAAATTTGAAAATATAGAGGAAACACAGTCCACTGGTTTATAAATGAGAAAAAGAAAAAGAAAAGGCCAAAGAAAAGGCTAAAAATAACTACAGGATTCTAGACTGAATGTAGAAAAGGAGAATATAATTAGACAGAATAAAAACGCATTCAAAGGCGTATGTTCTCTCCAAAATGTGAGTGGCAAATATTATTTTTAAAAACTTAAAACTGTTTGTATTAAAAGCTGACTTTTAACGCTTACATTAAAATCCTCACTCTTTGACTCTTACCTTGCCCAGGCATGGAGCAAGCGTTTGGCATCTTCATTGCACTGAGTCCTCTCAAAAGTCCCTACGTGGGCCCTGTTGTCCTCACTGGCAGAAAGGACTAGCAGAAGATGAGTCAAGAAACAAGGACACATGAGAAGCACGTTTTAATCTAGGATGTGAACCACATGCTGGGAGCAAAGCTCATGCCGTCTCCCCGGAACTGCTGATCTACAGTACGAAAGCACATTAGCCCCCCCCCCCCATGCAATATCGCCGGTCTCAGAGGAAGAGGCACATGGGTGCGAAGCAGGCGCAGTGTGTTGACTCAACGTGAATGACCTCAGCATCAGAAGGTAAATATTGTATTAGTGATGGTTTGAATAAAGTTAAAGAATTGTGTCGTTACATCTTTGTTGTAAACCAGCTTGGTAAAATATTTTTGGGAAAAGAAAAACAAGGCAATGTTTTTAAGTTAATGGGACATGTAGCTACAGATATATATCACCTGACTCGATAACTGCAGAAGTTCTCTGAGGGTTTCCAAGTACTCCTGCTTCTGTATCAGACTAGTGTTTACAAGGAGGCTATAGAAATTCATCTCTTAGTGTTTGTCCACATGGATTTAGCAAACTTGTTAGAGATGAGGCCTCAATCAGGATTCTTTAGATCAGAATATATCCTTAAAATGGCAGGAAAACAACAACAACAACAAGGGCCTTAAAAAATATTGGGGAAGGAGAAATGAGAAGCAGGCAACCATTCCTTAGTAAAATTGAGATGAGCTGCTAACAAAAATATTAGTTTTTTGCCCTTTGAGTACATCTGAGTCCTTTAAAAGCCACGCCTAGGTCTTTGCTTTAGCAGAGCCTCCAGCTGTGTCTCTAATCTGACGAATCTCCATTTTTATTGCTCATTTCTTCATGTCTATTTCATTGGGTAAGTCTGTTCCTAGCTTTGGTGTAATTTCATTTGCTTGTGTTTAAAATAAAAATACATCTGAATTATCCATTTATTCATTCCACAAGTATTTACTGAAGTCTAACATGGTCCAAGCGTGGAGGAGGCTGGGAGTCCATTATTTTTTTCTAAATTAATCACTCTCAAGAGTTACTATAAGGTGCCCCCAACATGATACGGATAAGAAAAAGTTTGCTATGATAGTGTCTACTGACAAACGTATATTTTTGAGTCATTTGATGAGTCAACATAAAGTAATACAAATCTTCACCATCAACTCAACATTACGCAGTGTCCATATTGTTCCTGCACTGTAATGAGAGAATACACTTCCATTTTACATTAGATTATGTTAATAAATCCTAACCAATTGTGCTCCAGTTTTAGCCAACCTCTCTGATTAAAGGAAATTAATGGCAAAAGAAAAAGGTAGTAGAATATTCAAGGTGAAGTACGTTCAACCCAAGGTACATTTCAGACACCATTAATTTCCCTCCCACTAGCAGTTCCATGCGGTGGCACTATGATGAATTTTCCAGAGATTTTAATCTTCCCTTATTATGAACCCAGACACTCAGGGATATAAGGCATTTAGGAATAAAAAGATGGCTTTACATTATTTGAAAAGCCTCTCCTGTGCTAATGTGTAACTCTAGAATGTAAAGGGCATCCATCGCCAACTGAATCCTTTCAGAGAAATTTCTAAAACTGCATGAAAAGAATCTGTGACCTCATTACAGCTCTGTTCACCATGGAGGGAAGCTGTACACAAGGCCAGTCTGTCCTGATCCCCAAAGGGAACACAAAGACATTGCATGAATAAGCATTGCTCCATAATATGTCTCCAGGGATATTCAGTGTGTTTGTGTGTCTCTGTATTTTAGTCTCCATTTCTATTCCAAAATAAATATTTAAGAGAAAACTTGAGAGAACAACTGTTTTCTTCAACTCAACATAGCTCCACACTGGCCTACTATTTGGGCAAGTTAGGTCCCCAAATGCACTTCGGCTTCACCAATGAAAACAGCTCAGGGTAAAGAAGCAGCTGTGCCTCGGCCTTCACTCAGGACCAGCTTGCTGACTGGCACACCTTTGTCGGTCTCAATTACCTGAATGTCATATGAACGATTTCCTTATTGTTTCAACACAGGGCCTTGCATGGTTTGCTTTTTTTTTTTTTTTTTTTTTTTTATGGTGTAAACTGTGAAACAGTGATGGTTTTAAACTGAAGGCAAATGTTGTCACCAGTGTGAAGTCAAAGTTGACTGTCCTGCTCCAGCGCTGCTGACACGGACCCAGATTTCCACTCAGCTTTGGTAGGGTTTGGATTTATAGATTCCTTTCTAAATCCTGATGGCAATAACATCACTATGCCTCCCTGGGTGACTTTTCTGAAGAAAATTTTCTATGACACCCCATCACCTCCCGTCCCGTGGGAAATGCACTGGATACCAGGCCTACGAGCAAAAACTAAGAGACTGCAGTGGCTCAAACAATGCCTTTATGCAGTCCCTCGAGAAAAGTCTGTTTCTGCTGCAGTTCCAGTGCATGTCAGGATCCACATTATGCCTTGGTGAAAAGTATAGTCATCTACGTGTTTGAGCAGCAGGAGACACTTCTGATTCTGTGACTGCCTGAAAATTCACCAAGATCAACTTATTTTGCTGAGTGAGTCATTCAGGTTACAAAAGAGGGACATTTAATGAACTTTGGAGGCTGTGACATCAAGTTAGTCTTACAACAGTGTCAGTGCCAAATTATAACATCCCTTTGCTCCTGATTGTCCCTTGAGATTGGGACACAGATTGGGTGACAATTTGTCCAACAGTCAGATTGGGCAGCAAGCCAGAGAAGGGAGTGGAATAAACAGTGTTGGTATCTTCACTCACTGTTTTTAGATCCTTTTCTGTATTTGCTCTTAAAACTTGACGCCCCAATGCCTCTGTCCTTGGGCAAAGTCTGAACTCAGGTTCTTGGTTCAATGCGTAAGTGATCCTCATCCATTATTATTATCACTATGATTAAGCAGGAATTGACTGACACTTTCCTATAAATACGATTACTCTGGCTGCTGGGCCTAGAATGGATTGAGCAGGGACAAGAATGGAAATGGGAAGGAGAACTAGGGACTCTCGGGGAAGACGGCACAAGAAGGAAGTGGCGACTGTGGCTTGGACCCGAGTGATGGCCGCTGACACACAGATCAGTGGAGACACGGGAGCAGTGGCTGCACATCACAATGGTTTGAAGAAGTCTTCAAAAATTCTGCATCCCTGGCCTTGGTGTCAGAGGCATTTATTTAACATTCTGGTGGGAATTCCAAGCACAGGTATCTTTTCATGGTGAAAGATGAGCCCTCAGGCTCAGGGTGGGCTGTGGAGAACCTGCTGGACCAGACATGGGGAGAGGAGGGACCGCGAAGTGCCTTGTATGACAGCTGGACTCCTGGTTTGAGTAGCAGTTCCGTTGAACAACCCCTGACAGAGAAAGAGATGACTGGCAGCCCAGATCTCCTGTGAATGTCCTGCTGTTAGGTTTTGGCATTTAAAAAAAACAAACCCACATATGTCAAATATGTGTAGCCCAAAATAAGTACAAAATAAACAAACTAAGATATATCTAACAAGTACGTGACTAGTTGAAAGTTTTACCTTAAATCATGGTGGTAAAACTCTTAACTTTTTTGGATGGAATGTAGAACTCTTGGGAATTCCTTTGAAACACAGCCATTAATTACTTGATATCTCACTAAGAATAAAGGTGATCGGGTCCATTTGGGGAGTTGCAATTTGGGGTTGGTTTATTTCCTCTCCTCCTATCTTCCTCCCCTTCCTCCCTTCCATTTTTCCTTCTTTCCTTCCCTCTCCTCTTCCTCCCTTCTTTCATTCTGTGTGTTTTCAGAATTAAATAACAACAATCTTTCTAAGAATGTACAAAAATTTTCCCAAGGTCATTGTTAAGTGGTGGAGGTCTTAATTCTCAAGCCTGCATTACTTCCCAAACTCAATTTTTAGCAGATTTGCATTTCTTCTTCTTGTTGTTGTTGTTATTTGTTTATTTTTCCAAAATTAGCATGGGCAGGGAAGTCATTATTGAGTTTTCCTTTTGAAAATACAACTTATAGAGATATGGCACTTTTCTAAATTTATGTTAGCATTCAATAATCCTGTATTTCTGATAATATTTTAACAAATTGAATGCAAGCAAGTAGTGCATTTTGTAATAAAGCATCTCCATACCCCTTACATTATGTAATAGGTATATTGAGATATGTGTGTGTGTGTGTGTGTGTGTGTGTGTGTCTATCCATCTGTTTCACAGAGGCAATCTAAGAAATTTGAATACAATTGGCTCAGGAGCTACAAGGTTTATTTTTAATGTGTATCTATATACCTACATACACCCACATATGCATACATATTTGAGAATCAATTTCAGAATATTTCTTTCAAGAGGATTCATTGAACAATAATATTGTCAAATATTGTATTCCTTTGTTTTTATGTCATTTATGTCATGACACAGCAAGGAGAAAATTATCACAAAGTCTTAGAGATCAAGGAATCATTCATTAATTCACGTGCATAACCATTTAGCCCCTAAGGTACTGCTTGGTTTTCTCTAACTTGGACTAGGTTTTTGTTTTTGAGCAGGGAGAAGCTGGTATCTATCTGTCAGGATTTTAAACTACAGATTCTGTGCTTACAAACACACCAGGATGACAGTCCCAATTCACACATTTGCTCTCCATAGTGCAGATAAATGTTATTATTTTCAGAACCACACAAGCATAGAGTTGCCCTTTCTGTGAGTTTCCCATGTAACCAAGAACACAAAGGGGTCTTTGGGAATCACTATGTCAACACACAAACACTTCTACGTAGGGAAGATGCAGGTCACCTCTGACATATGGCCTCTGCAGAACAGATTCCACCCTTGGTAATCAACGGGTACGGATGCACACCCTCCACTCACAGAGCAGACGATCGGGCGCAGAAGGTTTACATACCTATTTCAGGTGGGATCATCAAACAATCCAGTGTATCAAGGGCTGTGCTGTTGATTGGACTTTCCTTGGAGAGAGAAAACAAGTGCCATGCCACCACCAAAGGTGAAAATCAAACAAATAAGGAAGAGGTAAATAGGGCTGAACCAGATAATAGAGCAAGGAGGATGCTTAGATCACTAAGCCAGAGATGCAATTTTAATTACAATGATAGATTTCCTAAGTGGGGCTGCATCTCAGCATTTCCCAAACGTTCCTCATCAAGAAAGTCTTTCTTGATGCATGTCACTGTCCTGCTGCCCGAGAGCCCCACAGCCATTAACGGGGAAGCCAAGAGCTCATGAACCCTGCCTGCCTCTTGACACAGACACACCTCTGGGGTATTCGTACTGGGCCACCTGCGCTCAGTTTCAAACTTGCAATACCTGCAAGTCTTTTATAAGCTTTTCACCCTAACAGGTACACACAATGATCACATATTCAAGTTGCATATACAAAGAAGTTAAGATTTCAATGTCTGTCTTTTCTAAAACTCATGTTGAAATTTCATTGCTATTGTAATCATACTGGGAAGTGGGGCCTTTAATGGGCGATGCAGCAATGACATCTTGGGGGCTGTTTACACTACTGTAATAAAAGGTGAGTTTGTGTCCCTCCACTCACTTGCCCTCTCACCCTTAAGCCTTCCTCCATGTGACCACATGAGGGTCTTCTGCCATGTGAGGAAGGAGCAGAGGTCCTTAGCAGGTGCTGGAGGTCAGTCTTGGACTTCCCAGCCTCCAGAATTGGGAGCTAATAAATTTCTGCCCAGTAGAAGCTGTTCAGTCTATAGCATTTTTGTTATAGCAGCACAAAACAGACTAAGACAGAGGTAAGTGTGAGGTGAGATTCTCTCTTAAGTTTTATAGCAAATAACTTAAGAATCACTTGCCTTACTAATTTAGTTTATTTCATGTCAACAAGTCTTTGACTTATCACTCACTCAGCAGTCACTGAACATAGAACACAAACGCTTGGTCTGTCCTCAAAAAGACCTAGTCTAGTCACGTGAGACATAGGTGATCCCAGGTTAGATGAAGAGCATTAAGTAATGGTCTCTTCAAGGCACAGAGGGGAAGGTGCTGATGCCACAGAGCAGAGAGTCTTGAGGCTGAGTGTTGAATGTGGGGTAGGAGAGCTAGGGAGGGAGAGAGGAGAAGGAAATCCAGGCAGCATGCCGGAATGCAGGGAGCTGTGAGAGAGAGGCAGGTTCTGAAAGCTGCCTCAGTGCATCTCAGGATGAGGGCGGGAAATCCAATGTGAGCAAGCGCTACCACAGGACTTCCCTTTGCAGAGTTAAATGACTGCAGAGCAGCCTCAGGATACGAACCAAGCACACGCCTAAGGATTTTACAGAATTTGAAACTTTCTGAAATGCTGCACACACATGGCCTTACTTTGGCCCCACAATCTTTGGGAGGTGGGGCAATGACACTTTATCTCCATCATGTGTTAGGGGAAGCCAGGGTCGAGCCCAAGGCCACAGAGTGATTCATGCCCACTGGGACTAGAGATCAAAGCAGGGAGCGGCTCTCCTCTGCTACAGGAGAGCCGTGCTGTCTGGGTACCTGCAGGAGTGCGTGTGGTGCCATGGAGAATGTGCTGTGGCCATTACAGTCACGGTCAAGTGCTGCTGTGTGCTGCAGGGCGGGGTCGGGCCCAGGGAGCTGCTTTCTCCATGATGCAGGTAGGAAGGAGCCGGTCTGCACTGCTCAGATGGCAAAGGAGGCTGGTGCTCCTTTGTAACACGGGAAACTGGGGACTGTGTGGCCCAGCCACAGGAGTGCAAGGCAGACATGAAGAAGCTTTGTCTACGACACAGGCTTATGAAGGAAAAATAAAAAACCCTAAAGGCCCCCACAGGATTCCCCAGAGAATGAAGTACAGCTGCTCGCAGAGAGGATGCTCCTTCTTCCTCTTCCTCACTCCTTTTTTCCCCCTTTTGAACTCCTGAACCATAACTGTCTAGATAATTCTTTCTCCATTCAATTTCTCATCATGAAGGTGAATGACTAGAAAATCTTTAGGTGGCCTCCCATTTCTCTGCCTCATGAAAGGAGATAGAAGTTTAGATTTTCCATGCTTTCCCAACCGAGAAACCACATGACGGTTAGAGGCTTTCTGCTGCCTTATAACATATTAAGCATTATTTTGGCTTTAAAGAAGAGTGATTTCTTCAAGAGGAACTTCCTGCTGCAAATCCCCTTGAGATGGAGACCAATTTCCAGGTGACAAGGAGCAACAAAGCCTAGAAAACAGACCCCTACCTAAGATGAGGTCCAAACGGCAGCACGTCCGACGTGTACCTTCCAGCAATTTTCTTGTCCTACAATTGCTTCCCAAACTGTACTTGTTACCTCAGGAAGCGAGCTTATTGTTCTCAGGCAGGATTTAACAGATAGAAGATTAAGCTAAAGTATTATCTGAAACCAAAGAAGCCGACAAACAAACCAAAATGTTTCAAGAAACAGCTTTCTGGGGAAATCTTTTGATAAGGCATTTAAAAGAAGAATTGGACTAGGCATAGCACTTTAAGGCGAGTAGTTTCTGGAAAATATTTGTTTCAAATGTACCTCCTGTTTGGTGAGCACTTGGGTAAATTCTTGAGGTCAGCAGATGTGACCTCAATGACTTGCAGTCTAATTCTGCACTCGCTTCCCAGAGACTGGGTCTCTACAGAAGTTGAGGATTGGTCCTTCTGGATGTCAATTCTGCAATAAGAAGGCGGGGCCAGGGGGGAGGGGGAGGGTTCTAGAAATCTTTTTGTAGGAAAAGAATCTAAATGGATCATTCATATGAGAAATCTGGCAGGGTTAGTAGGTGCAACTAGACAGGCAAAGACTAAGGACAGGAGAGTGAGGACTTCCTGCATGTCCTCTAACACCAGGCTGGACTCCCAAGTTCACTATAATGTGAAATAACTTCCTGTCTTGGTACATTATTTTTACTAGCAACCTCTCATTTTCAGGGATAAAACTCCAAGTGGGGAAGTTTAGTGGCACCATTCAGATTGCTTCATCTCCTGTCCTTCACTGCCACTCTTATTTGGCAGAATTGCCCCAACTCAGGAGCATTTTTTTCCTTTTTTTTTTTTTTTTGGTGTGGTTTCTTTTACCAACATAGAGGAAGCCTAGATGTACTAAGCTGAAGAGTTTCCTTCCTTACAATCTGACTTGAGCTTTCCAGGTTTGGCTCTCAATAAACAAAGAAAGAAACAAAGAAAAAAACCTAGAAAAAATTTCTCAAAAACTAACATGGAGCCACTGTATGATTCAGCTATACCACTCCTCAGTATTTATCCTTAATAATCAAAGTCGGCATACAACAGTGATCCATGCACATCCATGTTTATAGCAGCACAGTTCACAATAGCCCAACTGTGGAACCAGCCTACCTTTCTATCAATGGGTGAATAGATGAAGAATATGTGTTATATATGCACTATGGACTTTTATTTTGCCATAAAGAAAAATGAAATTATGTTATTGGTGGTAAATGGATAAAACTTGAGGGATTATGTTAAGTGAAAAAAGCTAAATTCAGAAAGTCAAGGATCGTATGTTTTTCTCATATGTGGAAGCGAGAGAGGAAAAGCAAGGGGGAGAGGAATCTCCTGAAAATCTCAGGGAGATGAAGAAAGGAGGGAAAGGGACCATGGGTAGGGGGAAGGGGAGGTACTGGGGAGCAAAACGGACCAAATCATATTGTTATTTGTGTGCACGTACAAATATCTAACAACAAGCCCCACTATCACGTGTAATTATAATGCACCAATAAAAATAAGGAAAAAAACTGACTTGGATTTCCAGTGACAATCACGGCAATGTAACAGGACGGAATGCAACCTGCATCCCACCCTAAAAAGTCCCCTAGAAAACTGTATGAAATCTATAAAATCACTGTTTGAGGGCCTGCTATGCAGGGCTGTGCTGAGGGAGAGCTGGTAAGCCAACATCTGGGCTTCGTGTTTCCGAGGAGTGTCTGCAAAGAGGACAGAGGAAGAGCTCAGGCAGAGTTTGCCTCACTGAGGTGAAGAAATGAGGAGTCCAGAAAAACCACGAGGAGGATGTTTAACTCCTTTCCCCTCCAAAGAAAGGTATTAGGGAAATGAAAATGAAAAGTGCAATAAGATTTCATCACCCATGCACAGGAATGGCTAAAGTCAAAACAAATACATGAGTGTCAGCAGGAGTGAACTATCAGTCCACATATCAGGTGGACGTGTAAAATAGTACAACTGCTTCAGAAAAAGTGATGTAGCAAAGCACACCTGTGCATGTGTATCGGTCCCAGTCTGAACAATTTGAAGATATGTAATCTAGTTCTTTACATTAAACAAGAATGAATTTTAATGCTCTTAGCAATGCATCCAGCAAATAATTTTTTTTAAAAAATAAAGTCTGACTTGCAGTAATAAATCCCTTTTTGGAACAAATGAAATAACATATGGAGAAACACAGAGCAAGCCCATTCAACAAGTTGTCTGCAAAAGACAGAACAAAGAAACCAATTTAATACCACAAAGACAAGGGAAGGGAGAGCATAGAAAATTTTAACAGGAAAGGTAATTGGGCCTAATTATTTTCGTCCTACTTTTCCCTTTAAAGGCATTGGAATTCTTGTCTTCCTTCTGGGAAAGTTGGCTCCAAGCTCACAGTCACATGAGTGGGGTTTATGTCCAGAAGAGCGGAGCCTGCTCCTGACCAGACAGCAAGTGTCAACAGGCTCCTTGCTGATGAGGCCACATGGAGTTTGGAGTGAGACCGAAGCTCAGGATGAAGCAGTCAGAATAGCAATTAATTAAGGATGTAGAAGGTTGTGTTCAACTATGCAGTCAGGGCTGCCCTTTAGAGAAATTAATGTCTTTTCCAGTTACCTACTGCTGTATAAAATGGAGTATGGCATTTTCCCCCCTGATCCTATTATCTCTAGACCCGTCCATTCTTTGCCTGAATAAAACCCCAAACTGTCTTTATGATGAGCAAGGATAGACCAAAATGCTGTCCTCATTACCAAAATGAACATAAACTTCTACAACCACAGGCTGATGAGGTGAATTAAGAGTTCTGCTCTCCAGAAACCAGCACATTCTGGTCAAGCTGGGAATTCGTTTTAATGTGAATCTAGAACAGTTAAGCATCAGAATGGTCAAGGATCCTAGCAATGCAAAATTCTACCACTGCAGAACTCTGTTTCTTCCAGACATATTCCTTTGAATTTGAACTATTATCTTCTTGTGAAATGTCTCACCTTTAGAACCAAACCTTAAAGAGGTACAGGAAAAAGGGTCTGGCTATAGAACAAGGATGAGAAACACTGTTGGAATAGAGAATGTCACATTTGTTTGCTTTTCAATGTGTTCTATGTTTAATCACTGCAAAGCAACTTGGGTAAAGGCATCATGCATTAGAGTCTTTTTTTTTTTTTTTGCATTAGAGTCTTCGTGGGATATGTAAGTGTGAATTATCCCTGTTTTCAGAAGCACATGTTAACTTTTGATAAAAAAAAATCATAAGTGCAAAGGTATCATTTTGTCTAAATACACATATGTATATCTTATGGATATCTATATATCTATATATCTCCATCTATCCACCTACTTGAGTAATCTATAAAGTGTGACTTTGGCAGCAAGCTCTGTGGGGCTGTGGGAAAGGCACAGACTCGTCGACGATAAATCAGCAGGGAGGAAATGCTTTTTGGAAGAGCAGCTGGAACGTGATATAGGAGTGCAATTCAAAACAGCAGAGGAGGGAAGTGCTTCCAGGATTGAAGATAATGAGAACAAGGCCTGAGCATCAAGAATAAAGACAGTGTGCTATGACATGGGAGAGCAAAGCAGGGCTGAGTTGGGGGACATGACCTTGAAGCTAGACTGGGGAAAGCCTTGAACGCCAGTCTTCAGGAATTTGTACTTTATCTCAGGACAAGGCAGATCTGTTGAGAAGTTTAGAGTAGAAGCCACAGAGATGATCTTCAGGTGAAATGTGTCTGGAAATAATGCTCTAAGATGTAAAGGGCAAGAGACTCAAGGGGAGAGGCCAAATCAAATATTGAAAGTGCATTTGACCTGGAACAGAGAAAGAACACTTCTCAGCAGTAAAAATCCTGATGAAATTGGGTGGCTGGAGTCTACACAAACCCCCAGATTTCAAAGTAATGCCACACAAAGCACTGACTGCAGATAGCGCAAGGTTGCAGAAGACACAAGGGGCTGGTAGTAGAGTTCCAAAGGGACGAGACAGAGACACTGAGTCCCCTCTCATCAGTCCTGGGAAGAGAGCAGAGGATGGGAAAGAAACTGCCTTCATGCTGGGTCCTGCAGAGCCGAGCATAGTTTTGGCAGGAAGGTTTTGGAGACAAGGGGATGCAGGCCTTGGAATCACAGGGAAACACGTGGAAGCCAGAGTAGAGCAGGTCCAGGCAGCTTGACTGCTCAGACTCTACAGGAGGTGGTGTATGCGAAGGGACATCACTTTGAGGAAATTACATTTCTACTTTTGCTTCCTTTCCTCCTGAAGTTGTCATGTTTTGAGACTCGGACTCAGCTGAAGCCCTGTCAAACGGGTGAGTGGCACTCAGCTCATAACCCGGAGTGTTGAGGTGGAGGGATCCCTGGATGCTGTTATACTGGGAATCAGGAAAGAAGGCAAGGGTTCAAGGGCACGCAGGAGACAGCACACAGCGGCAGACACGGATGAGGAGGTAGGGGTGGGAGATAAGGGACAAGTGCCAAAGGGTACGGGGAAAGAATGCTCACCCATGCTCCTCAAATGGTGGGATGCGGAACAGCAGGAGACAACTCACACACTTCATAAGGCCACGTTATGAGGAGCACTGTGATTCCTTGGAAATTAAAAGGGAAATGAAATATGTCTGTGCATTGCGTGTATGTGTGTGAATTTGGGGGAAGATGGTAAAGATGCTGGGCTGGTGTGAGGGTAGCTGGCTCAGTCAGAGAGATAAGCAGTGAGCGACACACAGAAATTGAACCTTGGAGAGATTATTTAAAGATCAAAATATAAAGATGGCCTACCTGCATAACAGCTAAGAGAGTAACAGGAGATGAGAGATGCCGAGTAGAAAGAGATGAGAGCATCTACAGGAGAGGCAGGAAACTCAGTGTCAGGGATGACCATGACAGGGGGCAGGAGCAGCAAAAGAAAAATCCAGCGGCAAACCCAGGAAACAGCAGGAGGAAGTGGAAGAATGCATGCTTCTCAGATATCACTGATGGTAATGTCAAGAAAGAACAATCAACTCAGATTCTCAGAGGTTTTCAAGTAGAAAATCCAGGAAGAATGCCTTAGGTTAAAAGGAAGGGTTCACTGATAAACACCAAGGCCAATGTTGCAGGGTGACTAACAGGTAGAAGCAAAATGACAGATGATGAGAGGGGCGAGGGTAGGTGGGGCCATGGCAGAGGGTGCCGAGAGGCTGAGTAGGGAGCAAATCAGGAAGAGCCATGCTCACAAGAGGACTCAGCGCCAGGCGCACAGTGCAATCTCGTTTATTTTTTTCAATGAATAAAAGAAGAGGAGATGAGGTCAAGAAACATTTTTTCATGTTTCAAGGAAAAAATTTCCATTTTTAATGTTTAAAATGCCAAGGTAAGAAGTCAGGAAGTAGGTTAAAAAGAACAGAGAGAGAGAGAGAGAGAGAGAGAGAGAGAGAGAGAGAGAATGGAGAGTCCAGGTAGAAAGTGGGCATCTCAGCAGAAGGGCCATTTCTTCTCTAGGCACAGAAGGTTTGCTGAGAGAAGGGGCAGGTAGGGACAGATCTGTGGCAGGGGCCAGGTCTGCAGGCCTGCAAATTCCAGGCAGCTCAGAACAGCAGGTGATGGGGCATCCAAGAGCGGTTTGAAAGTCAAGTATAGAATTCAGGACAGAAAGGGAGAGGGAACTCTTGGCAGCCAGGGCACCCTACACTTATAATAGGCCTTGCCTTCAAGGCTATTTCTTCACTAATGACCTGCCATGCCAGAGCGTGAGACAGGAACTTCTTGGAAGGTGATAAGGAAGCCTCAAATAGAAAAGGAGGGAGAGAGGCAGGAGTCTCAGGCAGGGGGGACCTGAGGGGGCTGTGCAGGTGGCTGCCATCCTTAGGAGGGGAATCCTAGAGCCTTTTCCACAAGGGACTCTGAGGAAGGAAAAGGCCCTGGTACTCAGGAGGAGAGAAGCAAGAAGAGGGTGAGAGAAAGGAACTTTCCAAACCAAACAGACCCTTCTTCCAATGGACAAAGGAGATAGTTTCCTCCATCTCACAGGAAAAAAAGAAAAGAAAATTGGAAAGGGAGTATTTTGGATTATTAG